>JANAVB010039218.1:3424220-3734220 GCA_029216955.1 Iris pallida
TATATATAAATGAGTATTGATAATTTTTAAATATCATTTATGTCCTTAAAATAAATTATTATAATTATTAGGAATTTTCCAAAATTTCTAAATAATTTTTTTAATGATTTTTAAAGCCAAAAAATATCGATTTACAATTTATTAAATTATTTTAATTACTTTTTGCAAATATTTAAATGTTTTAAATGTAGCATTAATATTCAAATTTGTCTGTGCAAATTTTATTTGCACAGAGTAGTGCGGGGGGTATTTTGCAAATTTATTTTTGTAAACTGTATGGCGGTGGGGGCTTTATGTAAAACTAGATTTAAGGGGGGGTTTCTGCTAATCAGCCACCCGATCACCGCCTTCTCTGTCGTCATCTCCGACTAACCCGACCGAAACCCTAACCCTAAACCCTAATTCTATCGCCTCCCCAGCCTATAAAAGCCCCCGACCTAAACCCTAACCCTAGACACCACCTCCGACCACCCTAGCCACCGCCCTAACCTATTTCTTCTCCGACAAATTCGCCGGAACCCTAGATCTAGGAGCGCCACCGCTACAGGCTACGTCGGCACTTCCGACCACCACCAATCGACGCGCCTCGACGAGACGACCATCGTGCCATTTTTTCCCGACCACCCCGACGTCTTCTCCGCCGTACAACGCCCCTGAAAGCCACTGCTCGACGGACACGTACGTGTCATCTCTCCCACGTGTCGAGTCATGTCTCGTGTACACGTGTATGGACTCGCCCAATGTGGGGAGTCCAGTGATAGGCATGGACACGACATTCACGTGTCGTGCGTGTCATGCTAGCTATGGACACAGGATTCGTGTGTCGTGTCCCGAACTGCCAAGACACGGTTTTAAATAAATTGAGTTATCGGGTTTGGTTTGTTTTCCAACCCGTTATTCTATTTCACTATATAATTAACTCAGACCTAACCCTAACAGCAAGCTCGAGCTGACCCATTGGTCAGTCGAGTGGCGCTCAGACCCATCCCTTGTCCTAGCGGACCGAGTTCGAGCCCCTCTTTTGTGTTCTTTTGTTTTGTTTTTATTTTTATTTGTTTTATTATATATATATATATACATATATATATATATGTATATATCTGTATTT
The DNA here is from genome assembly GCA_029216955.1 of Iris pallida. Taxonomy (NCBI): domain Eukaryota; kingdom Viridiplantae; phylum Streptophyta; class Magnoliopsida; order Asparagales; family Iridaceae; genus Iris; species Iris pallida. Next base: position 3,425,329 of record JANAVB010039218.1, read on the forward strand.
ATATATATGTATATGTATATGTATTTATATATATTATTATATATACTGTTATATATATAATATATATACTGTATTTATATATGTATATATATTTTATATTAAGTATTTTATGTATATATGTATATTTATTATATATATATATATATATATATATATATATATATATATTTTAAAATATATATATAAAAAAAATATATATATATATATATATATATATATATATATATATATATATATATGCTCATTATATAAATATATATATATATTTTTTTTTCATTATATATATAAATATCTATATATTTATGTATATAGAAAAAAAAATTATATATATATATATATATATATATATATATATATATATATATATATATATATATATATATATATATATATATATGCTCATTATCTATATAAATATCTATATATTTATGTATATAGATAAATGTATTTGTTGTATACGTGTATATATTTCAAATACAATTTTTTGCAAAATGTTATTATGTGTAAATTCATAAGTTATTTTATTATACAATTTTATGACTTGTATATTTTACTACTTTAATATATATTATTAAAATACTTTAATATACATTTTAATATATGAATTATTGTATTAATCATGGCCATTTGGTGTCCAAACTTTGCATGAGTTTTTGGGCCCAAATGTGTCTAAATACATTCAAGGTCTGTACAAGTCATATTGGACTTGATTCATGGCTTTGGGTCCCGTATCTGGACTTCGGTTCAATTTTGTATACGTGGATAAAATAGTAAATAATTAATTATTTATTTTCCAGAAATTGTAACTTGCTGTATTTGAATTTTTATATATATATTTTTTGCTGTAAAAATATGGGAAAAATTATATTTAAATACTATGTTAATTTAGCTAATTTAATATAATTTATCTAGAATTTATTAAGTATTTTTCCATTTTATAAAAATAGGAAAATAGAACTTATTTTCACGATACTTATGTTTACTGATTTGTAGTAAATATCTATGAGGGTTTTTAAATTCCAAAAAATTAGTATAAATTTCTATAATTAACAAGGATCAATTTGGTTGTTTATTTTACGTATAATTGAGCATTTTGTCTATCTCAAAAATTATTGGAACACAGTGTACAGTCTGATTTAATTATTGATTAATTGCTTCTTACGATGAATTGTATGATTTTGGGATATTGTAATATTGGACCTCACCCTACCATAGTGTAAAGGCCCTAGAAAGTTAGTTTAGGTATTGTGTCACCATACATTGGCCTCCTATGCTAAAGTTTACCATTTGGCTAGGTGTCTAGTCAGAAAGTCGTCTCGCACAACTAGTGTCCTAGTGTTTAACTTAGTATAAAAACTAAGTTTATGTATTATTTTTACAGTGACGAGACACCAGACATCTATAGCATTTCCTTCACTTCCTTGCTTTGCTAGAGGCAATTACCTCTACGAACTTTATTTACAGCATATAATGAATTGTGTATAAACCATGTTAAAATACCGATATCAAAAAAATTGCAAGTCATATCTCTCTACATGCTTCACATGCTTTATACTGCTCTCAGTATCCACCATGTTTTATGCTATTCTCGTATCTCTCACATGTTTAGAATCTGGGTTATAGGGGTTATAGGGAAACTGATAGTTGAGTACGTGATCATGCCCTCTCTACCGTAGCGAGCAAAGTTTCATTTTATATGTTACTACGCCATAGGCCTTTATCTCAAAGCGGATTTGTGCAAATATACATCTATCGCCGTATCACTTGTACGGAAGTACATTTCATTATGTGCCTCTTCACATTATACACATATTGACGATTACGTACCTGCTATAGTTTTAAATATTATATATACATCTGTCTCTATGACATATGTATCCTTGCCATGATAGATTATGATATGACATGATTCCTGTTTATTACACTCATGTTCATTTCATGTTTCGTATATTTAGTTTGCTAGAATCAGTACTTGCTCTCGTCCTGACAGGATAACGTTGTAGGTATACTTACCGAGGAGGAGTTGTTATGCGATTCCTATTATGGAGTTGCCATCGAGGATCCGACTCTATCTTACGAGGATGTACCTGTGGGGAAACTCGTCTAGTTTGTATAGTCGCTCGGGACTTTTGAGAGTAGTCATGTTATTAGACTATGTATTTTGATACTGGACCTGTATCCAGTTCTATGTCTTATCTATGTACTTGGAACATATTTATATATGAGATGATTTTGTGTTTGGATATATTCTGACTCATTATTACATATAGAACTATTAGCACACTTTGGACTTATCTTGTTTGTCTTTAGAACAGCTTACTACGCTTTATCTCAAGCGTAGGCTGGACATGACTCGGCCCGGCCCAACAATTTGGATAGCGGATCGTGACATGTTTTTAGTGGTGGCCCATGCATGTCCTGACTAAATTGTTTGGTTACGTCATTGTACCAAGCATGCCTACAATTAGAAACTTAAGGTAACTAGACAACACTAGGGATAACATTTTAGAACACCAAGAGGATTACTAGGATTGTAACATAGGAAACGCATCGCATCGTATGCTCGCTATTACAAATTAGACTTTCTTGTTGTTTATGATTGTTTACTTAAAAGAGTCCTTATAAGTTCTTTTTAGATGGTGCTCACCAGCTCATCCCAGTATGCCACGCCTGAGAATGGCACACCTCCTATTCAGTCAGTTGACCAGTTGACCGATGCACCTCCACCTCCACATACCATACTCCCCCACTCCACAAATCCACCGACCAAGATACCTCCACCACCTTCAATATCACAGTCCCAGTAGGACCCGATACTCCCACCACCACCTATTACTATACCTGTCTAGGCTTCGGTCACTCTCGACGGGAACCAACTGCTCACTTTGATCCAGGGGTTCCTAATGACCCATCAGGAGCAGACCACCCTACTCCGCCAGAGCATGGAGCATTCTGAGGAGCATACCGTGGTCCCACCACCGGTAGAGCCACGGCAGAGAGCGGGGAACATCAAGGACTTCATGGGTTTGAACCCCAGGGAGTTCATGGGGACTGAGGGCATCATAGTAGCAGATGACTGGCTAGACTCGGTAGAGAGGAAGCTCCTTGAAGCTAGGTTACCGGGTGACCTCCAGGTCGAGACAACGAGATTTTTGCAGACAGGCTTGGTAGGAGTTTGGTTCAGGAATGAGCCACTATTCACGAGAGGGAGGGCCACTTGGGATCAGTTTAAGATCCAGTTCAACAAGAAATTCTTTTCGACCACCACTAGGGTAGCCATGGGGCTACGATTCCAGAACATCCAGCAGGGAAACCATTCTGTTGACAAATATGCAGCAGAGTTTAGTCGTTTGAGCCGTTTCGCTCCTAGTCTGGTTGCAGACCCAGAGGAGATGACGCGTAGGTTTTGCCATGGTCTAGTTCCAAACATTGGCATTCTTCTAGTGGCGAACGGGATGACTGACTACTACCAGAGCCTAGAGTTGGCCCAGAGTATAGAGGAGCGTCTTCTGTCTTGTAAGAGGCCGGCTTCTGCACACCACGAGGGACCTTCCAAGCGTCACGCTTTCCAGCCGAGAGCACCGGCGCCGCACCAGTAGACATACCATCCTCCCATACCACATCACCCAACCCCACAAGTTAGAGCCCCGGGACCTCAGCAGCAGAAGGAAGCTATGTGTATATTCTGTAGGAGGCCAGAACATGATTACTCCATCTGTAGAAAGAGGTTGAGGCAGTGCTTAGCTTGGGGGTCTGCCACCCACCAGCTTCAGGAGTGCCAATAGCGAGGGTACCACGTGCTGGGCCACCTGCTAGAGGACCGCCACTCCCTACTCAGCAGCAGAGGTTTGGACAACATCTGCAGCAGCAGATGTGACCCTAGGGGAAGGCTTATAGTCTGGCTCTTGAGGTGGAGCCGGAGCAGGTTTCGGAGCCAGATTATTTGGTTGACGTCATCACAGGTCATGTTTATTTACATACTTTTCTAGCTTTATGCTTGTTTGATTCCGGTACATCGCATAGCTTCCCGTCATTAGAGTTTTTGCATGAACACCACTTAGTAGGTACACCTACCGAGGAGATGAGTAGAGTAATGAAGGGAGGCAGACCAGTACCCATCAGGGCTATCTATAGATGCTCTATTACTATAGCTGGGAGAGAGTTTAGGGGACGATTCTTTGTGATGCCACTCCCCGGGTATGATATCATATTAGGGATAGATTGCCTTAGCTATGCTCACGCAGCTATAGACTGTCATGAGGGTATATTTTGTTCAGTCCCCCAGGCATGGCACCATTCAGTGTCAGGAGGACAGGACCGAAGATCAGCCTAGAGCCGAACTGTTGTTCGACAATTGGGGAGTTAGCACCGCCACACCCTATCATCAGGGAATTTATGGATGTATTCCCAGAGGATCTTCCAGGACTTCCGCCTGACAGAGATGTTGAGTTTACTATAAATTTAGTACCGGGTTCATCACCAGTATCCTGGACTTACTATAGAGTGAACCCCAAGGAGGCTGTAGAGATGAAGGAGCAGATTAATGACCTGTTGAAAAAGGGTTTCATTCGATCTAGTGCTTCTCCATGGAGAGCGCTAGTACTCTTTCTACCGAAGAAGGATGGCACAGTCCGGTTGTGTATTGACTACCGGGCGTTGAATACCATCACTATTAAGAACAAATATCCTCTGCCTAGGATAGATGATTTGTTTGACCAGTTGAGTGGGGCGAAGGTATTTTCCAGAGAGAATCTGGCGCCACTCCCTAATAGAGGAGGGTTGTGTTCGGTTGGCTCTCGAGAACGTCGAATTCGACCATGGAGCATAAGATTACATTTTTTGAAGTCTTTGCGTAGCCCGAGAACAATCCAACTTTTACTTCCACGTTCTTAAAGCTAACGCTGACTATCTAAACCAGCACAGGCAGGTGCGACACCAGTACGAAATGGAGGGGCATCAATTAGCTTCGGAAGCTATGGAGGTCCAAAATATGATTCGCAAACTGCACATGATTAGTGGGAGAGATGGAAGTTGTAAGCATTACGCTCATGCATAACTTCCATACCAAGGTTGTGTTTGCCAGGATGATCTACTATTTGCATAGGTGGAGTGAAACGAAAGATCCCCGGATTGGAGAGCATACACCTTTGAAGGGCGGCTGAGAGCGAATCTTGCTACGGATGGAAGGCCACTGCCCTTTCGTGTTTCCTTTCTTAAGACCATCCCGTTGCACTCCTTACGAAACATTAGAAGTAGGGCGAGTGACTTCAGTCGATAGCGCACGCAAATCAAGTAGCATAGATAAAAAGACAAAATAGGGAAGGACAGCATGAAAACAATTTCCTATTGAAAAAAAATCCTATGTTAGCACTTTCAACAATCCCAGAATGCGGGTGGCAGTGGGCTTGACAGCGCCTCAATCCCCTCTCTATCGTGACTCTCTCTACTTGGTTCATCTCTGACTAAGCCGAGTCTGTTTACTCCTAAGCTTTAAGACGATGATTGTTACCTAACCGACTCGGTGAATCGAAAACCGCTAATCCGGAATCGATGATTGCATTGACCGTAAGGTTGCCCTGTGATGGCAGGAATAGAGTTTGAACGGTAGTGGGGGAGGAAAGCTCAAGTCAAGCAGAGGGAGGTGAGTCGATAAGAAGAGGATCCGGGTTAGCTTGTGAGATCACAGAGCAGTCGGCGGCGGGTATTGAAGTTAGAGAATTGAACAGTGAGCTGTACTATTCCATATCTAGTAGTGAAGGGTTAGCTGTGTCTCATAAGGTGTATTGTCCGAATCCCTTACATGGAACTACCCTCGACCGCTAGTTCCCCGGTCCTCGCTCTTGATCGTAGCAAGCACCTTGTTCCCTGTTCCCTAAGCCTAAGACGGATAATAAGAAACCAAGTAGGATTTCGTTTAATATAGATAGATGTTTTCCCAAGACTTTCTTTATATTTTTGTTGGTACCGACAATTACAGCGATAGTTACATTTATAGTTTCATTTGTACTGAAAGTGGAGTGAGGGAAATGAGATAGGAACGAGTGACGCAACACGACTTCGGTTCTGGATAAGTAGATTGCTTGAGGCCAATCGATGAATTGAAATCTCGAGACATTTTAGCATTCTCAAAAGTAGGAGATTAACAGCCGACCCCACATATATCATGAGTCTTGTTATCTCCAATCCATTAAGGTATCCTGAAATGAACAAAGGCCTGGTATGCTTAATGTGTCCTGGTTGCAAGTAATCGTCCATAGACATGATCAAAGAGTAAAAGAACTTGGGATCGTCGATCTCTTCCTTAAAGATTGGGATGAATCGATGTCAGTCGATGGTATGAAAACACTTCCTGATGTCGAATTCAAAAAAATAGCGAGAGGTTCCCCACTCTTCTTTGATCCGTCTTAGGGCCGAGTGGCAGCCTCGACCCGAGCAGAAGTGCGATGTGTCTGGAAACTCGTGATGCAACAAACCAAAGAACTCACTCTCGTACAATCTCAAAGGGCAAAGCATAGCGAAAGAACAAACTAAGCAAAAAAGAAAGGTTACGGTTGTCCTTTTGAGAGAAGGACTCCCTCCACTCTGTAACCTGTATCGCATAAAATTACCGTTGAATCCATAAAGTAGCAGAGGGAAACGTTTCACTTTCTTTCTTTTTCCCTCCCCTAAAACCACTCAGAGCGCTAGTGCGGTGGGTGGATTGTCTGGGCCACTCGTCTTCATTCGGACCTGTAGAGGGAAAGAGAATGGATCATGTTATCCATGGGTCCGCCGGAACGAACATTGATGGTCGGATCCCTCTAGTTGAATTCCTTTGTTGAGAGTAGCATGTCTAGTATTCCTGGTGAAATTTAGACTGACTCTATACTATTGCTTCCCTTCCGTATGGCGCCACGTCAGAATTGAAAACCTTTTGTACGTATACGCCTGAACAGCCATATCATATCCTCTTTGACTGCTGAGAGATCAGAAAGACTACTCACTTCGTTCACCTTGCTGACTAGACTACTATTCCTGAGGGGGCTACTTCTTGCTGTTCAATGGGAACCCGATCTGGCACATAGGGTTAATATCCTGACTGTGAGAGCTAGCAGGCTGACAGCTGCTTCTTACCGACTAGCAAGGCTATCTGCTGCGGCTACCTTACCTGATTGATACCGTACTCTGGTCTGTGCTAGCTAACCTCCCAAACTGAGACCGTGGCCTTACTGCTGTTTTGACCCCTGAGATTCCGTCGCCTCATTTTCTTGATGCGATCAGTTCATTAATGTGCTTGGATTTTGATTCATATGAGGTACGGGCAGACGGATAAGGCGCCCGAAGGAAGGTCCCATGTCATTCTTTTCCTTCTTTTTCGAAGGGATGTCTTTGTGAGAGTATACCCAACCAATGCTCTATCGTAAGCCAGCTTTGAAACCTATCCATGAGCCGCAGGAAGGGAAGAGGAATCCTTCCTCCTCACTATCGCTCTCTTTCACATGCAATTTAGATTTCCTTAGTTGTGGTTTGCTCATCTATTTTGGCCAAGAGCTGCTTCCTGTTTGCTGCTTGATCTGCTGGATCCGTTGATGGGATTTCTATTGATATCAATATATAGAAAAGTGAGCCATTATTTCTAACCGTCTTGTTCTAGCATTGTTGACCCATTACTATGCTATATCGGATAAGCCTTTCTATTCTAGTCAGAGGCGCTTGCGCTACCTTCCTTCGGGCGCCTAACGGTCATCTCACTTTGTTCATCTTCGGGCACCTTCTCATCTTGGATTGGATTAGTGCCTTCAGTCAATGGGATAGGAAGGCCCTGGCTGCTACTCTGATATCTTAGCAGTGCTAAGTTAAGGGAAGAGAAATTGATTAATGGCAACGGATCAAAGGGTTGAGTGGATAGAGAAGTCTACTGCAATCATGAGAACGGATTGATTAATATGACATGCTATCCGGTCGGCTATCCATGTGTATAAGTGTGATCTCACCCCCACAGTAACATGTGTTGAAAATCGATATTCAATTTCCACTTTGTGCATCCGGATCAGATAATGAGAATATATCCACATACAGAACACAAGATAACCTTCCGATTCTGATGTGCTTTTGTTCATACTAATTGGGCTTTCCTTTGCTTAGCTATCAATATGGTGATGCACGGTACGGCTGACAAACTTTTGCTTACCTTTAGTGATATAACCATGCAGAAGAAGTAAACGACTCAACCGCAAAAGAAGCAAGTCAAACTAACGGGAGTCCCACTTTTCGCTGTATAAGTAGTTTTAAGCGGGCAAAATAGAGATTATTAATTGAGGAAAAGAAGCAACTGTGAAAAAGAGAGTAAGCGGGCGTTCGCTCGATTGTAGTAGGGATAGGATAACTACTGTTTAGACTGACGAGGGGACGGACAATTCAGCAAAGCATGACATGCTCTGATCCATTGAGGATTGATTGCTTTTCAGTTATTCCGTCTTTTTGTGCGATAGACAAAATTGAATCAAAGTTCTCCTTAAGTCTTTGCATGGGATAATTGTCTACACCATGATGGTGACCTTGGCTCAGTATCCCTGACATTGTGGCCAAATCAAGTAAGGTTCAAGCCGAATTATTTCCCATGTAAACTGAAAGAAAGGGGTTTCGATCTCTTTCATTATAGAGTCCAGCATCGCAGCAAATCCCGATTGATCCTGCATGGAAAGAGCACAACGATGGAAGATCTTAGTAGTCTTGACCTGTCATCTATCACCTTTGATTGATCTTTCTGACAGTTTGGATAGTGTGCACCATCCTTCTCTTTTTGTTGCATGCAGTTTGTTGTAAAATATCTTATAGCTTTTTATGAGGGTTCATTTCATTCTTGCTTAGTACTGTACTCTTAGTGATGGAGATCCCGTCTTCTTCTTCTAAGCAGCTGAAGCACGAGTTTTGATTGTTGTGCTATTTCTTACTTTTTTGTTTTGCTTTCCAGGGGTTCAAAGAGGTTAACTGGGAAGGAGGAGCATACGTTATAAGGGGCTTCATAGCCTTGACTCAATATCCCCACTCTTTTAGGATTGAAGGTTGGAAGCACCAATGGTCATACTTCTTTATGATCTTGTTGTATGCTCACGACCATTGGCCCTGTGTCCACTCATTCCCATCGTACGACTGAGTATCCACGTCCAAGCCAGTGAAGTTAACATGCGAACCGAGCTCTTTAAAGAACGTGCATCCATCACGGAGAACGTCTGCTAGGAATCTTGATCATTTTTGGAGCGTTCCTTCTCGGATACGTCGAAGCTCTTCAAGAAGGATGGTCATCTCATCAGTTCGGAATAAGAATGTAATGTATTGGTCCTTGCGCTCTCGGCAACTGCTTCAATTAGGAACCGATTGCCATACTAAGTACAAAATTGACAACTCAAGGGCGTAGCAAGTTTCATTTCTTTTTTCCATTTCTAACCCAGCATATCGGTGAACTCGATGAACCACTTCGGGAAGGCAACACATCGCAAGCAAGTTTGATCGGAGGTGGGATCGAAAATCTATCCATTTTCAAAAAAAAACGCTATACAAATAAAGAAGAAAGAATAAGAAAAATGAAAATCTTCAACCTCCCAGGTATCCGAAAAATTCTATATCAGTTCTGCAGAGCCTCTGGAGCAGCAATTCAATCAAGGAAAAGCTCCTCTAAGAGAAGAGAGCCCATATAAGAATCCAAGATATGTTGGGCATCAGTGCAGCTAGAAGTGAAGATTCATTCATATAAAGAAAGTCAGTCCCCAGGAAAAAGACAAGCAAGAAAGCCCTCACATAGTAAAGAAGCAAGCGGTCATAGAGAAAATCTAACGAAGAATAATAGAATTGAACTGAAGCAATCGGTACGGTGGCTATCGCTCCCAGGAAGAGTCAAACTGAGAAAGGTGGTACTGGGAAAGAAAATAATGGAAAAAAACCAGGTGGAAGAACGTATAGATCAAATCATGAAAGAATTGTTATGGAACAGCCCTAATATTGTGTTGGCAAAAGAAAATGGTTTGCCAACCGGGTGTCGCGGTGGGAGTGTCAGCCGAATGCTCAGAGCTAAACAATTACGGAGAACTCTAACATCTTCGACTCTGTGGGCGGAAAAAAAGAATATGGTAATGGTAGAGAAAAACCTTTCGAAGAATTACTAGATTACAATGACTATATAGGCTAAGAAAATATGAGATTAGCCTTTGGGGGAAATGATTCAAACATGGAAGATAATTCCATCATGGTTCCTGAAACAGGAGAAAATCAATCTCTGGAAACACTCAGTTGTTTTATGGAGAATGCCCATGGAGGAAGCTTATTGCAAAGAAACAGAAGTGGGCGTGCACATTCGGTAAGGCATATCTTAAGTATGAAATAGGAGCTTTCTCGCGTGCGCCTTCAAAAAAGAATCAGCAGATGACGAAATTGGATTTCTTTATTTTTGCCACTACGAGCTTGTCGAAAAATGAAGTATTCACTTCATTTCATTCTTCAATCATTCCCCCGGAGGCAGGACACACGCAGTTCACTCGGCCTATTCTACTTTAGGAATATAAGTCTTATGCTAGAACTTTCTGCTCTGCTCTCACGTTCATATACCATACACATAGGGAAGAGGAACGAACGGAACCTTAGTGGCTGGGAAACAGAGATCCCACGGGGTATCAAAATGGGATTATCTTTCGATTTAGAAAAAGGCGAAAATAGGGGCAAAGTCAACCTAACCGCTTACCTTTTCGTAAGCCACGCACTTTAGGGCTTACAGCGCCTTAGTATAACCAACCTCACTGATCCCACTCCATCTTTTACACCGATGTTTCATACTTCTCGACCAGGTCATCATAAGAAAATACTACAAATATATTTGAGATTCGATTACCACCAGGTGAAAGTCAGGGCTGCAGACATCCAGAAGACGGTGTTCAACACGAAGTATGGGCAGTACGAGTTTTTGGTGATGCCATTTGGTCTCACAAATGCGCCAGCTGTCTTTATGAACTTGATGAATAAGACAATTCACCAGTATTTGGATAAGTTCGTCGTAGTATTTATCGACGATGTCTGATATACTCGATGACGCCGGAGTAGCATGCAGAGCACTTGCGGACAGTTTTGGGGATTCTGAGGCAGGAGAGGTTGTATGCCAAATTGTCGAAGCACGAGTTCTTTTTAGACCGAGTGGAGCTTCTCGGTCATGTAGTCACTGGAGAGGGGATCTCAGTGGATCCCAGGAAGATAGCTGCCGTTGAGATATGGAAGACTCCGACATCAGTTTCAGAGATTAGGAATTTCTTGGGTTTAGCAGGCTATTATAGGAAGTTCATCCAGGACTTTGCTAGGATAGTTGAATCCATGACGAAACTGACACGGAAGGACGCAGAGTACATCTGGTCAGAGGACTGCCAGGCAGCATTTGAGGAGCTGAAGAGGAGGCTGATGATCGCTCCGGTTCTGACATTGCCTTCAGGATCTTGAGGTTTTACCATATACAACGATGCTTCAGGAAAGGGGCTAGGATGTATACTACAGCAGCATGGGAAAGTGATTGTTTATGCATCTAGGCAATTACGGACTCATGAGCAGAACTATCCTACCCACGACCGAGAGTTAGCTGCGGTGATCTTTGCACTCAAGTTGTGAAAACACTACTTATACGGAGAGTGAGTGGAAATTTTTACTGACCACAAGAGCTTGAAGTATGTGTTCACGTAGAAAGAGCTGAACATGAGACAAAGACGATGGTTGGAGTTGATGAAGGACTTCGACAACGATTTGTAGTATCACCTCGGGAAGGCAAATGTGGTGGTGGATGCACTGAGCAGACATCCGATGACATGGTATCTGATAATAGATCGATATTTACGGGAAGATCTGGTGAAGCTCGGTATAGAGATGGTTCGGCCAGGATCAGTGATACAGATGATAGCGCTAGACATTCAGTCAGGTTTGATGGAGTAGATCAAAGAGACAGTCTACAGATGAGAGCCTCCGGAGGCTCAGGGCCCAGGCTTTAGCTGGATTGCTAGATGACTTCACCGTAGCAGAGGATGGATCATTAAGGCATGGCAGCCGGTTATGCATGTCGAAGGAACAGCTGATAGAGGCAGTCTTGCAGGAGGTGTACCGATTGCGATATTCTATTCACCCTGGTGCCAACAAGATGTACCGTGACTTGCGGGAACATCTTTGGTGGCACAGGATGAAGAGAGATGTATCATGTTTCATTTCGAGATGCCTAGTTTGCCAACAGGTCAAGGCGGAGCGTCAGAGGCCAGCTGGTCTATTACAACCGTTACCCATTCTCGAGTGGAAGTGGGAACACATTATAATGGACTTCATCTCAGGGCTTCCTCATTTTCAAGAAGGAAAGGATGCCATTTGGGTCATCGTTGACAGGCTGACGAAGTGTGCGCACTTCATACCCTTCAAGGTGGGGCTCTCCACCGAGAAGTTGGCGGAGCTATACATGTAGCAGATAGTTCGCTTATACGGAGTACCAGTGAGCATCATATCGGACCGGGACAGCAGATTCACGTCCTACTACAGGAGGAGCTTGTAGGAAGAGTTGGGCAGTCGGCTCAAGTTCAGTACAGCGTACCACCCACAGACAGATAGACAGTCCGAGAGGACAACACAGACGCTAGAGGACATGCTGAGGACTTGTGTGCTGGACTTTGGCGGATCATGGAAGAGCCATCTGCACTTGGTAGAGTTTTTATACAACAACAGCTACCAAGCCAGCATCGGTATGTCTCCTTTCGAGGCACTAAATGGATGACGATGTCGTACACCGTTCTTTTGGGATGATGTTAGAGATAGAGTTATGCTTGACCAGAGATGATCACGGATGCAGCAGAGAATGTCAGGATGATCAGAGACAGGCTCAAAGTTGCTCAGGACATGAAGAAATATTGGGCCGATGCTAGTCGCAGACCGATGGAGTTCATTGACGGAGATATGGTACTGGTGAAGATATCACCTACTAGAGGGACGATCCGGTTTGGGCGAGGTGGCAAGTTGAGCCCAGATACATCGGGCCGTTCGAGATACTTGGCAGGATCGGGGAGGTAGCTTACAGGGTTGCACTTTCACCCAACCTAGCAGGAGTTCACAATGTCTTTCATATGTCTCAGCTGACGAGATACGTTCCAGACCCCAGCCATATGCTAGATCATTCAGAGTTGGAGATCGGACCGATCCTTGCGGTTACTGAATAGCCAGTTGAGATATTGGACAGAAGGGAGAAGAGGCTGAGGAACAAAGTCATACCCTTGGTCCGAGTAGCTTGGAGCCGTCACTCTCCGGGGGAATCTACTTGGTAGAGGGAGTCGGACATGAGGGAGAGATATCCTTACTTGTTCAACCCAACAGCCGCGAGGGAACCACCCGTTCCCGCTTGATACCCTAGAGGTTAGTCTTAATAGTAGCTTTAAGTCTTTGTTCGAATTGCTTGCTATGTTAGAATGTTTGTAGAGTCTTCTATCCTTGTGAATTTCGAGGACAAAATTTTTCAAGGAGAGAAGATTTGTAAGCCCCTAGTTTTAAAAAAACTATTTTTTTAAATGAGTATTTATAATTTTTAAATATCATTTATGTCCTTAAAATAAATTATTATAATTATTAGGAATTTTCTAGAATTTCTAAATAATTTTTTAATAATTGTTAAAGCCAAAAATATCAATTTGTAATTTATTAAATTATTTTAATTACTTTTTGCAAATATTTAAATGTTTTAAATGTAGCATGTAATATTCAAATTTGTCTGTGCAAATTTTATTTGCACAGAGTAGTGCGGGGGGTATTTTGCAAATTTATTTTTGTAAACTATATGGCGGTGGGGGCTTTATGTAAAACTATATTTAGGGGGGGTTTCTGCTAATCAGCCACCCGATCACCGCCTTCTCTGTCGTCATCTTCGACTAACCCGACCGAAACCCTAACCCTAAACCCTAATCTAAACCCTAAATCCACCGCCTCCCCAGCCTATAAAAGCTCCTGACCTAAACCCTAACCCTAGACACCACCTCCGACGACCCTAGCCACCGCCCTAACCTATTTTTTCTCCGACAAGTTCGCTGGAACCCTATATCTAGAAGCGCCACCCCTACAGGCCAAGTCGGCACTTTCGACCACCACCAATCGACGCGCCTCGATGAGACGACCACCGCGCTATTTTTTCCCGACCACCCCGACGTCTTCTCCGCCGTGCAACGCCCCCGAAAGCCACTGCTCGACGGACACGTACGTGTCATCTCTCCCACGTGTCGAGTCATGTCTCGTGTACACGTGTGTGGACTCGTCCAGTATTGGGGAGTCCAGTGATAGACATGGACACGACATTCGCGGGTCGTGCATGTCGTGCTAGCTATGGACACAGGATTCGTGTGTCGTGTCCCAAACTGTCAGGACACGGTTTTAAATGAATTGAGTTACCGGGTTTGGTTTTTTTTCCAACCCGTTATTCTATTACATTATATAATTAACACAGACCTAACCCTAACAGCAAGCTCGAGCTGACCCACTGGTCAGCCGAGTGGCGCTCAGACCCACCCCCTGTCCCAGCGGGCCGAGTTCGAGCCCCCCTTTTGGTTCTTTTGTTTTGTTTTTATTTTATTTGTTTTATTATATATATATGTATATATGTATTTATATATATGTATATATTTTTTTTATATATATGTATATATGTATATGTATATTTTTTTTATATATATGTATTTTTTTTATGTATATGTATATGTATATGTATATGTATATGTATATGTATATGTATATGTATATGTATATGTATTTATATATATATATATATATATATATATATATATATATATATATATATATATATATTAAATATATATATATATATATTTTTTTATATTAAATATATATATATATATATATATATATATATACTAGTCATAACCCGTGCCCATAGGGCATGGTTCATTTAAGGTATTCCCCCTCAAAATCTTGGACCCCCAATTTTAAACGAACAATAATAATTATGAGGCTCCCATCAAAATATTAAATTCCAACCACTGCTGGATGTGAATTTTCTTTGGATTTCCCATAAAACCCCACTCTCAATAATGCTCATCCACAACCATTATGAGTGCAAACCCCACTCTTTGGATTCCCCATAAAACCCAACTCTAATGCTCATCCACACCCATAATGAGTACAAACCCCACTCTTTGGATTTCTCATAAAACTCCACTCTCAATAATGCTCATTCCCCCTAAAACCCCACTCTCAATAATGCTCATTCCCCATAAAACCCCACTCTCAATAATGCTCATCCACAACCATTATGAGTGCAAACCCCACTCTTTGGATTTCTCATAAAACCCCACAACCGTTGATTCACCAAGATTAAACCCCAACCACTCATTATTTTGGCACAGTCAGCCCTAGGATTCAAAAACCTTTGTGTTTTGTAATATATATATATATATATATTAAAATATATATATATATATATATATATATATATATTTTTTATATATATATATATATATATATATATATATATATATATATATTATTATTATATATATTATTATATATATAATATATATACTGTATTTATATATGTATATATATTTTATATTAAGTATTTTATGTATATATGTATATTTATTATATATATACATATATAAAATAAATATATATATATATATATATATATATATATATATATATATATATATATATATTCTTTTTTTTATGTATATATGTATATTTATTATATATATATATATATATATATATATATATATATATATATATATATATATATATGTAATAATATATATATAAAAAATATATATATATAAATGTATCTATTGTTAAAATACTTTAATATATATTTTAATATATGAATTATTGTATTAATCATGGCCATTTGGTGTCCAAACCTAGCATGAGTTTTTGGGCCCAAATGTGTCTAAATACATTCAAGGTCTGTACAAGTCATATTTGACTTGATTCATGGCTTTGGGACCCGTATCTGGACTTCGGTTCGATTTCGTATACGTGGATAAAATAGTAAATAATTAATTATTTATTTTCCATAAATTATAACTTGCTGTATTTGAATTTTTATTTATATTTTTATTGCTGCAAAAATATGGAAACAATTGTATTTAAATACTATGTTATTTTAGCTAATTTAATATAATTTTTCCAGCATTTAGTAAGTAATTTTTGTATTTTATAAAAATAGAAAAACTGAACTTATTTTCAGGATACTTATGTTTATGATTTTTAATAAATATCTATGTGGGTTTTTAAATTCCAGAAAAATTAGTATAAATTTCTATAATTAAACAGGATCAATATGGTACTTTATTTTATATATAATTTAATATTTTGTCTATCTCAAAAATTATTGGAAGACGGTGTATAGTCTAATTTAATTATTGATTAATTATGACTTACGATGAATTGTGTGATTTTGGGATATTGTAATATTGGACCTCACCCGACCATAGTGTAAAGGTCCTAGAAAGTTAGTTTAGGTATTGTGTCACCCCACATTGGCCTCTTATGCTAAAGTTCACCATTTTGCTAGGTGTCCAGTTAGAAAGTCGTGTCGCAAAACTAGTGTCCTAGTGTTTAACTTAGTATGAAAACTAAGTTTACATATTATTTTTACAGTGATGAGGCACCAGAAATTTATAGCATTTCCTTCACTTCCTTGCTTTGCTAGAGGCAAGTACCTCTACAAACTTTATTTACAACATATAATGAATTGTGTATAAACTATGTTAAAATATCGATATCAAAAAAACTGCAAGTCATATCTCTCTACATGTTTCACATGCTTTATACTGCTCTCAGTATCCACCATGTTTTATGCTATTCTCGTATCTCTCACATATTTAGAATCTGGGTTATAGGGAAACTGATAGTTGAGTACGTGATCATGCCCCCTCTACCGTAGCGAGTAAAGTTTTATTTTATATGTTACTATGTCGTAGGCCTTTATCTCAAAGTGGATTTGTGCGTATGTACATCTATCGCCGTATCACTTGTACGGAAGTACATTTTATTATGTGCCCCTGCGCATTGTACACCTATTGACGATCACGTACCTGCTACAGTTTTAAATATTACATATATATATGTCTCTATGACATATGTATCCTTGCCATGATAGATTATGATATGACATGATTCCTGTTTATTACACTCCTGTTCATTTCATATTTCGTATATTTAGTTTGTTAGAATCAGTACTTGCTCCCGGCCTGACAGGATAACGTTGTAGGTATACTTACCGAGGAGGAGTTGTTATGCGATTCCTATTATGGAGTTTCCATCGAGGATCCGACTCTATCTTACGAGGATATACCTGTGGGAAAACTCGTCTAGTTTGTATAGTCGTTCGGGACTTTTGAGAGTAGTCATGTTGTTAGACTATGTATTTTGATACTGGACCTGTATCCAGTTCTATGTCTTGTCTATGTACTTGGAACATATTTATATACGAGATGATTTTGTGTTTGGATATATTTTGACTCATTATTACATATAGAACTATTAGCACACTTTGGTCTTATCTTCACTACACCATAATAGGCGATTACTCACGGTTATTACCGTTATAATTATTTTTCGTCACGGTAATAACCGTTACTAGTTGGGCGTGGTTAATAATTAGTCACGGTAATAACCTTGACAAATATTTGTTTTGGTAACGGTAATAACCGTTACTAATATTTGTTTTTGGTCACGGTTATAACCGTGACAAAGATTTTTGATGGTAACGGTTATAACCGTTAGAGAAGTCCATTTATGTGACGGTTATAACCGTAACCAATATTCTATTTGTCACAGTTATTAATGTGGCAGTTAGTTTGTTTTGTCACAGTTTTTACTGTGACTATATTATTTTTTCGTTACTATTCTCCACTAATTGTCACAGTTATAGCCATTACAATTTGACTATTTAAATTTAAAAAAAAAACTACATTCAACTGGTAACTAAACAATAAACAACACATATCCAATTTCATAATATTTCACTTTCATAATAATTCAACCATTCCAAACCAATAACTAAACCACAAAATTTTTAAAAACAATTCCGAGCAAGTAACTAAACCACATAATTTGTAATAACAATTCATCCATTCCAAACTAGAAACAAAACCACATAATTTCGAATAACAATTCAACCATTCAAATTAGTAATTAAACCACATAATATTTGATTAATAAGCAACTAAACCACAGGATGTTCAATAGTATCCATACATTAATATTTTAATAAGGAAACATTCCATGGTATAGTGATCATCAAATGCCATGTCTTCAGCTGCTCATAGAATATCATGCTCATTCTCTAGTTTCTGAACTTCCATCCTCTTGGCATGGTTTTGCTCCATTAACATCTTTTCTTGATCTTGTAAGTTGTCAACTTCATCTTTTCCCTACAACTAAAAAAATATATATAGGTATCATGGAGTAACTTGCTTAAGAGGAAGATTTTTTCCAATTGTTTCATACAACCAGACTTCTTAAACAGAAAGAGAGTCAGTTTTATGGCAGTAAAATTGAGTCCTCAAGACAGGCCAATATAAATCTAGAGGAAGTTCCAAGTTCAAAACATAAAGGGCTACCAGTATGAAACCCAGGGAAAAAACATGTATGGGAAAAAACAACCCTGAAAAGAGCATATATAGCATACATGAAGAATTTACAGAAGATCTACAGAAGAGCCACAACCCTGAAAAGAGCATATATAGCATACATGTGAGGGAAAAAACAACTTGTAACCTTAAAGTCTACTGGCCAAAATGAAAAAGGTTGTACAGGTTTTAGAACTAAAGCATAGTTATGCCAGTTGTCAAAAGATAGAGAAGTACCATAATGTAAAATCAAGAAACTGCTCGACGGAACAGAAAGGAGTGATTCGAGAACCTCTGAGAGTATATAACTAGGTTAATTTAAGTTAACAACTGTATAATGAATTTTGCAGACACTCAAAAATATTCAAATGCTTACTTCAGACTCTACAGAAATTAATGATTAAATTAAAGATATCTAGTTGCTATTGATGAAAATGAGGCGGACCATACCATAATCTGATCAGTCTTAGTACAAATATTTGGATCTGGATATATTTAACTTCTTGTTCACATGCATTGCACTTCATGGCAGTCCCATTCAAGACAATAACTTTAACTCTTTGTTGCAACTGTCATGATAATGTTATGTGACTGCCATGAAAAGTAATGCAAAATTTAGAAGTTAATGATAAAAAACATATCCAGATCCAAATATTTGACTACAGCTGTAAAATTTAGAAGTTATGTGACAGCTGCAAAATTTAGAAGTTATATGACAGCTGCAAAATTTAGAAGTTATAATCAGCATTACTCTTCATGGCAGTCACATAACTTCTTTGTTGTAGCTGTAAAATTTAGAAGTTATATGACAGTATTTTTTTCTTGTAATGAGATGTCAAACTGGAATCAGACTATAGCTCTGTCTATGGTGCAGTATTTTTTTTGGTTTCTAGTTTCAAGTATGGTCCAGTATTTTTTTGTTTCCAGTTTCAAGCATTTCAAGTATGGTATAGTATTTTTTTTCCAGTTTCAAGCATTTGACGAGCTGCATTAATCTGAAATGAGAGGCATTTTTTTGTAATCTGAAATGAGCTGCCGTAATCTGGAATGAGAGGCAGTAATCTGCAGTAACTGTATATATTAATGCAGTATGTAAATTTGATTCATGTTCTAGTTTCAAGCATTTGTCGAGCTGCAACATTTGTTGAATGGATGTAAATGTGATTCCTGCAACATTAGTTTGTGTGGCCATATGTAAATGTGATTCCTGTTGCAGTCTGTCTGTATATATCAATGCCACATTAGATGAATTGATTTTTTATGTATATATCAATGCAACATTAGATACTTGTAAATGTATAAAATTGGCTATTCCTATTGCAGTGCAGCATTTCACATATTTGTTTTGTCCCTGTTGCAGTGCAACATTTCACATATTATATCATCCCAAATTCCTATGCTATTGGTTTTGTCTGTAAATATCATCATGTCGTAAAAGTAGCAGTGCAGTATTTCACAACTTGAATCCAAAAAATGCGAGTTTTTTCATCCAAAATTTTGAAGTCAATAATCTTCTGCAGTGCAGTATATAGATAACTTTGGTTAGAGTCTGACTAGGAACTCTATCACCAAGGACTAGGACACACATAGGAAAACTAAAGCTCTAAATATATTCTAAGGTTTTAGAACTCAGTTTCGATCTTGAACCTAAAATAGTGGTAAAGGTCAATGCCTGAAGTTGCACAAGTTTCGGTCTAGTTGCAGATTCAGTAATTATTATTTTTCAAAGACTAAGACTATACAACAACACAAATCCTTTATCCTGAATTATGGGCTTTGAAAGACTAAAAATATGTGAAATGTTAAAAAGTGGTGTATTTTTCTCAATAAGAATATATGAGATACATGGTTATAAGTAGAGTATATGTACTTCGTCAAATTTTCATTGTTTAAAATCACAAAAGGAAAAGCAAAAAAAATCATTTGAATTTAGACTCAAGATTACAATATTGAAACTTAAAAAGCCATGAGGGTTATATACAAAATTAATCCTTCATAGTTTCTCCATATTGAAACTTCAAGACTCAACGTTGCTACTGCAGCAGTCACAGAGCTCCCCCACATACTTGAAACTAGACATGTTGATATCTCAAACTGCATATTACACATGTTTATGCTCACCAATTTAACATTGTTTATATGTTTTGAACAAAATACTCATTTGTTCTGTTAGTGGTAAGATTAGGCTAAACAGATATCAGGAATTCGAGTGTACAGAGTTTCAGCATTGACCAAAGCAGTAATAACTCGAGTAAATTTCACTAGGGGATACACATTTTCGGTTACTACTCTGGCTATATGAAGATCTCCAATAACTTTCAGAATATCCTAACCATTACGATGGCACAATACAAGAAAGTAGGTTCAGTAGTTTAAAGTTTAAACATGACATGAATCTGATGCCATTCAATGGTACAAAATTAGAGAGCAGTAGTGTTATTGCAAAATGAAACAGCTATTTTAGTTCAAAGCATGTCAAATTGGAGCATAATTGAAAACGTATGGACAGTTGCAAAAGTAACAATGAATCCTATATTAGATAATGCAAAAGTGACAATAAAGTATATTTTCTCATCAAATTGAGCGTACCTCCAAAAGTACACCACCAACCTTCCTCCGAAGCGCTCCATACTGCATAAAGGAAGCTCAAGATCAATATAATCACATAAACACTTTACTATCAACACATACTTATCGTTTGTATATATATACCTGTTGTTACAAATATCGGAGCCGTTTGGCTCCCCAAACAAGAAAACCTCCATCAGCTATTTTACAAAGAAAAGATATTCCATCTTGTGGACCATCATAAACTGTTGCTTCTGGCTTTATCACCTCTGACACATAAACGATTTTATCATCATCTTGCACTTTTCTTCCATGACAGGTAGTATGAGATGCTATAAATCCCTTGGCTACATCCTCTCGTTCCCGTCCAAGTAAAATAACATTTTGTTTTCCTCCAAGAGCCGGTCCATCATTGTTATCATGGACAACATGGCCATTATTTTTGTCTGTATGGACAACAGGACTAGTATTGTTGTTACTAGGGACACGACCGACGGTATTCAAAATAGGATTCAAATTTCCTGTAGTTTTACTGATATGCACGGAGTTTGACGCCCCTTCTGTCTCGGGCGTGCCAGAAGCAAAAATTGGATTTTGGGGTTGATATGTAGCGTCGCCACGAGTGAGAAATTCCCGTAACATAACCTCAACAATATCCAACCTTTGGAGAACCTCTGGGTTGGTATTTTTGCTGGCTATTGCCTTTGCTGTTTGTCTAATTTTTACTTGCTTCACCGAGGTGTCGAGCTAACTGCACGACAACGACTCTTTTTTATCAACTCCAAAAACTTCAGCAATAGGGTCAGTCTCAAGGTCTTCTAGGCTTGACACACCACCATGACCACTCGCACTTGCAGCTTCTTTTTGCCTATTTTCTGCTGCTTCTAATTCATTCTGTGATTTGACATCTTATAAGAAAAATATGAGTTTAAGGAGGCTAAAAAGATTTGAAAAGCTGATACAAAAAAATGATATTTAAAACTAATAAAGTAACATGTTGTTCCTGATCAACATATCCTTCTAAACACAAATAGAACGATAACATATATGAAAGCCTTATTTTATACAAATAGAACCTCATTTTGTACTTACATATTTTTCCAATGCACATGGAAGCACATTTCCAGTAGCCTTACTTTTGTGGGCTCTCTTCCACGCTTTTGACCGTGTAACACCCTCAGCAGGATGTTCTTCCTCCTACAAGTACAAGTAGGAATTAAAAACAGTACTTCCAAGAGCATGGAAAATAACAATATCAATCTTTTTTGGAGTAAAATTATGGTATAATACACACCAATTCTTCGTATACTCTTTTATAACTTTTCCTTCCAAGAGCATGGGAGATTTTACATTGGACCTTGTTTTCAGCATTCTTCTTGCGTTGCTCAATCTTCTTTGCAGTGTACTCATTCCCGATAAACTTCTCCCACCAGATTTTATCAATATCATCAGGACATTGAGCCAGTGCTAGAGGTTTCGGTAAGTATATTCCTTCTTTGTTGTTGATTGTGGCTCGTAGGTGATACTTCATTGTCCTTAAAAATTGTAGAAATTTTGCTTCCAATAGTGGTTGAGCAAGGATGGGATCAATATTGAATTTAAACTCCGTCTGCCACAACAACAATAAAGCATATAAGGCATTCTTTAAGTAGCTGAAACAATTACAAAAAATGCTCAAAATATATGTAAAGAAGTAAAACAAAAGAGTGATTTACCATCAACGAATTCCAAAGAGTGTCAGTGTACACCTTATCCACATTCCTCCAGTCATCATAACCAATTGGGATGTGAGCTCGAATATATTTTCCACATCTACTACTCCATTTTGTTTCGTCTTTACCTCTAATTACACCATTTGCTTCAATATGGAGCAAGTATCTTTTGTCTTTTGATGGAAGGGGGCTTGTGTTCCACTAGGATTGGATGACATTCTGCACTCATCAACACATTAGAGCAATAACAAATATCAAAATGAAGAGGTAGCATACAAGGAGGCTCATTGACAGTGCTGGATTTTGATAAGATTCAAGTAAAGATGTAACAAAATAGATAGCTATATTCAAGAATGAGCAATTTAATAAGACAAATCGAAACCTGACATCAGAAATATAAGTTCTCAAAAACATCATAATGAATATTATATTCTTGACCTTTATGAGCATGGCTCTCTTCTCTGGTATGAGATTAAAATGTGTAACCAGCTAGAACATGCTCATATTTGTTAGCCACAAAGCTGAAACATGCCTGGCACCTACTAGAACATGCTCATATTTGTTAGCCACAAAGCTGAAACATGCCTGGCACCTACTAGAACATGCTCATATTTGTTAGCCAATTAGCTACTGCCTTAGCCAATTAGCTACTGCCAAGGCCAATTAGCTACTGCCAAGGCCATGTAGCTACTGCCAAGGCCACACTAGCCTAGCCAAACCAACCATGCCTGGTACCTACTCAGTCCATGGCCACCCACAGGCATGTGCCAAGGAGGCACAGCCTGGCCACACTAGTGCATCTGTTGTGCACTTCAACATCTTCACATTACAGGGAAAGCCTTCCCTCAAAACTTTAATTATCTGATGCTAACACAAGATTTCAAATCATTTAACAGAACATAAAAAGGGCTTTGCAAGGCAATCCTCCCCTCCCTTCCTCCAATGTATTCAAATTTTACTAAGTCAGCTTATTATTTATTCTTTACACTTCTGAAAACTGATCGACCCATTATCATATAGACAAGATAGTAGGAAGAGCTATAAGATATTAAACAGATTAATACATGCAATTAGGAAGAGCTATAAGATATTCAAATTTTACAAGGCAATCTTTGGACGTGTAACATAGATTAATACATGCAATTAGGAAGAGCTATAAGATATTAAACAGAATCCCTTTGACTGTTTATTTCTAATTACAGATAAATGGAGATGAAAGAGAGATTTCAATCAATAGTGATATCCATTCACAAGGAAAAGGTGGAAGTAAAGAACTATATGAAGAGGAAACTGTCTCTGATGGAGAGTTTATTAACGTAGAGAAGGAACCAGGAGATATACAGGAAACCTACACTATAAATCCAGATTCTGGCACTTCAGAAAAATCCGATCACTTGAAATCCAATTTGAAAATGTCTCTGAAAAACTGCGCCATTCTGAATCTGAGAAAGTCCTATTGAAATCTCAAGTTGTTTTAGCTAACGAGAAATTTGAAAAAGTGCACAAGGATCACCTGGATCTTCAACAGAGGATGCAAGAGGAGATTTCAGCATCACAAGAGAAGTATAATTTGCAACATGCATCGCACCAAGAGGCATTGGGAACTCTAGATTTAAAGCATAAATAGCTGGCGGATGTGAAGGAATCATTCAGTGTTGTGTTGTCTGCTGTGCTAGAGAGTTCCAGAAAGAAGATGAAGGAGCTTGAAGCAGAGTTGGAATCATCAGCAACCAATGCACGTAGATTGGACGAGCTGAGCAACGAAAGAACTTTGCATGCAGAGATCGAGTCAAAAAAGGCTTTGGAGTTGGAGAGGACGGTGGAACTGGCAAAGAAGAGTGCAAAGGAGATGGAAGCTTAGATGGGTGATGTGCAGGAAGAGCTGAGAGGGCTGTACAATAGAATTGTAGAATACAAGCAAGTTGAAGAAACACTCAGTAATACCACTTCCGAGCTGTCATCTCTTCAGGAGAAACTAAAGCTTTCAGAGTCGAAAGTGGATGGGAAACAATGAAGAACAACTATCTAATTATGCTAAGGTTAGTCGCCATAAATTACGAAATCATTTTACCTATAGTACACTGTAATATTGGTAGCATCATTCATTATTACATTGCTAAATCATCTGACATCGATTACAAAATAAATGCAGGTACATGTCCGCATACACACAAAAACAGAACAAGGAAAGAGTGAGTTGGTTATTATCAAGAATTATACTAGAACCAAAAACATATTGTCCAAACCCAACTCCTAGCATGAAAAAGTATTTTATTTAGAATGTTGAATTCTACACAGGTTTAGATGTAAAAATACAAAACAAATATACTTTGAAAATATGATGAGAGTCTGTAACTTAAAAACTCACACCTTTACTTGGTATGTTCATGTTTTACTTGGTATGTTCGAATAAATCTATATTTCGTAGTTATTGACTCGTAAAGGTTAATTACTCATACATATTTGCTAGTTATGGCCTCAAATGATCTGGTAACCGCGGATTCAAATCTTATCACCAGGAAAAGAAAATGAAAATAGAAAGAAGAGTGATATAGATATAACTCAGTCAGTTGTACAATAAAGTAATATACTACAAATGATTCCATTCTAGGTTGCAAATAAAACAGTTTAATATAGTACATGAACAATAAGAGAGTAATATAGATATAACTCAGTCAGTTGTACAATAAAGTCTGGAAAGAAAAGTCAATTAATGCCCAAAATAGCAACAAACTTGTATTATATTCATTTTTTTCCAAATTCATTTTAATAGTGGAGCCAAGTGAGGTTGTTCCACAATACAGGATTGGAAATTTTCTGGTATATTCAGCCCATCAACCTCATCAGTCATTCGTTTTGGAGAACGAAGAACAATCGACCAATCAGGATTTTGAATGTTTGTTACATAAAAAACCTGACTTGCTTCAAATACAAGAATTGCTGGCTCATCATACTCCCCATCAGTGCTCTTCAACTTTTTTAAATTCACCATCAACAAGTTAGAGTTTGGGCATAACTTACAACCATTAGTCTTATCTCCAACATTCACCCAATCATAATAAAACACAACATGGTGAACGTCATAATAATCAACCTCTATTATCTCTTTGATGATCCCATACCGAGCAGTATCATCATCCTTAAGGTTTTGGTCTTTTGAACTTGCCCTGAATGTGGTGATTGCATCCATGCAAACACCGCTATCTTGTGTTACAACCTTGTCGTCGTAACTCAGGGGAGAAAAGATGTAGCCATTGACCCTTTACTTAATATATGCTTTGGCTTGCCGACTTGGTCCACTAATGTATCGCCAGAGCTCTCCATCCATACATTCTTCTTCAATTAACTAGTAAAGCAATAAAGTAATCACAATTAACTAGCACCACATCAAGTAAATGAGACATATATTATAATTTAAATACACACCTTTTTGTGCAACCAATCAATGAATTTGGATTGTATCACTACTTCGGCCTCTTTAGTGTTACCACGGGACGTAGTTTCCAAAGTCGAACGATAAAAACTGAAAATCATTTAAACTGACTAAAATATAAATAGAAAAGATTTTTTTAACAATTCTTTATTCCAAAGACGAGTGATACCTGTAGTACTCTGCTAGTTTCGGTATTTCCAATCTAAAAATTATCCATCTTCGAATTTGTCTCCATTGTACCCCGGTTAACTTAATCATTTTACCCTCTATAATAGAGCGCTCATACACATCATCACCATTTTCAACTAGATA
This sequence comes from Iris pallida, assembly GCA_029216955.1. Lineage (NCBI taxonomy): Eukaryota > Viridiplantae > Streptophyta > Magnoliopsida > Asparagales > Iridaceae > Iris > Iris pallida. The sequence goes on from JANAVB010039218.1 coordinate 3,451,971, forward strand.
AGATGCGTGAGTTGAACTATGATTACCATCACGTGGATTTGGCATATACTCCATGGCATATCTAACAGACTCTGAAATAAGATATGCCTCGACAATCGACCCTTCAACATAACGCTTGTTACTAGGAATGTTTTTGAACTCCTTCATAGACCTTATCAAATAGAGCAATTAAACATGTTGGTTTTCATATAAATCAATAACATTACAACAAGATAATCATCTCACCTTTCAAATGGATACATCCAAATATATCTCGTAGGTCCACAAAGTAGAGCTTGGTCAGCAAGATGCACCATTAGGTGGATACTGATGTCAAAAAAGTGAGGAGAAAAATAATGCTCCAATACACATAATGCCTCAGCGATCATATCTTTTGCAGCTTGGACATGCTTACGATCTAGGATCTTTGAGCACAATATGTTGAAGTATAGACATACTTGCATAATGGCTCTTTTAAGGTCACGATTATTTGGAAATGCATATTGAAGCATGACTGGCAACAAATATTGTATGATGATGTGGTAGTCATGTGACTTCTTTATATGCAAACTGAGTGGTTGAAGACTAACAAGATTGCTCAAGTTAGATGCAAATCCTGATGGAAGCTTTAAGCCTTTTAAGACTAGGCAAAGTTGCTGCTTTTGAGCATTGTCCAATGCGTAACCCGAATCTCGTTGTCCTTTTTTATCAAAAAGAAAATTTAGTAAATGTTCAGCAACATTCTTCTCAGTGTGCATCAAATCAATACAATGTCATACTTTATAAGATTGCCAATATTCCAAAGAAAAAGAATAGACTTTTTATACCACGCTGGTCTTTCTTCATTGACATCATAATTGCCATCGTCATCATCATCATCATCATCATCACCACCACCACCAATACCCTCAAATGCCATTCGCTTCTTGTCCAAACCTTTCACTAATTTACCTGGTATATAGTTGATGCAGTCATGCCTTTGCAGAAGGGCCAGTCCATTCAAATGTGGCGGAGGTTGTCTGTCCTCTCCAGTCTTATACCATCTATGTTTGACTGATCTGAATGGATGATCATCCTTCAAAAATCTTCTATACTTTGTGTACACGTTCTTTCCGCCAATCCTCTCAGACTCCATCTCAGTAGCACAAATAGGACATGCTTTGTAACCATGTGTTACACAACCTGATAAATTCCCAAATGCTAGAAAATCATGGATCCCCCATAAAAACATTGCTCTCAAAATGAAAGTATGTCGTCTGTCCATGTCAAATGCAGACACTCCTTCCCAAAGTTGTTTCATCTCATCTACAAGGGGTTGTAAGAAAACATCAATATCTTGACTTGGTGCTTTGGGCCCAGGAATTAATAAGCACGTCATCTGGAACTGTGATTTTATGCATAATGAAGGCGACAAATTGTATGGAATAACATAAACAGGCCAACAACTGTAATTAACAGATAGAACACCATGTGGATTGAATCCATCGGTCGCTATACCAAGCCAAACGTTCTGTCCCTCATCAACAAACTCCGGCCACCTGCATTTAAGTGTTCTCCATTCTGCTGAATCACAAGGATGTCGCATTAAGTCCCACGAAGGCTCTACTTCCTTATGCCATTGCATTTTTTTAGCAATCCATGGTATTGTGTACAATCTCTTCAATCTTGGAATTAGAGGAAAGTGCCTCAAAACTTTTCTCGGTTCTTTTGATTCCTTCCTAACCTTTCCGGGCTTCGTTTTTTCTTTAACTTTAAATCGAGGCGTCTGGCATTGAGGGCACGAAGTTGCATCTGTATACTCCTTCCAATACAACATACAATTATTTTTGCATGCATGGATGCAGTTTGCCTTCATTCCTAAATCTCTCATCATTTGCTTCATTATGGGATACTTGTGAGGGAGTGTGTTCCCCTTAGGAAGCCATTCAGTCAAACACTTCAACAATTCTGTCACACTATTTCCTGACCAATTGTACTTCTTCTTTAAGTTATGCAACTCCACAATTACAGATAGAGTTGTGTGTCCATCTTCACAACCAGGATATAATTTATCGCTTGTAATTCTCTTATATTCATAATACTTGTCGACATGGTCAAGACCATAAGCAAAAGAAGTTTCAGGCACTGTATCTGCTTGAGAATTATTCGCACCACCACCTTCACCAACAGGAGCCTCATTGTGTACACCATAAGCATCATCAACCAGGATCTCCAACGCATCCCTGTCATATCGATGCCCTGTATCTTCAATTAGAACTTGATTATAGGTATGATCCTCTTCAACAAATTGTTGTTTAGGACCTACTGTCATATCCATGCATGGCTTTTCCCCATGAAGAAACCAAACATCATATGTCGGAAGTATACCATTAATGATCAAATGCCTTCTAACTTCTTCAAAAGAAGCTCTTTTTGTATTTTTGCATATTTTACAGGGGCAACTACATGTTGTAAGTCCGGGGAGTGAGTGCTTCATTGCAAATTCCATAAAAAATTGAACCCCCTCTTTGTACTCAGACTTATTTCTATGTGGATTTTTATCCACCCTTTTGGAATCGATCTTGACATGATAGCAAAAAATTATATCCTCTCAAACAATCAACCTAACAAACGAAAAAGATGAATATTAGTAAGATTTTATATCATTTTGAAAACGGTTTAATCGTACAATTGAAAATCTAAAATAGAATGGCTTGATATATAAAAATATATACACACCATTGTTAACTCAATAGTTTCGAGTGTTGAAATAACTCAAGAAAAACGGCACCAGCAACATAATACACTCACTAGTAACTATGTGAAAAGATTCCAGGAAGATATTACATTCTAATGAAATTGTGTCTAGGATAAATAATAAATGAGCGTATTAGTAGGAAGTTGGTGTGACAACAATTCAGGATAAAATGAGAAAAAATTGTCTCATGTAGTTTGGACGTGTAACATAGATTAATACATGCAATTAGGAAGAGCTATAAGATATTAAACAAAGAGCTGCTACAACTAGGTGTAGGCTTAAATGAACTAGGATTGAGGCTGTTAAAATATAGATTTTTTTTAATGCTACAAATGACATGGACGGCCAATACAGAGCTGAATGGATTCAATTAACCGATCCAAAATTTGGGACAAAGGCTTCGTGTTATTGTTGTTGTAATTTAAACTATACAAGGTTAAACTACATGACAATTTTACTGTTGTAACCTTTTAGTATTGAAGTATAAAAGGGAACTGTAACTCTGTAAGACCATATATTTGGTAAATTTTACATTATAAGGCATTGGGAACTCTAGATTTAAAGCACAAAGAGCTGGCGGATGTGAAGGAATTATTCAGTGTTGTGTTGTCTGCTGTGCTAGAGAGTGCCAGAAAGAAGATGAAGGAGCTTGAAGCAGAGTTAGAATCATCAGCAACCAATGCACGTATATTGGACGAGCTGAGCAACGAGAGAACTTTACATGCAGAGATCGAGTCAAAAAAGGCTTTGGAGTTGGAGTGGACGGTGGAACTGGCAAAGCAGAGTGCAAATGAGATGGAAGCTCAGATGGGTGATGTGCAGGAAGAGCTGAGAGGGCTGTACAACAGAATTGCAAAATACAAGCAAGTTGAAGAAACACTCAGTAATACCACTTCCGAGCTGTCATCTCTTCAGGAGAAACTAAAGCTTTCAGAGTCGAAAGTGGATGGGAAACAATGAAGAACAACTATCTAATTGTGCTAAGGTTGGTCGCCATAAATTATGAAATCATTTTACCTATAGTACACTGTAATATTGGTAGTATCATTCATTATTACATTGCTGAATCATCTGACATCGATTACAAAACAAATGAAGGTACATGTGCGCATACACACAAAAACAGAACAAGGAAAGAGTGAGTTGGTTATTATCAAGAATTATACTAGAACCAAAAACATATTGTCCAAACCCAACTCCTAGCATGAAAAAGTATTTTATTTAGAATGCTGAATTCTACACAAGTTTAGATGTAAAAATACAAAACAAATATACTGTGGAAATATGATGAGAGTCTATACTAGAGAGACTACACATTTGTGTATAACCAATATGAAGTAACTCAAATTAAAGTCATTTCACACCAAACATAACCAATATTGATACACATTTGTGTATAACCAAAAGAAGATCTAATAGTTATCTCTACTAGAGAGACTACATATATAGTAATACACCAAAACTTTATTCAAATGATAGTCCAGTTAATAGTAATAGCAATACATAATGTATATCAATATACATAATAAAAATCTAAAGTAGCTAACATGAACCAAGCGGAGAACAATGTTCTATACCAAGTTATGATTGTAGGAAAGTACCTGATTCTCCTGACCAAACCCCTAAAATTGGAGGAAAGTCCTGATTCTCCTGACTAAACCAAAATCAAACAATAATTATAAAAAAGCCCTTTTTTGAGAGAGAGGAAAAGAAAAAGCGGCGAGAGAGGGAGTCCTCTTCGGGGGTTGAGAGAGGGAAGTACCTTTGTCGAGAGAGAGGGAGTCTTGATTCTCCTGATCAAACAATAATCAAAGAAGAAACGGATGTGCGGTAGTGGTAGCCTAATCGAACCCTAATCAAAGAGAAATCGACATTGTGAGAGAGAATAAGAGAAAAATTGAACCCTAATCAAATGGAAATCAAACCCTAATTAAATCGATATTGTGAAAGAGAGAGAAACCACGTACCTTCAAGTCTTCGTGGGCTGGCCTTCAAAAGAGAACCCTAATCTTTGCGGTTTCGATTAGGGTTTAACTCGATTAGGCCTTCGAAATCTTTGCGGTTTCGATTAGGCCTTCGAAAAAGAAGTTTTCTCAGATGAGAGAGAAACTCGAGAGATTTCTCTAAAGAGGAGAAAGAGATTTCTCTACTCCTGTAGGCTATAACAGTTTTTAGTACGGGAAATTTTGGTAACAATGGAGAGTAGAGGGAACAGAAAATTTTGGTACGGAAAATTTTCATGCAAAAATTTTCAGGTACATTAGCTGTCACGGTTTTTAGCAATACAATCAATATAAAAATAATTAATTTATAAAATTTGTATTTTTGTAACAGTTTTTTATTTATTGTAATTGTTATAACCGTGACTACTTTGTCACGGTAATAACTGTTACAAATAAAAAAAAATAAAGTGTTACAAATTACATGTTTTGGTGTGGTGCTTGTTTGTCTTTGGAACAACTTACTACGCTTTATCTCAAGCGTAGACTGGACATGACTCGGCCCGGCCCAACAATTTGGGTAGCAGATCGTGACAGGGGGTGCTCCTCCACCGGTTCCGAGGACTACCCCAGGAGTTCAGGGGATGCTACCACCACCGCCCCATGGGACAGTTGATGTTGTGCAGTTCTTCACCTTCATGCAGCAGATGATGGAGACACAGCGACACCAGAAAGAGGACATGAGGCAGGACATTGACAATGCCCATCAGTTAGCGATTGTGGCTGTAGAGAGGGTGGCTGCCCAACCCCAGGAAGGGTAGATCTAGCCATACCAGTCGAGGACTCCAGGTATTCAGGATTTCTAGAAGATGCGGCCGCGAGACTTCAAGGGTACCGAGGGTATCCTATATGCCGACGATTGGATCGAGCATATAGAGGACATCTTCCGTCTCGCAGAGATACCGGCTAGACTCCAGGTGGAAGCCGCGGGAAGTCAGATGCAGGACCTTGCCCGCACTTGGTACCAGACTAACCCTAGGGTTGGTACTACGGGGAAAACTTGGAAGGCTTTTAAGAAGCTTTTCAAGGAGAAGTTCTTCCCCGACACCGAACTTAGCGCGTTGGAGACGCAGTATGAGAACCTGGTTCAGGGGAACCAGATAGTAGAGGAGTACACCGTAGAGTTATGCCGTCTAGGCTGATTTGTGGAGGGCCTTAGCAAGACAGCAAAGGCTAGGAGGTTCAGAAAGGGATTGGTTAAGGAAGTCAAGTCCTTAACCAAGAGCAACAGGAATGCTACATTCAAGGAGATTTTGATGAGAGCTATGGCATCGAAGGATGATCTGGAACTGAAGACGAAGAGAGGTCGAGATTCAAACGGAGCCAGTGGCAGTAGGGGCCCATCCAAGAGGCCTCATTATCAACAGCAGCAGCATCAGCAGAAGTTATTTCAGCAGAAGCAGTTTCAGCAGGCACCGAGACAGCAGCAGACTATCAGTTGCACCTTCTGTAAGAAACTGGGGCATGTATGGAATGAGTGCAGGAAGAGGCTCGACAAGTACCTACTTTGTGGTACGGTAGAGCATCAATTGAGGGGTTGTCCCATGGCTGTGGGATGTACAGCTCAGGGGGCAGGAGCCAAGGCCCCAGTAGTGCAGCAGAAAGGACTACTGCCTACCCGACAGCAGAAGTTCATTCAGTACCAACAGCAGGCCAGATGAGGTCAGCAAGGGTGAGCTTTCGCCACAGCAGCTGAGGAGTCCGAGCCAGTAGGCGATCTTATAGCAGGTTCTGTTCTTATTGACTCATTTCCCGCATTTGTATTATTTGATTTGGGTGCTTTCCATAGCTTTGTGTCTGTATCATTTGCCATTAGACACCAGCTTTCTTCTGAACCATTGCCTAGGAATTGTAAGATCACGACTGGGGCTGCTATTATCCTCGTCCGTGATGTTTGCAAGGATCGGAGAGTAGTTTTGGTAGGCCGAGAATTAGAAGTGAGTCTGCTTGTAATGCCATTATCGAACTACGATATTGTACTCGGTATGGATTGGTTGAGCAGGCACATGCCAGTATAGATTATCGTGGTGGTAGAGTTCTTTTTAGCGTGCCAGAAGAGCCAGAGTTCGAGTTCACCAGGCGGAAGGAACAGAGCAGCGAAGTTTTCTGCAGAGTTTTAGCAGAGGAGCAGAGCGTGCCACATCCATTGATAGCTAAGTTTATAGATGTGTTTTCGGAGGAGTTGCCAGGGTTGCCTCCGGACAAGGATGTGGAGTTCTCTATAGACTTGGTACCCGGCATAGAGCCGATATCTCAGCACATCTATAGAGTGAACAACAGTGAGCTTATGGAGTTGAAGAAGCAGATAGATGAGTTGCAGGACAAGGGCTTCATCCGATCGAGTTCTTTACCGTGGGGTGCGCCAGTACTCTTTATACCGAAGAAGGATGGGTCGGTACAGATGTGTATCGACTACAGAGCACTCAACAGCCTCACGATCAAGAACAAGCACCCGTTGTCGAGGATCGATGACCTGTTCGATCAGTTGAGCGGAGCGAAGGTATTCTCCAAAATTGATCTGAGGTCAGGTTATCATCAGGTGAAGGTGAAGAAGGAGGATATTTCGAAGACAACTTTCAGGACTCTGTATGGCCAGTTTGAGTTCATGGTAATGCCGTTTGGGTTAACTAACGCCCCGGCGGTGTTCATGAACTTGATGAACAAGGTATTCCACCAGTACTTGGACAAGTTCATGGTGGTGTTCATCGATGATATCTTGGTGTATTTGAAGTCCCCAGAGGAGCATGAGGAGCATTTGAGAGTGGTTCTGGAGACTCTCAAGAAGGAGCAGCTTTACGGCAAGCTCTCAAAGTGTGAGTTCTTCTTGGATCGAGTTGATTTCCTAGGTCATGTTGTGACCGGAGATGGGATCTCAGTCAACCTGAAGAAAACCAGAGCAGTTGAGGCGTGGACAGCACCGAGTTCATTTTTAGAGATTAGGAGCTTTTTGGGATTGGCAGGATACTATAGGAGGTTTGTTCAGGATTTCTTCTGGATTGCAGAGCCATTAACTAGGCTGACCCGAAAGGATACAGAATTTATCTGGTCAGAGGAGTGTCAGGTTGCTTTTGATAAGTTGAAGAAGCGACTGACAACAGCCCCGATTTTGACATTGCCATCAGGATCAGGCGGGTTCTCTATCTACAGTGACGCCTCAGGGAAGGGTTTGGGTTGTATCTTGTAGCAGTATGGGAAGGTGATTGCCTATGCATCCAGACAGTTATGTCCACATGAGAAGAACTATCCTACCAATGATTTGGAGTTGGCAGCTGTTATCTTTGCTCTTAAGTCGTGGAAGCACTATCTGTACGGAGAGCGTGTGGAGAGATTCACAGACCACAAGAGCTTGAAGTATGAGTTTACACAGAAATAGCTCAACATGAGGCAGCACAGATGGTTGGAGTTGATGAAGGACTTTGACATTTTATTGCAGTACCATCCAGGAAAGGCCAACGTGGTTGCCGATGCCTTGAGTAGGTATCTGGTAGCTATGTGTTTGACGATGGATCATCACTTATTAGCAGATTTGAAGAGTTTAGGGATCGAGGTGATCGTGCCAGGAGTTCAGATACAGATGTAGGGCCTTCAGATTCAGTCAGACTTGATAGAGAGGATCAAGTCAGCTCAGTTCGATAATGTTACTCTACGGTCTATCCGAGAGCAGGTTCGAGCAGGATTGGTGGATAAAGAGTTTGTCATTACAGAGGACGGCACATTGAGCACGGTTCCAGACTTTGTGTGCCTAGCGGAAAGCTTCGGGAGCAGGTCATGCAGGAGGCCCATCGATCTCAGTACTCTATACAGTGCCAACAAGATATATAGAGATTTGAAGGAGCATGTATGGTGGTACTGGACGAAGCGGGAAGTAGCACGCTTCGTAGCTAGGTGTTTGGTCTGTCCGCATGTTAAGGCAGAGAGGCAGAGGCGAGGAGAACTGTTGCAGCCATTGTCCATTCCGGAGTGGAAGTGGAAGCACATCACGATGGATTTTTTTTCTGGATTACCGCGTTCACCTGGAGGGAAAGACGCGATTTGGGTCATCGTGGACAGGTTGACCAAATCGGCCCACTTTTTGCCATTTAAAGTGGGTATGTCTACTGAGAAGCTAGCAGAGATGTATATATGGCAGATTATCAGGATACACGGAGTTTCGGTGAGCATTGTCTCAAAACAGGATAGTCGCTTTACTTCCCATTTCTGGCGGAGTCTGTAGACTAGTTTGGGCACTCAGCTCAAATTCAGTACTGCATACCACCCTCAGACGAACGAACAGTCAGAGAGGACTATTCAGACTCTCGAGGACATGCTGCGGACGTGTGTTCTAGATTTTTGAGGATCCTGGGAGGATCACTTGCACTTGGTGGAGTTTGCATACAATAACAGTTTCCAGGCCAGCATTGGGATGTCACCATTCGAGGCACTGTACGGGCGTAGATGTCGTACACTCTAGTCTTGGGATGACGTTGGAGAGAGAGCTTTATTGGGACCTGAGATGGTTGTTGACGCGGCCGAGAAGGTGAAGCTCATCAGAGATCGACTTCGCGTGGTGCAGGACAGAAAGCGGCATTAGGCCGACAGCCACCGGAGACCCTTGCAGTTTGAGGTACAGCTTAGACTTAGGATTAGAATCTTGTTTGTTTGTGATTTTTTTGTTGATTATATGATTGTTATAGTTAAGTTGAGACCATATTTGTATTAGGTTGGAGATCTAGTGTTCTTAAGGATATCTCCGACACGTGGTACTATTCGCTTTGGTGGAGGTGGAAAGTTTAGTCCGCGTTTCATCGGTCCTTTCGTTATCAGCGGAAGAGACAGTGACGTATCATATAGACTGGACTTACCCCTACATTAGAGGGAGTCCATAATATATTTCACGTGTCACAGTTGAGACGGTATGTGACGGATCCCAGCCATATACTGGATCATTCCGAGATCGAGGTGGGCCCTACTCTTAGTTATCCAGAACATCCTGTAGAGATTCTGGATCGACGGAAGAAGGTGCTGAGAAAACAGACAATATCCTTAGTTCACGTAGCATGGAGGCATCACTCTCCAGGGGAGTCTACCTGGGAGAGGGAGGATGAGATGCGCGAGCAATACCCTTATCTTTTCCAATCTTGTGGTATGACTTTCTATCCTTCCTGTCTATTCAGTTTTGTCCTTAATTTCTATGACAAAATTATTTTAAAGGGGGTAGACTTGTCACACCCACTTTTCATTTTAAGGGTGTTTTGGTCTTTTTGTAATTTTAGATTATTTTATTAATTTATTGAATTCATGTGATGATGTGTGGTTTGGTTTGTTGCCTGAGTAGTCTTGATGGGTTTAACTTAGTCAACCATGACCTGGAACCTTGATGCCATATTAGAATTAGATTTTTTTTTTATCATTAGATTTATTTTAGAATTTATTAGTTATTTTTAGAGTGATTTAATTGATTTTTAGCTATTTTCTAGTTAGCCTTTTTAAAGCCTTTTTGCCTTGGGCTTTATTAGCAACTTAGGGAGACTAGGCCCATGCATCTAACCTAACCCTAATCCCCCTATACCTGGCCGGCCATAGGCAGCCCCTCCCCTTCATTTGTATTGAAGTTGAAGCTTCCAAGAGAAACCCTAGTTTCTCACTCTCCCAAACTCCTAACTTTTGCATCCGGAGTCCGTTTCTCCTCAAACGAAGGCCGTCCTGCTCATAGGAAGGAAAAGATCTTGCTGGAGCATTGCTAGCAAGGTGGTAGAGGTGTTTACTCGATGGTACTCGATCGTTGGAGCGCTCGGGGAGACCTTTGCATTGAAACCCTTGACTCTCAATAGGTAAATCCTATTCTAGCATAGTTTTCCTGATTTTTTCTTCATGATAGTGAGAATCTAGGTACCCATGACCTGTAGGATCAATTTTTACCAGTTTCGTATTCATTTGGTGTCCGTATCGGACACGTGTCGGCTAATGTTCGTAGGTGTTTGATGAAATATCGCAATAAATTAATTTTTGATTTTTGTTAGATCTATTTACATATTCTGGTAGCCCTATACACGAGGATCATGACCCCATAAGTTTTAACATGAATCGGACTCGTATCCGTGTCCAAACAGGACACGAACGCGCTGCACGCCAAGCCGTGCGCGTGCCCTGCTGCTCGGGGGTTATTCCTCGACGTACAGGCCACGTGGTCACGTGAAATTTGACGTATAGGTAGGGGCCGTGACTGAGATCATGCTTCCAATGTTTCGTGAAGTTTCGTCGAGAAACGAGGGAGAAATCCCGTCGGCACTGATCGGCCACATGCGTGCGCGCACGGGACAGCCGCCACTGAAATTCCGTTCGTACGGACACGACACGACATATGGACACGAATCAGGATATCCAATGTGTAGCCATATACCTACCCTAGCCTAGGACACGAACAGGCGACACGAGGTAGGAAAAACGAGTCTCTAGACTCGATGACACGCGTGCACGACGCTGTGCACGGGGCTGTGCACGTGTGCACACTCGCTCGCGGACACGCTCTGCGTGCATGTCGAACACGACACTTGGCCGCACACTAACTCGACCAGTAGGTCGGGAATGTGTACGCCCAGGTGTATACGAAGTTTTACGACGGTTGGATCGAAAACGAGCAAGAAATCGGGTTCGCATCGTTTTGGTTCATGCGCGTATCGGGTTTCTCGATACTCGTTCGCTGGACACGATACGAACACGGTTTCGACCCAAGGAATACCTGAGCACGTCCCACATGTCGAGACCGACGTATTTGCCATGTTTTGTGGGTTAATTCTGAGTATTATGAGTTTTGGGTCATTTTGTGAAATGGGGTTTTTTCATTGAATTTGATATTTGAGATTTTTATGATATTTTGATTTTTGAGATTTATGGCGTTAAATTCTGAGTTTTTGGTCCTTGGACACTGTTTGAGACTTGTGGGAATCGACTCTCGGGGTTGATTCATATTTTCTAGCCATTTTTAGGCATTTATGGAGTTTTACCTATTAGGTGTATATAGATATATATATGTATGTATATGTATATTAATTTCCTTTATGTCTAATTTTGAAAATATGATTAAGTGAGGGTCGAGGCCTTTGATCTCAGACCTGGGAACTTACTCCAGGTTCGAGATCGACCCTCGTAGGCTTTTATACTTGGTATATACCTATTTCTATATATATGCCTATATGTATATATATTATATATATTTCCCTATTGATTGTAATACTTTGTACATGGAATACTCTTGTAGTCTCATTCTATTTTGTTTCTCAGATTTAGACCCATAACCAGCAGCCCCAACATCATTTACACTCACAAACCATGTTTACTTTCATAACATATATATAAGTATATATATATGTGTATATATATATATATATATATATATATATATATATATATATATATATATATATATATATATATATATATATATATATATATATATATATATATATTTTTCATATATATTTTTTTTTTTTTTTTTTTTCATATATATTTTTTCATATATATTTTTTTTTTCATATATATTTTTCATATATATATATATATATTTTTCATATATATATATATATATATATATATATATGTGTATATATATATATATATATATATATATATATATATATATATATATATATATGTGAATATATATATGTATATATATATATATATATATATATATATATATATATATATATATATATATATTATATATATATATTACCTTTTGATGAATGTGTAAATATAGGTAATATAATAATTGCTTGTGATATGACTACAGGAAGTGTTTGGACAGATTAGGATTGTCGTTAGGAGCCTAGTTTGGTCGAATTGGCCGACAAGTTGACCAAGTTGACAAAAGTCAACTTTGGGTCAAACTTGATCCAAATCGACTCAAACGAACTCCGAATGACCTGAAAACTTGTGTATGACCTAGAAATTAGTAAACAGACTAGTTGACCTTGAGTTGACCAAGTTTGACCAGAGTTGACCAGGGTTGATCAGAGTTGACAAAGGGTTGACTTTAACCTAGAAGGACCTAGAATCATATAGAAGTGCATTGTCGGCATTCCTTATCGTATGTTAGACCTTGTTGTGACTTGTGGTTGTTTTAAATAGGTTTATATCACTCCAGTTCAGTTACACATCCTCATCAGTAGCTCAGATTGTCAGACGAGTACATTCTCTGACCGTTTCATTCTTGCTTGGACGTATTTACTTGTTATAGACTACTTTACTTGTTGCTGTCACGATATATCATGGATTAGTACTATATGGATCTCTTCATGCGATGTTATCCCCTCGGATACATCGGGTATATTGTGCTCATATACTTTATCATGTGCATTATCTACTCATTGTATTCGTACTTATTCATGTATACTCATGTGACATTCATGTACACTCATGATCATGTGAGCCTTCATGTATAACCCAGTGTGCATGTGGACTAGCTATCCAAGTGACGCACTACTTTCATGTGTAATAACATAACCTGGACAGATCCTTGTGTACTGATTGGGGCAGGAGGAGTATTTATTTGGTTATGTGATCTACACCCTTTTCATGTGCAACTCCAAACTAGATTTAAGTCATGTATAACCTAAGCTAGTTCTTTATTATATCCTGTATATTTATTTCCATATATTATGTTCTCTCTTTTACAGTCTCATTTCCTTATCAGCAGTTCATGTATATTATTCTATAGCTTGTTTCATATTTTCTTTCATGTTATGAACTGTGTGAGAGATATGTAATCGTTTCTGTCCTGACTAGACCTGTTGAAATATTACAAATGATGAGGATTGCTGCGACACTTACTATGGAGCAGGCCTAGTTGACATAGGTGACCTGGACGCTCAGCATGATCCAGTAGTCGCTGAGGACTTGCCTTGAGTTAGATTAGATTGATATTATCTTTTACTTATGAGACTTTGTGGTTGTATTGAGACTTGTTATGGTGTGGTTTTACATCGAAATTTATATTCATATTATAACTCTCTGTTGTGATTATCTTTCTTCCATTCTATCTTAGTTATTGTGATTGAGTAGTACCATTTATATATCATTCTCCATTCGAAGTATTTCCGAGATTGTGTTAGATTATTGGACCCAGGACAGCGTTTTATCGCCGACACTACGGCGTAACCTGAACGTACCCACATCTCGTGCCCTTACATTGTGTGCGGGTCATGACAATATATGTCAACGAGTCCAGAATAAAGATACTTATCCAACAGTATATCCGGAATTGGATTCCGATGAGCCGATCTTGAAATGACCCATTGACCGGGACATTAGGACCTAGTTTGCATGGAAATACGTGCCGGATCTAAAGTCTTATAAATCTAGCTAAATATATGTCACGAGTCCAGAATAACGATACCAACCCAGCGGTATATCCGAAATTGGATTCCGATGAGCCGATCTCAAAATGACTCGTTTACCCGAACATTGGGATCCAGTTTGCACGAAAATACGTGTCGGGGCCCATGTCCTCCTAACTCAGCAAATTATATATGAATTCTAGCCAGAACGATGCCATGAGTACATTGGTGACGTCAGAACTAGAATCCGGAGTCCCGGGTTCAAAATTAAAATTTTACAAGTGGGAATTTACGGTTTCGAGAGGCCAACTTTGGCGTCAATTTCAACCAACCGAACGACATACTATGAAGCTAAAAATTTTATGGCACGAAGGTGATTATACCTGCTGCGCACCAAAGTTTCTAGTTCATCAGCCGGAGCTTCGACGAGAGAGAAACGAATCTGCGAAGTTGGCTCCACAAAACTGTCCAAAAATAATGTAATTTAAATGGTTAACTTGGCGGTCGGTTTTGATCAATCAAACGATCGAATTAACGGTTGAAACTTTAGAAGAGTGAAGGGATATATACCGAGATTGAGACGGAAGAATCAGATTGGCGATCCAATGGTCGGATTGTCCAAAAAATGTGCCCAAAGTTGTTGTCTCGAAATACGATTCTGAATTCAATTTTGCACGCGTCACGACAGGATTTCGTGCGAAACGCACGAATAACCTAGGCTGCGCGTCGAGGAAGAATGTGGCAACTATGAGGGGTTCGTCAGGGGTTCGCCGAAGCATGTGTGTAGTAGACTCAAAATAGGTCAAAATTATATATTGGATCGATTAGGTTGGATCGGTGTCGAGCTTCGAATTTAAATTGTAAGTTAGGTCAAGTTTTACTGTAGATGGTTAAATGACCTAAATTAACCAAAAAGTTGTGCGAGGTAAATAGAATGCAAGGGAATAAATTTGAGTTGGACATTATATATCAAAATGAAGATAATCTTGCCATAAAGGAAGTTTCGAGAGATTGATATTCTTGGCGCTCCAAAAATCAAAGTCATAAAAAAGTACATTAAATGATCAAGACTAATTATAATAAAATAGTTTATTGAAAATAATCCGCATAAAAAAACTTAAAAGAATCCTAAAATTCAGGGGGGTTTACAAAAACCCAGAACACTTTAGATAAAAAAGAGAAGAGATGGAATATGATGAGTAAAATAAATGGCAATCTCAACTCTATTTATAGTATTTTTGATGACCAAACTCGGGCAGTGTTCGACTGCCTAACGTTCAAAAAATCAAATGTCAGAGCCGATTCATTATGATGACCTGATCCAATGGAATACTAGGTCAGTGTGACTGAGTTCGGTCCGAATTCGGGCAGAACTCGATCTGAGTTCGGTTGTCCTGTTTCCATATTGGGTCAAGTGTAGAATGGGCTTAGGTTTTGGGCTTTTTGAATTTTGGAATAGATTTTGTATATGTGGACTGATCAATAGATTGGGTCGACTATTTTGTATGTGGAATTGTAACTGAGCCATGTGCCAATCTTATTCAACCGTACATTTTTCCTAGACTCAATAAATTAAAATACATAACAAAATCGAACAAATGATTTGATCAGCAACTTGTTATTTATGTCCTAGTGAAGACTTGATCAGATGCAGCATAGCAATATGTTGTTTATCAGTCGTACCGCAGCAGTATATTATTTGTTATATCGAACGAGAGTTTTAGTTAGTTATCGAAATCAGGTATGACCATGACCAAGATGCCAACAATATACACACATGAGAGTGAGACTAGTACCCATTTTTGTTTACTTGTATCAGCGTATTTCTACCTGTTTTTCATGTATTGATTATTGAGATTGTGAGCTATGTGATATTGGGGAAAGTACACTCACTAAACATGTGGATCATCTATCACGTGATGTTATCTCACATTTTAGGAGAACGACCTTTCTCATGTTACTGGATATCGTATAGTCCTGATCCCCTTATTGAAAGTTGTACTTCCAAAGACACTTGAGCATGTACTATATACTTGTTCATCTTGTTACTTATTTTTTATCGATTCATCTTATTACATATTTTACTTGTGTGCACTGTTTATATTTATATTGATCAACTGTTTCTCATATTTATTATTTTACTTGTTTTATATTATACTTGTATCATGTTGTATTTAGACTTGTACTTGCTCGTTCTTGATTAAATACATTGACAAATTAATGTGCTATTCTTTGTGCTGTAATTGATGTGGCAATCCCATCTTTCTTCCAGTGATCCTTAGTCTAGAGTGGTATATATTTCTTTCGTGTGCCCTCAGTCTATACTTAGTTGGTAGTTAATATAGGGAGCGTTTATGCCTCTTTTTTATTCTCTTTTAATACCTTATTTGTTGTGGATGTTATAATATGATATATTGTGTTATGGACTATTGTCACAACCCGCACCCTCTGTGAGGGTACGAGTACGTAACAACGCCCAGCCTACGCCCCAGTGTAGGCGATAGAACGTTGTCCTAGGTCACAACATCTAACAGTTTAAGGTAATAAACAGTTATACTCCGCGAATGGGGGTGACATAACAGAATATATCTCAATCACATCTAAGGTAGAATACGATAAGATAGAATGATATAAAAGATGCAAGATCCAAATCCACGGGAATACAATAGAGAGAAAGCTAAGTGTCTATGATAAACTCCACTGACAACCAGAAATAATACAGATCCAAATGATAACTTAAATCTCCAATACAAGAAACAAGATAAAGATATCTATGGAGCAACAGTCTCTACAGCTAAGGGATCCGACTGGAAGTCTGGATCGTAAGTGTCTCTAAGGCTGTCCCATAGAAAGTATCTAAGCATGCCTCCTCCTCGTCCTCTGTAAATTTTCAACAGGTCCAGTCAGGACGGAAATGAGCACATATCTCTCAAAACAGTTCACAACAAGTTAGGAGTGTAAAGCATGCTATAGAGTAAAATACAGAAAATAATGAAAAGGAAGTACGGGAAAACAGGAGATATTTGTAACTAAAAATAAATACATGATAAGTAAAGACTGTAAGTGAATAAGTGATTTAGAGTACAATATGGTTATATAAACGGCTTAGGAGAACATGAATACAACTAAGAAGCACATGAATACCTACTGGGGATAGTGTTCAAATAACCAATTCTACTCACCCCGTCCCAATCAATACACAAGGATCCATTCAAGTTACGTTATAGGCACATAAATACAGCTAAGATACGTGAACTCATGTAATGAGTAGTACATGAGGCACATGATAGTACATGAAAGCACATGAGAACATGTAAATACATGAACTAGTATGAGTACAAGGAGTACCTGATGCACATGATAAAGTACATGAACATGAAATACCCGTGCACCCGTAGAGGGATAACATCTCAGGAAAGGATCCATATTGTACTAATCCGTGAAGATACGTGTCAGCATCGAGTAAAGTAATCTAGAGTAAGAATATAGTCCAGACAGGTATAAAAAGATCAGAGAATGTACTCGCCTGCTATCTGAATGTCCAAGATGAAAGTACTGTCCGAGGAGTGGTGTCTGGCTCCTATTAGAATAGCACAAGTCACAACAAGTCCATAATGGTAATAAGATGCACTACAATGCATTCTACATGAATCTCGATCAATCTAGACCAAAGTCAACTCTTGGTCAACTCTGGTCAACCCTAGAAGTCAAACTAGGTCAACTAGGTCAAACCTAAGTCAAACAAGTCTATACTAGTCTATTCCAGGTCTAACAAAGCTATACAAGTCCAATCTAGACTCACTAGTCAAGCAGACACAACCATAGGCCATAGGCTATTCCATGCCTATAAACCAAACCATAAAACACATCTACACAATGTCAATTCATATATCTAATATATAATACACTCTAATATAGGATACACATATTGATATATTATATAATATAACTTAGAAACACACATAACATATAGGCTACCTATATGTATACTATACATACATTTATATATAATATATATAGTAGTACACACACATTACTATAATATATAAGATACCTACATATATATACATATATATATATATATGTACATACATATGTGTATAGGAAAAGAAAGGGCACTTGTGCTTATGTGTGTGTGTGTGACACTTGAAATCAGTGAGGCATTATAGGAAATCAGTGAACTTCCATAGTAAATCAGTGACTAGTTAATAAGAAAATCAGTGAAGTCTATTAGAAAATCAGTGAAGACTAAAACCTGGAAAACAGTGTATGCATTATAAAATGTGTGTGTGCTAGAGGGTGTTGTGTTAGAGTGCTAAGAAGGACCTGTGTGTTATACAGTAAAGGGGAAAATTATAAAACAGTGAGTGAAATAGGAAAGACAATGTAACATTTGTGCCCATGTGTCAATAGAGTGTAGGGAAATCAGTGAATGTGTTTACTGTGTGGCAATGAAACAGTGAAGTATATATATTATCCTGAATTCAGTGTATACAGGAATGGAAACAAGGGGTAATACATGTTAGAGTGAAATAAGGGAATCAGTCCAGGTTTCCAAGAGGATCAATTCTCAGGTTTTAGGAAGTTCAGTTGACAGGAAGCATATAAAGCTAACCAACGAATAAATCAGTTCATAAATCTCAGGTTAAAAGCTCAATTCAATTTACAGTTGAAAAGGGAAAGGAAATCAGTTTCCATTTCATAGTTTACCTGAAATTCAATCTCAGGTTTGATGAGAGAGCATGACAGTTTACATAAATAGATTTTCAGGTTTTGATGAGTCCTATCCTATGACAAGTTAACATCAATGATTATCATTCCATTACAGTTCATACGAAAACAAATCAGTGGTTTAGGAATAAATCATTCTCAGGTATAGGAAAATTATTTCTTAGCTGACAGTTAACATCAAGAATAAATCAGATGATATACATTGAAGCCCCAAATGAATGCCAATCCCATTTACAAACAAAGCCAAATTCGAATGAAATACTAAGCTAACATAAACAACCAAACATGTGGGAACATTGACAGTTAATACACAAGATTAAAATGGGATGACAGTTAGGGGAATTTGGAATGGAAAGTTCAGGATTAATAGTGGCTAAGTATTAGCCAATACCTAAAACTGTCCAGTTCATATGTCCAAATTCCATTCATAAATCCAAAAGCCCATTTGAATTGAAATACTTCATTAATATGAATCAACAAATATGTGGGAGTGAGTTAACAGTGGAAACATCAATAGAATAGGATTTATAGTTGAGAAATTTAGAGAAAAATAATGTATCAAAGCATGTATCAGTTGAATCCTGAAATTATCCTAAATCGAAACCAAATTCATATCAATAACCTAACTAACATGTAAACTTAATCTAATATAGATTATACATCATATTTAGGATCTAATTAGCAAATTAAAAGATAAATTAAACCATTTAAAACTAAATTTAATAGAGAACACAAATCAGTGTACTGGACTAATCCTCGTGCACGTGGTCCCAGTGCTCGTGCACATGACACGACACGACACAGATCTCGTGATCAAGTCCCAGTATCGAAGGGGACTAGGGCTAGGTCGAGGACACCCTGATACGTGTCTACGACACGCGTGTGTGCGATACGACACACGTATCGGTGTCAAAAATTGGCTGTAGCCGATGTAGTATAAATCCAGTGCACGGCTTCGTGCGTGTCCGACACGACACGAGAGGCCCTAAAACTTGACACACGTGGTGTCAGTGGTTGTCTCAAGGTGTGTGTCAAATATTACGTGTCCTAGTGGCGTGTCCACTGCGCAATCAGCCCCGAGCATCAGGGCAACTACAGTGCTCGCGCGCGCGCGTGTGCACCCGCGTGTTCGTGTGTCCGTGGCGACTCGACACGACACCAATACAATCTCAGACTAACAGAATCTCATAAGCGAGGTCACAAACTAAATTCCTATACAAAAATATCCCTGAAATCAGATCGAAATGCCCTTTGGAGCATTTCATCAAACACCTATATACATGAACTGATACGTGTTCGATACGAACACGTATCGGACACGAATACTAGGGTTAGCTATACCTACAGCGAGGGTAGGCCTAGGGATTCCTGAATATGCAATAAAAACAACATTATATGGTGAGGATTAGAATTTACCTATAGGTTTGCAAAGCTCAAAAAGCCCAAAATGAGAATGGATCCTCAAGCCGCCAAAACTCTCCCAAATTGTTTCTCCCCTGAAATTTCTCAATACCAACAGCAAGTAGAACAAACTTAGGACCTATTGCAATTGGTTTGGGTGGAAAAGGAATTGAAATGGAATTTCTAGGAATTAATGAAGATGGAGACTCACCTATTTCTTAAACTTGCAAATATTCCTAATGGAGGCTAGCCCTAATTTCTAGGAGGCATTAAATAGAGGGGGAATCCCTATGTGGTTAGCCATGGGCTGTTGGGCTAGGGTTAGGGCTCCACTAGTGTTGGGTTGGGCCTCTAAGGCTTAAGTCACAAGTCATGACTTGTGAAACCACAAGCCATTTTCTATTCAAATCAAATCCTAATTCCTCCTAATAAATTCTAATAAGTTAAATATCACCAACTTAGGTCAAGTTAGGGTTACACACTCTAACCAAGTGGTCATGACTAGGATTAACTAATTGGTCAGTCCACCAAGGTAACACTAGTCAAAGTCAACCTATTCAACCATCATTCAAATCAACTCAAAATAAATCATAAATTCAAATAAATTATATTAAATTCAAATAACCCTAAAAATGACAAAATACCTTCTAGGCTAAAATGACAAATAAGTATTCCAATAACATGGTTAGGCTCTAGGTCAACCAGTCTCCAAGTTTACACTATCAAAACACCAAAATCTTAAGTCACGATTTAAAATAGATTTAAAATGATTTAAAAATTACCAAAAATCATATCATAATTTAATTATCATTATTAAAAGACTAAAATTACAAAATTTTAAAATTACCCTCATTTTAGAAAACTGGGTGTTACAATCCTACCCACCTTAGAATAATTTTGTCCTCGAAATTAAGATGATCGTACTCCTTCTAGGTTAAATCCCCAGCAATCATAGTCTCAGAAACTTATTTAAATCATACAGTTGGAAAGTGTAACCTATGGGATCATGGCATGTAATATCAGTCTGGGGTCTCATCTAGTTACACCAACATGCTACAGTACTAGGCAATCACAAGGTATCAAAACATACAAGCAAGGGATGCATCAAATATTCTCAAAAAGGGATACTAAGGTTAGGTCAAAACTCACCTCCAGCTAGGTCTGAGAACTAGAACTCCCACCTGGAAGCAGGGCCCTGGTTGGGGCAGGTATATCAGGACAGTACAGCATCCAGTGTACAGCTGACCCACAGAATAGGCACAATCCTAGTCTCTTTCTACAGGAGTTCCACTTGTGCCCAGACTTCTTACAGTAGGTACAGATAGGCTCTGGCTCAGCTGGCCTCTGCTGGATAAGAGACTAGGCTGGGTATGATGATATAGGCTGGATATATGGTTACTCATCAAGCTCTGGATTGGATTGGGTACTGCTCCTCGCCCTCTTGGAGCTAGGCTCTCTTCCTGAAAGCACAGAGTCCCGTAGACGTAGCAACCTCTGGTATTGCTCCCTCATGGCCTCATTATGAACTCTCTGTGACTCCAACATCCTTTCTTGGAAATATCCAAATATCTGGGCTGCGTCAAGTAATAAACCTTCGGGTAGTACAGTATGGGATACCATCTCAAGGGGTGGGGAAAGGCTCTCGGTCTTAGGCAAATCTGCAGCTCTCTCCTGAACGACAGGAGATGAAGGAAGTCTCTGGCGAGGCTACCACCATCCCCTCAATGGTAGGAGGTGCCTCCACCCCTTAATCAGATAGAGAGATCACTACCTCCTGAACAATAGGAGGTGGAAGCACACTCTCAGTAGCTACAACTGCTCTCAGGCGACGGGCTCGGGTCATGGGTGCCATACTGAAAGAAAAAGAAGTAAATTAATCATCAAGGCTGTAAGGCAGTCTATCATTCCATATGAAAACTGGTAAATAAAAACAAAGGAAAACCAGCTACAAGAGTCACTATTTTAAAGCCAGACTATACTATCATCCCTAAGATAAGGGCCTAATCATAATACATCAAATCATCATACTAAGAAAGAACTACATATGAATAAGCTCTATAAAGCTAAAATATCCCTACTCCTAAATTATTGATGCTGGAAAACAATTTATAATAATAGAAGGGTACGACAGAGATGATATATTTAAAAACCTCCTCAAGATACAGTCTGATAATCATATGCGTCTGTCCAAAATCATGTTACTCATAGTCCTCGCCATGCCAGTAAGAAAGGCTGCGATAAACGATAGATTCCATAACTGGGGCATGCACCTCTATAATTATGTCGTCTGGAATTCTCGCTAAGCCGACTAGTATAGCTGCGAGAAATTCCAAATCTCATAACCAAGATACGTACATCCGAAGTCAGGTCTCTATGTTTTCGTCACGCAAGGTAATATGGCTGCGATAAACTACAGGTTCCATAATCAAGTAGACGTTTTACCATTCCTGTTATTCCCATAAACATATGTTATCAGAAAATATCATAACTCATGCCATAAATTTCATCTCGATAGGAAAATCAAAGTCAACAACGATCCATCAAAATCAAATTCAATAATCAAGAAGCGAGAACGAACAAAATAAGGGAAAGGATTTTAAATTGAAGTTTAAATAAGATTCTCAAGGGTTGTCCCAGGAATCTCTCAAGGAGTCCTAACTGTGATTGAGTACCTTCAAAAAAAATATCCTAATCCTACTGCAGGCTGTAGTGATACTCTAGTTCGAATACCACTATATAAACTCGACCTGCATAGGCCACCACTAAAAACGTGTCATGACCCGCACCCACTGTGAGTGTACGAGTACGTAACAACGCCCAGCCTACGCTGCAGTGTCGGCGGTAGAACGCTGTCCTAGGTCACAACATCTAACAGTTTAAGGTAATAAACAGTTATACTCCCCGAATAGGGGTGACAAAACAGAATATATCTCAGTCACATCTAAGGTAGAATACGATAAAATAGAATGATATAAAAGATGCAAGATCCAAATCCACAAGAATATAATAGAGAGAAAGCTAAGTGTCTATGATAAACTCAACTGACAACCAGAAATAATACAGATCCAAATAACAACTCAAATCTCCAATACAAGAAATAAGATAAAGATATCTATGGAGCAACAGTCTCTACAGCTAAGGGATCCGACTGGAAGTTCGGATCGCAAGTGTCTCTAAGGCTGTCCCATAGAAAGTATTTAAGCAGGCCTCCTCCTCGTCCTCTGTAAAATTTTCAACAGGTCCAGTCAGGACGAAAACGAGAACATATCTCTCAAAACAGTTCATAATAGGTTAGGAGTATAAAGCATGCTATAGAGTAAAATACAGAAAATGCTGAAAAGTATGGAAAAACATGAGATATTTCTAACTGAAAATAAATACATGATAAGTAAAGACTGTAAGTGGCTAAGTGATTTAGAGTACAATATGGTTATGTAAACGGCTTAGGAGCACATGAATGCAACTGAGAAGCACATGAATACCTACTGGGGATAGTGTTCATATAACCAATTCTACTCACCCCGCCCCAATCAATACACAAGGATCCATTCAAGTTACGTTATAGGCACATAAATACAGCTAAGATACGTGAACTCATGTAATGAGTAGTACATGAGGCACATGATAGTGCATGAAAGCACATGAGAACATGTAAATACATGAACTGGTACGAGTACAAGGAGTACCTGATGCACATGATAAAGTACATGAACATGAAAAACCCAATGCACCCGTAGAGGGATAACATCTCAGGAAAGGATCCATATAGTACTAATCCGTGAAGTTACGTGTCAACATCGAGTAAAGTAATCTAGAGCAAGAATATAGTCCAGAGAGATATAAAAAGATCAGAGAATATACTCACCTGCTTTCTGAAAGTCCAAGATGAAAGTACTGTCCGAGGAGTGGTGTCTGGCTCCTATTAGAACAACACAAGTCACAACAAGTCCAAAATGGTAATAAGATACACTACAATGCATTCTACATGAATCTAGGTCAATCTAGACCAAAGTCAACTCTTGGTCAACTCTGGTCAACCCTAGAAGTCAAACTAGGTCAACTAGGTCAAACCTAAGTCAAATAAGTCTATACTAGTCTATTCCAGGTCTAACAAGGCTATACAAGTCCAATATAGACTCACTAGTAAAGCAGACACAACCATAGGCCATAGGCTATTCCATGCCTATAAACCAAACCATAAAACACATCTACACAATGTCAATTCATATATCTAATATATAATACACTCTAATATAGGATACACATATTGATATATTAAATAATATAACTTAGAAACACACATAACATATAGGCTACCTATATGTATACTACACATACATTTATATATAATATATATAGTAGTACACACACATTACTATAATATATAGGATACCTACGTATATATACATGTATATATATACATACACATGTGTATAGGAAAAGAAAGGGCACTTGTGCTCATTTGTGTGTGTGAGACACTTGAAATCAGTGAGGCATTATAGGAAAATCAGTGAACTTCCATAGTAAATCAGTGACTAGTTAATAAGAAAATCAGTGAAGTGTATTAGGAAATCAGTGAAGTCTATTGTTTTCCATAAATAAATTGTATTTATTTATTATATTTCTGAGAAAATTACAACTGTAGGAATCTGATCTAGAAGACGATCACTTTATCCCTTGGACGATACGATGAAGAAGGCTCGGATCTCGAAGAACTTGGACAGCAACTAGGCAATCTCTCTGTTCTCTCTGAATTAAATGTGGTGTATCTTAAAGGTGGAGAAACTCTCTTTTATAGAGTTCTGGATAACTGCTCTGGGCATACGCTCAGTCAGTTACTTGACGTGTACATAGCTGGACGCGTGGCGAATTTTGGTGGAGACACGTTGGAGTGCGGTTGAGAGTAGTAGAATATATCCAGGAGAGATTGATGGCATGAATGCCATGTTGCATAACTTCTGAGTGAGTGGGTAACCGAATACAGGACACATGAGAACGTGTGCTGACTGTACATTTGAAGTAATTCTGAATGCATTTGCTTTGATACGCTATCTCTTGGAGAAGCATGACTAGCATACACTGTCTTGTTTGAGGAGGAGTCGTATGGAGTCCATACGCTGTCTTGGGTGACAAGAAGTCGTATGGACTATATACGCTCACTTGATGAGGGGTCGTATAGAGTACATACGCTGCCATGATGAGGAGTCGTATAAAGTCCATACGCTGCCTTGATGAGGAGTCGTATGAAGTACATATGCTGCCTTGATGAGGAGTCGTATGAAGTACATACGCTGCCTTGATGAGGAGTCGTATGACTGGAGAAGTAAACACGTGGCTATCCTCAATCTTCTCGAATATGCCATATCTCCCAATAACTGACGAATATCTCTCGAGCGTCGTATTGCAGATATGGCGGCTGACAGGCTGTCAGAAATGACAGTAATGATGGCTGGGCATTTATGATGGCTAATGGGCTGTCCTCGTAAAAGACAAAATTAACTCTCGAAAATCCATACGACGGTTAATTCTCCTAAGACAGCTGTTCTTTGCACGAAAGACGAAGTGTCAGATTCATTGTCCACTGAGTGTATGTTGTGCTGTCTGTCGAGAAATAATAATATATTCACTGAGCGTATGACTTTTATACTGAGCGTATGGCCTTTGGCTGAGCATATGGCTTTTGGTTGACTTGGTCTTATGTCAGCGTGTCAGAATTTTTCACACCCTACAAGACCCCCTTCAAAGTTTTCGAACTTTATGATTTTCAAAAGTTTGAAATTACTTTGAACTCAAAGTGGGAATAAGTCTTGACACGCTGGCATGAGTTTGTTATTTTCTCGATATCAGTGCATATCTCTAGAGATTCTGTATTTTGAAAATAGTTGTCGTTTGGGCTTCTCTTTCTCCTATAAATAGGCCTTTAAGAACTTAATTCTTTTCTTTACTTTTGCCTTCGTCTTCGAGAGAGAATCTAGAGCTCAAGCCTTTTTCTTCTCTAACCTAATCTTCGTCAATGGCACCCAAGCTCGGCGCTGCCGCGAAGGGGAAAGGCAAGGCTCCTGCAGAGCCGTCTCGACCCGCCGCCGCCGGAGCAACCACTAAGAGAACCGCCGAGCAGCGTCCTCCACAGAGCAAACTTCCGTTGAAACCCCTATATGGTGAGGATAGGGACGATGAACAGTAACCATCCCTTTTTAGGGCTCTGGTTAGGACAAAATCAGAAAATGTATCCCTTTTTAGGGTCAATACTTCAGAAAATACACTTTTCTTTTTAGGTTTTAGTAGTATTCCATGTTTTTCGTCTATACGAAAAATATGTTTTGAGCGTATTTCTGTAAGATATGCATACCTTTGATAGAAATGTTAAAATACGCTGATCTGAAGGAATACGCTATGTCAAGTCGTCTCGTTGAGATACTCTGACTCTCTTGTTAGCGTATCTTTAATGAACATCTTGCTAACCATACACTGTTCTTTGAAAAATTCCATACGACTGCTTGCTTTGGTTAGACATACACGTAGCTAAGCGTATGTTGAACTTAGAATCTGTTATACACTTAGGATGGACTGAGCGTAGGTTAATCCTTGAACTTGACATACGCTTAGGATGGACTGAGCGTAAATTGATCTTTGAACTTGATATACGCTTAGGATGGACTGAGCGTAAGTTGAGCTTTAAACTTGACATACGCTTAGGATGGACTGAGCGTAAGTTGATCTTTAAACTTGACATATGCTTTGTTTTTAAGGATTTTTTAACCTCTTATTTCTCCTTTGTAGTGGATATTCTGGCCCAAGAAGTACAGTTTAAAGGATGTGCAGGGAACAACTATAAGAGTGATCTATCCCATGTCCACTTTCCACAGTTTGATGAACCTTCTACGAGGATAGCCAATCTGAAAAATCAAGACAGCAAAACCCTGCTGAGTCTAATAAGTGGTCAACCGTTGCAGAGTGTGGACAGTGTTACTCACTCAAAACCGGCATTTCTATTCGGGGACACTATTGACAATGACTCCCAGCCAGCCTTCGATAAAGTGTCATACTCGTATTACCGAGATGGTGATGCGACCCAGCCGATATACTTGACTGGATTGTCTAAGAGTATCAACATAGCTCGCTTATTCCATGTGAGTCACCAAAGGCACATGAAATGGGATATTACTCCAACCCGTCAAGCAAAAGCTGGATGGGTAGGGTGCAGACAGGGAAGATTTCGCAGTGGTACTGAGCCGCATATTTCAGTTTTACGAGGATTGTTGCCATCCACAATTCCTCCTGAGGATTCTGCACTTCTGATGCCAGTTAGAGTCCCGATATTCGCGAACGAATTTGCACAGCTAAAAAATGCTGTCTATCCGAAACAGTCCATGAGACTCACTGGTCTCGTGAACCCAGAGAATACCAGATGGACTGCTCTCGTGAGATGGATTCTGAGAGATTATGGAGAATAGTTGAAGGCAATAGGCCTGTACGATGTCATCAAGTGCACTGCTTATGATTTTAGGCCGAACCCAGATTTGTTCCTGGCACTAGCAGAAAGGTATAACTACCGTACTGGAACTTTTATGACTCCGAGAGACGAGATGGGATTCGCTCTCCACGAAATGGCGTACATTTCTCAGCTGCCGACAGGAGATCTACCGTATGAGGAGTATATCCCGTTTATTGATGAAATGAAGAAGATCTCTGACGCCAACCCGCTAATTCTTCATGTATTCGAAGAATTAATGCGCCACTATAGTATCTGTAAGGCCTTTTATAAGGCAAAAGATATAGATTCAGGCTGCTATACTTCGAAGTGGATGGCCTACTTATTCCAAGGCCGCACCGAAGAAACTCAGAAGAAGAAGAAGACCGAACAATATATTGGTCGTTTTAAACCTCTGAGTCAAGCCGAAATTGACAGATTAATCCGGGAGACCACCCATGATGACATCATAATTGAAGAAGATGAAGGCACCTATAAAGCTGGTGATAGGTTAGAGACCTACATAAAGCAAGGTAGCCGGTCTTTATCTAATGAAGGTCATCTGGCCGGATTTCTATCCCTTTGGCTGAGAAGATTCGTAGTACCCGGCACCTGTTCGACAGACAGGATGCACCGAGGAATCGTATTTGCAACAGTCCGTCTGACGTTCGGGTACAAGATGGACTTGCTAACGGCGATGACATGCCGTCTGAACGTCGGTTTAAGGGCATATACAGACAGAATGTTTAACCTGGCGAAGAAGAAACTAACAGCTTTTCCTCGGATAGAAATGCCCTTCACATATTTGTACAGCTGGCTGCTCCTCCACTTTGAGTCTCTTATGAGTGCTGGACTGGCCAGACCAGATGATACTTTCTTAGAAAGATACCGTCATACGCCCAAGTAGAAATATGACACCCTGACAGACTGCAGGACCATACTGAATAGAGAAGAACTATAGAGTTTCACCTGTGTTCCTCCGTCTATCGATTATGAGACTATGCCTGCGAAGATGATTGATGGCACAGGTGCCAATGAACTGGATGATGTTCAGCACGAATGGCTGAAGAGGATCAGACCATCCCATCTGGTCTGTCGCCAAGACGACATTACTTATTTGGAGCCATATCTTCCGAGTAGATTTGCTCGGCAATTCGGCTATGATCAGTTACATGTAGGGAATGCAACGACATGCTTCAACCATCAAGGTGGATTGATCGACGGTGCGAGAGCCTGGATATATTATATTGCCAAAGGCACCGAAGCTACCTTTACAATGCCAGATCCGGTGAATCATCGGAAAGGAGCTAGGATATTGGCGTCTTATGCCAAATTCTATGTATCTGCGAATACATTTGATGAGAAGTTCAGCATCTTGGGTAAGAGCTTCATTCATGTTACTAAGAAGTCAGCCAAGTCAACTCTGCCGGAAGATTATCACGATCGAGAAGATCCTCTCGCTACTGACGAGATTTATGAAGAAGTCTCAATAGGGAATCTCTTTTCTAATGAACTTCATCAGCCACTACACGTACCGCTTGGAAATATCGAGAAGAGTGTATCTGCTGAGGGTACACCGAAGAGAAAGCGTGGCAAGGGTGCTTCCGGGCCTGCTCCAAAAAGAGTTACTCGAGCAGAAGGTCGTAGTCGCGTAGGAATTACTATCCTGGGAACTTCTCCTGCTTCGAGTCAACAAACAAAAGATGCTGACGAAGAAGGTAGTGACCCCAAAGAAGATTATCCTACCATTCCACTAATGAAAAGGGTAGGAAAAAGAAAAGTGGTAGTTTCAAAGACTAAATCTGTAATTTGTCTTGATACAGAAAGCCCCACCAATCATGCTGAACGATTGGCTCGAGAGAAACAAACAGTCCTTGCTCCTCGGCAAGGAGTTGAAGCGGGATCTTCTACTGCCAAGAAAATTATTGAAGTTTCTTCCCCTGCACCCTCGGAAGCACAACCCACGCAGGACGCTAATATAGAACCTGCTGCAGAGGATATGATAGAAGAATCGGCAGCTAAACCATCTCCTGATCGAACAGTATTGGCTGCTGAGGATCCTTCCAAGGTAGTGGATGAGCATGCTGAACCATCCGTACTGGTTACGAGAGAATCAGTGAAGGAAGGAACCATTCTCGAGCTACCTGCTGATTTAGCTTTGAATGATGTTTCGGAGAGCGACAAAGGTGAAGAAGAACAGGTTGACTATGAACCTTCATCTCATTCCTTTGAAGATGAGGATATGGAGATTGAAGATGAGTCACCAACTAAAATTCGTATTGACGAGTTGAATACGGCCGACCAACATTCGGGGTTGACTCCAGAGCTAGAGAACCTTCTAGAAATAGAAGCCCATGTTCCGAGCACTTCTGGGGCAGGAAGTAGTAAAATGAGACCAGTGTCAGAAGACACTTTGAATAGACTGCGAACAGGGCTAAACGATCCTAGAGAAACAGAGTACGAGCCAACTTCAGGTAATATTTTATTCAGTAAAGTTTTGTCTTTTCTTGCTTTTTATTGTCTTTAATTCTGATCAAGCTTCTTTGATTCCAAAAGTTGTAGGAACTACACCAGCGATGAGCTCGACTCATGCTCCACCTGTTCGGACTGAGGTTGGTGAGGGAAGCTCGCATTTACTAAGTTCTCCAAAAGTACATACTTCTGTTTCCAGAATAGAGCCTATTCCAGCTTCTTATTTCACAATGGCAGCAACTCCCGGTTTTGAAACGGGGATAGCAAGGACCATGGCGATCTATTCAGACATTATTTATTCATATCTGGATACAATCTCCAGGTGATTTATGAAGGACGAGACTATGCCTTTTTCTAATCTCCGAACGGCGATTAACTTCCCGCTCTTAGCTTTGCGACAGGCTGGTTATGAAACTCAGTGTACTTTCTTTGAGCATCTCCTAGATGATTTGCAGGTAACCATCCACAAATACTGGGAGATCAAGAAAGAAGATGTTAAATCCTTGACCGTGGCTGAGATTGCTCAACTGGAACGTGAAGTTCAAACCCAGCAGGCTGCTTTGAAAGAATTCCTCGCTTTGTCATCTGAGAAGTTAATGACGAAGGATGAGGAAATAGTATCAACTCGTCAGAAGATACAATGTCTGGAAACTGAGAAAATATCTAGAGCTGAAGAACTCCAGAAGCTAAAAGAAGAATTAGCTCGTCTCCAGGAGCGCATTGCATCCGCAGAAAAAGAGCAATCTGATATTATCGCTGCTCGTATAGCTGAAGCTACCCGCTATCAAGTTCTACAGCAAGAGCGGGAACGGATGCAGACTGATCAGATAGAAGAAACCAATCGTCGTAGTTCTGTTATCATTGATTTTGACCAACAGATAGTTGCGATTGAAGCAACAGAGCAAATTCGTAAAGCTCATGAAGAGAAGATGAATAATGTACTTACTCATATTCAGGAGATTATTACTCCTTCTAAATAGATTAATACTCACTTGTAATCAGTATTTTGATTTTGATTGAGGAAATGAGCATTTGATCTGATTTTGATTTTGTGTATGATGTTTTTATAGAAAATATGTTCAGAGGTAAATAATATATGACACATTTTAATAGAATAAAATATACAAATGAATTTTGTAATTTCATCAGATGATATTAAACTAAAAATTTTTAGTCTAATACTGATTAGAGAAAATAAAATTCAGATATAAAGATATCTTTGAACTCAATTTTCCATGATCTTTGGACTCGGAAATCAAAAGACTAGATATTATTTTCATAGAATAGAAAATATGATATTGAGATAGAAAATTCAGAGGTAATATGGACGTGATTTTCTATATGAGATCTTTATTAAATCCATTGGGGACCTAATAAGACAGAATATCAAATTCTCTGGGAAGATGATATGTGGTAGAATATCAATTTCTGCTGGGGATAACGATATCGAGATAACATTTGTGGAGAAGAATAAACTCTGAAAATATCATATATCAACGAGATTTATACATAATATTTCTTTAAGAATTTGCCGTTGATAGGCATCATCGTAACTTTACCATCCATAGAGGTAAGCTGATATGCTCCGTTTGAGAAGACTTTGTTTACGACGAATGGGTCTTCCCATTTCGCATCGAACTTGCCTTTGCTCATATGTGTCATAGTCATCGGACGTTTGACGGTAAGAACAAGTTCTCCTTTCCGATATGCTCTGACTTTCACCTTCTAGTTAAAAGCTTTTGAAATTCGGGCCTGATACAGCTCGATATTTTGTTGAGCATACAATCGTTTTTCGTCTAGAGCTTCTAGCTCTTGAAGTCGAAGATGATCATTGTTCTCTGTTGTAAGTTCATTGGAAATTATGATTCTCAGAGAAGGAATCTGGATCTCGAGGGGAAGGACAGCTTCACACCCGTATACCAAAGAGAAAGGTGTACACCCGGTCGCATTGCGAACTATGGTGTGGTAAGCCCATAAACATTCACCAAGCTTCTCGCTCCAGTTGCGTTTGTTAGAAGAAATGAACTTTTTCAGGAGTTTGATGATGGTTTTATTGAAAGCTTCCGCCAATCTATTAGCTGCTGGATTATATGCTGTAGAAGCTAGGTTATTGATTCGATGGTCATCACAGAATCGAGTAAATTTCTGACTGACGAATTGTGGTCCATTATCATGGATAATACGCCGAGGAACACCAAATCGATAGATGACATGATGCTTGACGAAGTTAATAACGTTGGAAGTTTTAACTTCGGATAGCGGGATTGCTTCAGCCCATTTAGAAAAGTAGTCGGTTATTGCTAGAATAAATCGGTATCCTTTTGATGATGGTGGGTTGATGGGACCAATGATGTCCATGCCCCAGGCCTTGAAGGGCCATGATGCCACTGTCGGGTGTAAGAACTCTGACGGTTGATGGATAAAGTCTGCATGGATTTGACAGGCTTTATATTTTCGGGCATATTGAATGGCGTTAGCTACCATCGTGGGCCAATAATAACCCATACGTCGGATACGATCTTGAAGTTTAGGACCTGGTTGATGGGCTCCGCAGACACCATCATGTGCTTCACGGATAATCTGTTGCACTTCCTCACCAGCGATGCATCGGAAGAGAAGACAGTCATAGGCCCGAAGATATAATATCTTGTCGTATGATTATAATAGAATCTGAGAGATCGACGCCGAATAGACGCTGCTTCACTCGGATTATCAGGAAGTATGTCATACAATACAAAATCTAGAAATGGACGTCTCCAGTCTTCGATTATGGCTTCTGTTTTGTTGGAAAAGACGTATTCCATAGTAGAATCGGAAGAAGACGAGGATGCTCTATCAAACCCTAATCCAGTGTTAAGGTTGGAGGAATTAAATTCATCAGGGTTGAGAGAATTTTCGTTTAGATTATAGGAAAAACCCAAAGCCAAATTATTCTCGATGTAGAATAGCTCCCGGTTATAAACCACTATCAATTGTTGACGTCTGACCGGTATGGCTAGCACAGCGGCAAGATTAGCCAAAGCATCGGCTTCTGTATTACAGGCTCGCCGAATATGTTCAATAAAGAAACCTTCAAAGGAAGAGGCCATAGAGAGTGCTGCTCGGTGATACTGTATCAAATCCTGATGGCGGACTTCATATGTACCTTTGGTTGCAGTTCTCGAGTTAATTTGTTTTCCTTTGTCGGCTGTTGTTGGTTTAGAGGGAATCGTATCAGCAGGAGCATTTGAAGATCCTTCGTTAGAGATGGGTACTGGAACTGTAACCAGAGGGACATCAGGAGTTTCCTCAGGAGCTTCAGCATAATCTTTCAGATATGTTTTTCCTGACCGGGTTTCGGAGAGAGCTTCGACTTCAGGTTCAGGTTCAGGGTCTATCGAGACCATGTTGCAATCCTTGTTCTTGGTTTTTCGGTGTTTGATGAGAGCTTCAGTCCAGAAACCGAGGCCAACACGGGATTGATTATGTCTCAAAGTGAGGGATAGAGGTGCTCGGAGTCCTTTGCCGAAGCTTAAACCAGGAGCAGTGGTTAGATCATAACCCATCTTCGCCATTAATTCACGAGATTGTGAACTATATAGATGAAACGCAGGTTTGTATCTGTCTTCGGATCGAGGTACAGTTTTTACCTCTGTAGGGGGTGATTTTCCTGCTAGGATGAAAGTAGAGGTTAGAGAAAGATTGGGTGTGATGCTAGAAGTCATATGGCATGACTTAGTCTTTCCAGGCTTCTTTTTAGACAAAGAAGCCTTCCGAGGAGAAGAGGGAGACGTCTCGAACTCCGTCACTAAATCGGGGTGGATCCATAAAATCTCTCCCTTTTTAGTGGTGACGGGAACAAGTCCTTCATTCTAGGCTGGTGGCATATTCACAACTTCAAGGGTTGCTTTGGGGATAGGGACAATCCTATTTTCTACCAATAATGGAGGGAAGTCACCGAACTGCATCAAATTCACCTTTGTTGTGACTGTCTTGTCTTTAGGTGTTAGTGTCACAGCTCCTGATTTGATCATTTCTTGGATCTTTCCTTTCAATACGAAGCAAGATCGAATTGTATGACCCAGCATTCTGTGATATGGACAGTATTTTGGATGATCCGTTTTGTTGGCTTCATCAGGCTTTTTGATCTCTGGCAGTTGTATCTTGTTACCTTTAAGCAAACATTCGAAGATGCTTTGAACATCGTCGTCGTCGAAAGAGTATTCTTCCTTCAGCCGAGGAGGTCTCTGCTGTTGATTTGTTGGAGCTGGGGTAGCTTGGGTAGATATCACCTCTTGATTTTTGCTTTGGAGATTGACTTCGAGAGTCTCTTTTCCTTTGCGATTGTTGGGTCGCGTACTATTGCTAGTATTTTGACTTGATTTATTGGGAGTCATGTGTACCCCCAGACCTTTGAAAGTCTCGGCACTGAATTCGGCAGCTTTGGTACTGTCGATGAAAGAAGGCCAATCTTGGAATTGAGTGGATCCTGTCCACATGCTGATAATTGGTAAGAGATTCGACTTGTAAGTGTCGATAGTGACGGCATCGGGAGTTCCGAGAGGCATTTTTAGAGCTTCTCATCTGAATCTTTCAATGAAGCTCTCAGTGCTTTCATTATTTTTCTATTTGATTCGTATAAGCGCTGACATGGTCATGTCGTTAATGCCTTCATAGAATCGTTCTAGAAACATCTGTTTGAACCCGACAAACGAAGTAATGCACCCATCAGGAAGACTTCGATACCATTCATAAGCGATTCCTTCAAGACAACCAACAAATACCCGAGTAAGGAGGGCATCGCTCGGTTGCAGCTGAAAAGTGATTGATGAACTGTCTTGGGGAGGTGGTCCCATCAAAGAAAGAGATGGTTGGAAGCTTATATTTTGGG
Source organism: Iris pallida (assembly GCA_029216955.1). Taxonomy (NCBI): domain Eukaryota; kingdom Viridiplantae; phylum Streptophyta; class Magnoliopsida; order Asparagales; family Iridaceae; genus Iris; species Iris pallida. Next base: position 3,486,949 of record JANAVB010039218.1, read on the forward strand.
GGGTACGATACCTCCTTCCATTGTATAGGGTAAGGCTGCTTGATACCTAATCTTCGTAAGCCGTCATTTTGCTTGAACGCTTCGAATTGAGACCGGAGATTCTTCAACTCTTCAGTGACCGCTCCGGAAGATTGCGGCGTCGTTGCTTGCTGAGCATAATTAGGAGGAGGGACTGCAGCATATGTACCACCCCCAGCTTCGGATTGACTTAGAGTGGGCTGTACATGAACATTAGACTATACCCCCAAAATAGTAGAAGGTTCCAGGTTTGGGGCAACGGGAGTATTTAATACCACTGGTGGTACTGTTTGTTGAGCTTGCTGAGTTTGTTGCTGAGCTTGCATAAGAGTATGCATAGCAGTCAATGTATCCGCCATGGCTCTTAACTGTTGTTCCAAGGAAGAAATCCTTTGTTCTTGAGCCTCAGTACTAGTCGAAGGTTCGTGATTGCCATCTACCATATAAGTGGTAATTATTCGAGGTATCGACGATGAAACAGTCCGTTCCGAATCGTCGCTATGAGAATCAGTATATTTCCCGGGGCTATTCACGGGAGTTAATACTGGGAAGTTGGACTCTCCTAGGAAGTCCTCCGTGATCTTAGGATTATCATTTGGATGAGAAGAAGAGACACTGATCAAAGCTCTGGTTCTGGATCTGGTGCCGAGGTAAACACCGTCTTCAGAATCAGATCGTATTCTACCCCCAGTATTTCTAGAGGTCATGTTGATGGAAGCATAAAGAGGTTCGTCTTCGTCTGGTATTGGTTCATGTTGAATCCGTTCGAAGACAGATCGCCTTTTCGGTGAACAACAACACTGGATCACGACCCGAGATTGGAAGTTACAACAATGCTCTTCATGACGAATATGAGCAATGTCAAAGACAGATGGAGTATTGATTTTCAACTTGTTTTGCAGATGTTCCCGGAGATCTGCGGAAACAGACTGGGAAGTGTTTGAAGATAGTTTCTGTGTAGAAACTTGTCTTTTATTCTTTTGTCTTTTTGGTTCTTGAATGTATAAAGACCGATTGATTTGAGCGATATAGTTCTTAGCATATTGTGCATCAGGGTCCATTATACTTGTCCCAGTTTGATAAGGCTTCTTTATGTCAGAAGTAGAACTGAGACGATTCCGGTTAAGCTTGTTATGAAGGTCCATAGGAGGTACGACTTTGGTATCAGTCCTGGATACTTGCAATTTTCCTTTTTCGGATCGAGAAATTTTGAGAGAAGGAAGATGAACATTATTCCGACTGGGAGTCAGTAATAATCCATCTTTAGAGGAAGTAGCCAAAAGGCATTTTCCTTTGTTTGATCTAGTAAGAGTACTAGTCAAATTAACCCTAGAGGTAAAAACCTTAGGAGCAGAGGAGTTGACTAAAGAGTCGTTCTCCTTGGTTGGCACAAGATGTGCAAGTTGTGGGGGAATCATTTATATATTCTGTGGAAGAAAACCCCTAGCCTGGCCTTGAGAGACAGTCAAAGGACTGTATTGGTTGGCATACGCTGACTTCAGAGTATACGCTGTCTTTTGACTAGCGTATGGTTGGTCAACGATTGCCATACGTACAGAGTCATTGATGGCTAAAGAGCCAACTGTTGTCGTAGGAGTAGAAGAATAAGAGACTTTAACATGTCCAGAGATGGGTTTTCTTGGACACGCTGCCTTGGCTAAAGAACCAATTTTGTCAGCGTGACTAGGAGAAGCCACTGTTGCTGTATTCAGAGAAGCCGGGGAGTGCTTCGCTGAGGTTGGAGACGTGTTCTTGTCAGCATGAGAAGTGACAGAAGCATCTCGGGCCGCCTGAGAAGACTTAGGGACATAGACAGAACGTCCCTTCTTTTTGGCAGAAAGAGAAGCGGAGGAAGTAGTGCGGCCCTCCTTCGCCTTGAGCATTTCTTCGTAAGCAGATTGGTCGAATTGTACGACCATCGTCTTCTTCGTCGAACCGATCGACGAAGTATCGCATTGAGTTGTTGCTGTCTCGTTATAGGAGACAGCTTTCCCCAGCAGAGTCGCCAATTTATTTTCCATAAATAAATTCTATTTATTTATTGTGTTTCTGAGAAAATTACAACTGTAGGAATCTGATCTAGAAGACGATCACTTTATCCCTTGGACGATGCGATGAAGAAGGCTCGGATCTCGAAGAACTTGGACAGCAACTAAGCAATCTCTCTGTTCTCTCTGAATTGAATGTGGTGTGTCTTAAAGGTGGAGAAACTCTCTTTTATAGAGTTTTGGATAACTGCTCTGGGCATACGCTCAGTCAGTTACTTGACGTGTGCATAACTGCAAGGACGCGTGGCGAATTTTGGTGGAGACACGTTGGAGTGCGGTTGAGAGTAGTAGAATATATCCAGGAGAGATTGATGGCATGAATGCCATGTTGCATAACTTCTGAGTGAGTGGGTAACCGAATACAGGACATATGAGAACGTGTGTTGACTGTACATTTGAAGTAATTCTGAATGCATTTGCTTTGATACGCTATCTCTTGGAGAAGCATGACTACCATATACTGTCTTATTTGAAGAGGAGTCGTATGGAGTCCATACGCTATCTTGGGTGACAAGAAGTCGTATGGACTATATACGCTCACTTGATGAGGAGTCGTATGGAGTACATACGCTGCCTTGATGAGGAGTCGTATGAAGTCCATACGCTGCCTTGATGAGGAGTCGTATGAAGTACATACGCTGCCTTGATGAAAAGTCGTATGAAGTACATACGCTGCCTTGATGAGGAGTCTTATGAAGTACATACGCTGCCTTGATGAGGAGTAGTATGACTGGAGAAGTAAACACGTGGTTGTCCTCAATCTTCTCGAATATGCCATATCTCCCAATAACTGACGAATATCTCTCGAACGTCGTGTTGCAGATATGACGGCTGATAGGCTGTCAGAAATGACAATAATGATGGCTGTGCATTTATGATGGCTAATACGCTCAGTCAGTTACTTGACGTGTGCATAACTGCAGGGATGCATGGCGAATTTTGGTGGAGACACGTTGGAGTGCGGTTGAGAGTAGTAGAATATATCCATGAGAGATTGATGGCATGAATGCCATGTTGTATAACTTCTGAGCGAGTGGGTAACCGAATACAGGACACATGAGAACGTGTGTTGACTGTACATTTGAAGTAATTCTGAATGCATTTGCTTTGATACGCTATCTCTTGGAGAACTATGACTAGCATACACTGTCTTGTTTGAAGAGGAGTCGTATGGAGTCCATACGCTGTCTTGGGTGACAAGAAGTCGTATGGACTATATATGCTCACTTGATGAGGAGTCGTATGGAGTACATACACTTTGATGAGGAGTCGTATGAAGTCCATACGCTGCCTTGATGAGGAGTCGTATGAAGTACATACGCTGCCTTGATGAGGAGTCGTATGAAGTACGTATGCTGCCTTGATGAGGAGTCGTATGACTGGAGAAGTAAACACGTGGCTGTCCTCAATCTTCTTGTCACTCCCCGTTCCCAGAATGCGTATTTTAATACGTATATTGCCTGAATGTATTTATTTAGCATTTATCATGTAGTATCCTGTATTTAAATTCTTAATAACTTCATGTTAATTAATTATCTGCATTTTATTTTTCGTACTTTATTTTTCTGCAATTCTATTATCTGCTCTTTAAATTTTTATGTTAATTAATTAGCTGCTCTTTAATTTTCATGTTAATTTATTTCCTGTAATTTTATTTCTATATTTTTTCCTGTAATTTTATTACCTGTATTTTATTTCCTACTTTAGTCTTACTTTCGGGTTAGCCTTGTTGGACCCGTGCAACCCGACCCATTGGACCCATTGGACCCATTGGACCCGGCCCAACTCCCACCTACCACTCCTTCCATATTTAAAGCCACCCTCACCATTCTCTCTCCTCATTACTCATTCTCACCATTACTCCTCTTCTTCTTCTTCTTTACTCTCTACCTACCAAACCGTAGGCAAGTGCCAACTTGCTTCTTGATGGATCCCCATTATTAATGTTCCATCATCCTCCTTATTTGATTCAAAGTCTCTTTAGTACTTAGCATTTTTCAATTTCCATGGCTAATTTGTTGTAGATCTAAGTTTGTTACATTTTCGGATTTCTTAGGTTTTGATCTAGTAAACTTTGATATCTTCAAGTTTTGATGGTTCCATGTTGTAGAGAATTTCGTTCTACCTAATTTTGACCTAAGAAAGTTCGAATTTGGACTCTGGATGAAGGTTTTATGGGACTTTGAAGCTTGGGTTCATGGTGTTCTTCTTCTCTGAAACTTGGAGAAGAAGAACAGTACTTGACTTGACCGCATGAATAAATCATGCGGCAAGTGATTCCCAGCCGCATGGACTTTCTCCACTTAACCGCATATGCGCCCTCGTCTTTCTTAACCGCATGAACTTGTACTCCTTCTCCTGGCCGCATGGGCTTGACTTGACCGCATGACACTTCATGCGGCAAGTAACTCAGCCGCATGGGACTCTCAGCCACATAGGACCGAACCCCTTTCTTGACCGCATGGATTTCTCTCCTAAACCCAGCTGCATGAACCAGACTCACTCGCTGGCCGCATGAGGTCCTAAACCTTCAACCGCATGAACTCCCCCCCCTCCGCCAGCCGCATAAGCAATCTTCTTGACCAGGCCGCATGGGGTTCGACTTGGTTGAGCCGCATGGACTCATTTACCGCCAGCCGCATGAGTACCCTTTCCGTTGACCGCATGTGTCTTGCCTTTTTCGGCCGCATGAGCCCAATTCATCCTAGCCGCATGGAACATCCCTTCCGCTTGCCGCATGGGAGCTAGTCCCACTCCCCAGCCGCATAGGTTCCCGCCTCTTCAGCCGCATGTGCCTCTACCCCCTGAGCCGTATGAACCCGACTCCTTTCCTTGCCGCATAAGATCCATCCTGGCCGCATTAGACTTAGCCGCATGACTATTCTATAGCCCTGAATACTGATATTTTATTAGATATTTTATGTCTATTTTATATCCTTACTCCTTTTGTCCTGAACTTGGTAAATTACGATTTGATTGACACGATTGAAATGAATTTTTATTTCCTGAATTTGGCAGTAATTAACATTGATTGTTATCTTGATTAATAATTGATCATGCCTTGTCACCATTGATAATAATTGTTAGCTTGACTAAAATTGATCATGCGTTCCTAGTTGGAACTAAAGAGGCTGGCTAGTCGTCTTATTGAATTGAATGAATGAGACACGTTCATGAAATGAACTATTGTAATCGACTGGCTAATCTCGAATATTGATATACAGGCACATGCAGGCTTCAAATTATTTATTTAATTATTTAGTTATTTTTCTACGAAAGAAGTATGTGTACTTTATGGTCGAGGCATGATTACCGTGGTTAGATTTGATTGTTGCATTACGCTATGTAAGACCTGCAACCTAACCGCACTGGTATCGTTGTAGAGTTGTGCATATCGTACCCCGTACGAAAGTACTCATTTGAATGACCATGATCCACGGCATGGGATTTCACTCAACGTAGGGACTATTAAGTTAAATAAAATAATGATTGCATGGAGAGAATGGATTCCCGAATTCTTATATGACAGCCCCCTTGGAACGAGCAGTACCCGACGGGCCGGCTGGTTTCCACAGATACTGTAGATCTGCCACACGGGCAGGGAACAGTATCTGCTTTTATTATTATTGTATATTGTATATTGACGAGCGTCCTGCTATGACTCGTCTAATTCATGCATGGGCCAATTGATTGACTGGATAGACTAGCCTTGCTTGCACATAGTAAGAACTGAGGAATCCCAAATTGTATTATTCCAGGATAACTTGGAACTCATAATAGCAAGCCGTAGGAGTTGATTGGCCGTTCAAGATGATTTGTTTGTGCACTATACTCTGTTACCTAACTGGGATGATCAGAATGTCAGGACATGACGGGCCAACTTCTGTCCTTGTTTGGTTGGGAGGTTGGTTCGAAGTGTCTTGATGTGATGTGAGTCCTAGTAGCAAGCAGAGATCTATTATTATATTCTCTTACTTACTGGTTTAGTCCTTCATATCGTCCTCCCTTGTGGTACTTGCTATTAGAGGTCTAACCTCTCTGGTTTTGCATGGCCAGATTTAGAGCCAGTCCCCGAGGAGCCAGCTTACTTCTACCTCCAAGATGGTCAACACTAGAAGGATGATCGCAGGAGGACTCGAGTGGGTTTTCTTACTTCCCCGCTCGTTTTGTTAAATACTTTATACTTTGCCGTTTGGCACCGACATGTTAGTCGGATTGTCTTGTACTTACTTTTTACATAATTGTAACTAAAGTCAGACTGCAGCTGATAACAATTGTGTATACCTTACTACATCATCTGGCTATATTTTGTAAAGCCAGATGTCAAGAACATTTTGACAAAGCGTTTGGGACTGCTTTATCTTACATGTTCTCTATTTCTGTTCCTTGTTTGAATGATTGAGACAATAGATGTGAAGTGACCATAGTAGGACTTTTATGTAGTATGCACCCCCTCGTCTGGTTAGACAGCATTGATCGTATTATACGGTATTCATCTACCCGTAATACGTAGCTGGCTGAGTCATCCCTCCGCTCTCCAGTATTCTGGTTCTGGGGCGTGACAAGGTTTTAGTGGTGGCCCATGCAGGTCTGATTTCAGACTTGTGGGGTGTTTAATAGGATGTCTCAATCACACATGTTTCCCCTTGATCTCATGATTCGTCAATTCTCAACTCTAGCTTGACATTCCAGTATCCTTTGACTTCATTGATCCTTCATGTCCGGTCGTTTGATTGTTCTCTTGTCCCTTTTCTTAGGGGCACCTCGTCCGCACCTGTCAGAGCTGGACAGCAACATGGACAACCTGACCAAGTTGGTCAGCAACAAGAGCCGATACTAACTCAAGAGGCTACCCAAGAAGAAGTGATAGTGGAAGCAGCAGCTGGATCAAGGTATCCAGATGTTCCACCCCCACCAACAGTTCCACCTACCCAAGTTGACACACCAGCCCTTCTAGAGATCATGAGAGGGATGATGGCCACTCAGCAACACCAGATGTTAGCCCAGCAGTGCATGCACGCTCAGTTGCAGGAGCAGAATGTACTACTCAACCAAGGATTACAGACGGCATTGGAAAGAGGGGCGAGGCCAGATTCAGGAGCGTCATCCCGATTTTGCAAGTACAACCCCCGCCGTTTCGAAGGCACGGAGGATGCCATCTCAGCAGATGCATGGCTTAAGGATATCGAGGCTATTCTGACAGCCGCTAAGGTGCCGGCAGAAGAACGTGTGGATCTAGTAAAGTTGTTACTTCAGGATCTCGCACGTGATTGGTGGGAAGCAGAGGAAGTAGGCATCAGACGTCCTGTGGCTTGGGATGATTTTACTGCAAGGTTCAAGACGAAGTATTATGGAGTTGTGGCGCAGTTTGAGCTACAACAGAAGTTTATCAACCTCAGACAGGCTGGCAAGACTGTAGATGCTTATGCAGCGGAGTTCTGCAGATTGAGTAGGTTTGCCCCAGAGATGGTAGCAACGGAGCGCCAGAGGGCTATGAGGTTTCAGCAAGGATTTCATCTTGAGCTCTTGCAATTGATAGAAGGGCACAATTACCAGACTTTTGATGAGATATTGACGGCGACCCGCAGGCATGAAATCACCATTCAGAGGCTTGCAGTAAGGACTGGGGGTCAGAAGAGATTCCACAGTCAGATTGAATGAGGAGGGGGAGCAGCGCCCCGAACAACAGCACCATCCCCTGGCATTCGTATCCACGATGTGGCGATGCGAGGGCCAGCACCACCACCAAGGCAACAACAATAGCAACAGAGGAAGAACCAGCAACCCCCAGCGGGCTGTACTTATTGTGGAAAGGTAGGACACACTAGAGATGTGTGTCGGACATTGAACGGGCAGTATTTGATATGTGGAAACCCAGACCATCGGGCTACCACATATCCCACGAACTCGAGGTCAGGAGGACCCGTACAGCAATTTCCTGCTCTGCCAGCACCAGGGGCAGGACAGTATCGAGGACCAGCGATGGCAGTAAGGCCGTTGGCACAGCGCCCATTAATGTCGCAGGCTCAGATGTTTCGGCAGCAGGGACCGCCGATGCAGCAACACCAGCATAGACCACCCCAGCACCATCAAGGAAGGGGCCAGCAGCAGCACCAGGCTAGGCCACAGCATAAAAACCAACAAGGAGGTCGAGGGCAGGCATTCACTCTGTCCTTGGAAGAGGCATTGGCATCGGGAGATGTTGTGGCAGGTAACATTCTCGTCGCCTCTTATCCCGCAGTAGCATTGTTTGATTCGGGAGCATCCCACTCATTTATATCTGCACAATTTGCAACACGGCTAGGAATGGAATTCGAGACATTGCCAGGGAGGTTGAATATACTCACTAGTAATGGGCTCGTAGGAGTTAGTAGAGTTATTCTAGTGTGTAGTGTTGTAGTTTGCGGGCATTCCTTACCCGCCCAGTTGATAGAATTTCCTGTTGGAAATTTCGACGTTATCTTAGGCATGGACTGGCTGAAATACAGTCATGCGACAATAGATTATCGTAGAGGGAGTGTATCTTTTGATATTCCAGGCATGAAGCGGTTCACCTTAGTCAGATCAGTGGCAACTCAACAAGAACAGGGAGTAGTGACGGCAATGGAAGAAGTTCAAGTTCCGAAGGTAGTTGAAGAATTTCTAGACGTATTTTCTGAAGAACTTCCAGGTCTTCCACCGGTTAGAGATATTGAGTTCAGTATAGAATTGGCACCAGGAACTAAACCAATATCAGATCGGGTTTACAGAATGGCGGATTCAGAGCAGGCCAAGGTGTATCAGCGCATAGAGGAATTGAAGGAGAAGAAGTTCATCCAAGCTAGCGTGTCATCGTGGGCAGCACCAGTGGTACTTGTGGAAAAGAAGGATGGGTCATCCAGATTGTGCATCGATTACAGGAAGCTAAATGCGGCAACAGTAAAGAACAAGTACCCATTACCCAGGATCGACGACTTATTTGATCAATTGAGCAAGGCTAGAGTTCTCTCCAAGATAGATCTTCGTTCAGGGTATCATCAGGTGAGGGTTCGGAAGAAGGATATTCCCAAGACAGCATTCAGGTCGAAGTATGGGCATTATGAATTCTTAGTAATGCCGTTTGGTTTGACCAATGCTCCAGCAATATTCATGGATTTGATGAATCGCATCTTTATACCGTATTTAGATCAGTTTGTCGTGGTGTTTCTCGACGATATTCTTGTGTACTCTGCTAGTGAAGAGGAGCATGAAGATCACCTCAGGAAAGTGTTGCAGGTTCTGAGAGAGAACCAGTTGTATGCCAAGCTCAGCAAGTGTGAGTTCTGGATGGACCACATTTCATTTTTGGGTCATATTGTATCAGGAACTGGAGTAGCAGTGGATCCCAAGAAGGTAGAAGCAGTAAAGAGTTGGCCAGTACCCAAGACCGTAGCTGATGTACGGAGTTTCTTGGGATTGGCAGGATATTACAGAAGGTTTGTGTCAGATTTTGCAAGACTTTCAGCACCCATGACCCGCTTGACACGGAAGGATGTACCATTCATTTGGTCTGTAGAATGCTAGGCATCATTTGAGAATCTGAAGCAGAAGTTTATATCAGCGCCTATTCTTAAATTGCCAGTGGGACCCGGAGGTTTTACTGTATATTGTGATGCGTCAGGTAAAGGACTTGGATGTGTCTTTATGTAACATGGGAAGGTAATAGCATATGCATCTAGGAAGCTTCGAGACCACGAGAAGAATTACCCAACTCATAATTTGGAGTTGGCGGCAGTAGTATTTGCTTTGAAGCTATGGAGACATTATTTATATGGTGACCGAGTAGAAATGTACACAGACCACAAAAGCCTGAAGTACATCTTTACTCAGAAGGAGCTGAACATGAGGCAGAGAAGATGGTTGGAGTTGATTAAGGATTATGACGTGGAGCTTCAGTATCATCCAGGCAAGGCTAATGTGGTAGCAGACGCTCTCAGCAGAAGAGGCGGCGCATTTATGTTGACAACGCAGAAGCACATCTTAGAAGACCTTCAGGAGATGGGCATCGAAGTTATACTTCCTAATGATATAGGAATTTTGGCGAGTCTACAAGTTCAATCCGACTTGGTAGACAGGATCAAGGCAGCTCAGGCACAGGACCCAAGGATTCAGAAGCTTAGGACAGAATGTGAGTCAGGACTCAGAAAGGAGATGCAAATCCATGAAGATGGTACACTTAGGTTTGGGTCACGCCTATGTGTTCCTAGTGGAGATATCAGACAGAAGGTTATGGCAGAAGCTCACAGTTCCCAGTATTCTATACACCCTAGAAGGACCAAGATGTACCAAGATATCAAGCAGCACTTCTGGTGGAACGGGATGAAGAGGAAGATAGCTAGATTTGTTTCCCGTTGCTTGGTATGTCAGCAAGTGAAGGCAGAACAACAGAGGCCAGCTGGATTATTGCAACCGCCTCCTATTCCGGAATAGAAATGGGAACATATTACAATGGACTTTGTGACCGGTTTACCGAGATCACCAAGTGGTAAAGATGCTATTTGGGTGATAGTGGATCGGCTTACAAAGGTAGCATATTTTCTCCCTTTCAGAGTAGGGCAATCTACAGAAAAGTTGGCAGAATTGTATATGCAACAGATAGTCAGGCAGCATGGAGTCCCTGTCAGTATTGTGTCTGACAGAGATACCCGTTTTATATCACATTTCTGGAAGAGCTTGCATCATAGTCTGGGTACCAAGTTAAGATTTAGCACGGCTTACCACCCACAGACGGACGGGCAATCAGAAAGGACAATTCAGACTTTGGAAGACATGTTACGAGCTTGCACCCTAGATTTTGGAGGATCTTGGGAAAGCCACCTGCACTTAGTTGAGTTTTCATACAACAACAGTTATCAAGCCAGTATCCAGATGGCGCCATTCGAGGCATTATATGGTAAGAAGTGCAGGTCGCCACTAGCATGGGATGATATCGGAGAGAGGAAGATGTTAGGCCCAGAAATGATTGTTCAGACGGTTGAATTGGTTAAGGGAATTAGAGAGCGACTTCGAGTTGTGCAGGACCGGCATCGTCATTGGGCGGACCAGCATCGTAGGCCGTTAGAGTTCTCTGTTGGGGACTACGTATTCTTGCGGATCTCACCTACTCGTGGGGTCATTAGATTTGGCGTTCGCGGGAAACTGAGTCCGCGGTACGTGGGCCCATTTGTTATCCTTGATCGGATAGGCGATGTTGCTTATCGTTTATCACTCCCACCTTTGTTACGAGAGGTGCATGATGTATTTCATGTATCTCAGTTGCGAAGGTATGTATCGGACCCAAGCCATATCCTTGATCATTCTGAGTTGGTTGTTGGTACCAACCTGTCTTACGAGGAACAGCCTGTGTCCATTTTGGACCGAAGAGAGAAGATACTCAAGAACCGAACAATTAGTCTTGTCCGTGTTGCTTGGGGTCATCACTCCTTGGGAGAGTCAACGTGGGAACGTGAAGATGATATTCGATTACGGTATCCACACCTGTTTGACTCACAAGGTATATCTTTTTCTGTATACATTGATTGTCCTGATTCCTCATGCTTATCACCTTATGGGTAGAATTGCTTGATATCGTAGATTGATGGATTTACATATATGTTACTTGCTATGGACATTGTAAAAGGATTGCTTCATTGAATTGCTTGTACTTAGATTAGTTTAGCCCCGATGTTTCTATCCTGCTTGGATTTGAAATTCCGAGGACGGAATTTTTCTAAGGAGGGTAGAGATGTCACTCCCCGTTCCCAGAATGCGTATTTTAATACGTATATTGCCTGAATGTAATTATTTAGCATTTATCATGTAGTATCCTGTATTTAAATTCTTAATAACTTTATGTTAATTAATTATCTGCATTTTATTTTCCGTACTTTATTTTTCTGCAATTCTATTATCTGCTCTTTAAATTTTTATGTTAATTAATTAGCTGCTCTTTAATTTTCATGTTAATTTATTTCCTGTAATTTTATTTCTATATTTCTTCTTGAAATTTTATTACCTGCATTTTATTTCCTGCTTTAGTCTTACTTTCGGGTTAGCCTTGTTGGACCCGTGCAACCCGACCCATTGGACCCATTGGACCCATTGGACCCGGCCCAACTCCCACCTACCACCCCTTCCTTATTTAAAGCCACCCTCACCATTCTCTCTCCTCATTGCTCATTCTCACCATTACTCCTCTTCTTCTTCTTCTTTACTCACTCCACCTACCAAACCGTAGGCAAGTGCCAACTTGCTTCTTGATGGATCCCCATTATTATTGTTCCATCATCCTCCTTATTTGATTCTAAGTCTCTTTAGTACTTAGCATTTTTCAATTTTCATGGCTAATTTGTTGTAGATCTAAGTTTGTTACATTTTCGGGTTTCTTAGGTTTTGATCTAGTAAACTTTGATATCTTCAAGTTTTGATGGTTCCATGTTGTAGAGAATTTCGTTCTAACCAATTTTGACCTAAGGAAGTTCGAATTTGGACTCTGGATGAAGGTTTTATGGGACTTTGAAGCTTGGGTTCATGGTGTTCTTCTTCTCTGAAACTTGGAGAAGAAGAACAGTACTTGACTTGACCGCATGAATAAATCATGCGGCAAGTGATTCCCAGCCGCATGGACTTTCCCCACTTAACCGCATATGCGCCCTCGCCTTTCTTAACCGCATGAACTTGTACTCCTTCTCCTGGCCGCATGGGCTTGACTTGACCGCATGACACTTCATGCGGCAAGTAACTCAGCCGCACGGGACTCTCAGCCACATAGGACCGAATCCCTTTCTTGATCGCATGGATTTCTCTCCTAAACCCAGCCGCATGAACCAGACTCACTCGCTGGCCGCATGAGGTCCTGAACCTTCAACCGTATGAACTCCCCCCCCCCCCGCCAGCCGCATAAGCAATCTCCTTGACCAGGCCGCATGGGGTTCGACTTGGTTGAGCCGCATGGACTCATTTACCGCCAGCCGCATGAGTACCCTTTCCGCTGACCGCATGTGTCTTGTCTTTTTCGGCCGCATGAGCCCAATTCATCCTAGCCGCATGGAACATCCCTTCCGCTTGCCGCATGGGAGCTAGTCCCACTCCCCAGCCGCATAGGTTCCCGCCTCTTCAGCCGCATGTGCCTCTACCCCCTGAGCCGCATGAACCCGACTCCTTTCCTTGCCGCATAAGATCCATCCTGGCCGCATTAGACTTAGCCGCATGACTATTCTATAGCCCTGAATACTGATATTTTATTAGATATTTTATGTCCATTTTATATCCTTACGCCTTTTGTACTGAACTTGGTAAATTACGATTTGATTGACACGATTGAAATGAATTTTTATTTCCCGAATTTGGAAGTAATTAACATTGATTGTTATCTTGATTAATAATTGATCATGCCTTGTCACCATTGATAATAATTGTTAGCTTGACTAAAATTGATCATGCGTTCCTAGTTGGAACTAAAGTGGCTGGCTAGTCGTCTTATTGAATTGAATGAATGAGACACGTTCATGAAATGAACTATTGTAATCGACTGGCTAATCTCGAATATTGATATACAGGCACATGCAGGCTTCAAATTATTTATTTAATTATTTAGTTATTTTTCTACGAAAGAAGTATGTGTACTTTATGGTCGAGGCATGATTACCGTGGTTAGATTTGATTGTTGCATTACGCTATGTAAGACCTGCAACCTAACCGCACTGGTATCGTTGTAGAGTTGTGCATATCGTACCCCGTACGAAAGTACTCATTTGAATGACCATGATCCACGGTATGGGATTTCACTCAACGTAGGGACTATTAAGTTAAATAAAATAATGATTGCATGGAGAGAATGGATTCCCGAATTCTTACATGGCAGCCCCCTTGGAACGAGCAGTACCCGACGGGCCGGCTGGTTCCCACAAATACTGTAAATCTGCCACACGGGCAGGGAACAGTATCTGCTTTTATTATTATAGTATACTGTATATTGACGAGCGTCCTGCTAGGACTCGTCTAATTCATGCATGGGCCAATTGATTGACTGGATAGACTAGCCTTGCTTGCATATAGTAAGAACTGAGGAATCCCTAATTGCATTATTCCAGGATAACTTGGAACTCATAATTGCAAGCCGTAGGAGTTGATTGGCCGTTCAAGATGATTTGTTTGTGCACTATACTCTGTTACCTAACTGGGATGATCAGAATGTCAAGACATGACGGGCCAACTTCTGTCCTTGTTTGGTTGGGAGGTTGGTTCGAAGTGTCTTGATGTGATGTGAGTCCTAGTAGCAAGCAGAGATCTATTATTATATTCTCTTACTTACTGGTTTAGTCCTTCATATCGTCCTCCCTTGTGGTACTTGCTATTAGAGGTCTAACCTCTCTGGTTTTGCATGGCCAGATTTAGAGCCAGTCCCCGAGGACCCAGCTTACTTCTACCTCCAAGATGGTCAACACTAGAAGGATGATCGGAGGAGGACTCGAGTGGGTTTTCTTACTTCCCCGCTCGTTTTGTTAAATACTTTATACTTTGTCGTTTGGCACCGACATGTTAGTCGGATTGTCTTGTACTTACTTTTTACATAATTGTAACTAAAGTCAGACTGCAGCTGATAACAATTGTGTATACCTTACTACATCATCTGGCTATGTTTTGTAAAGCCAGATGTCAAGAACATTTTGACAAAGCGTTTGGGACGCCTTACTGCTTTATCTTACATGTTCTCTATTTCTGTTCCTTGTTTGAATGATTGAGACAATAGATGTGAAGTGACCATAGTAGGACTTTTATGTAGTATGCACCCCCTCGTCTGGTTAGACAGCATTGATCGTATTATACGGTATTCATCTATCCGTAATACGTAGCTGGCTGAGTCATCCCCCCGCTCTCCAGTATTCTGGTTCTGGGGCGTGACACTTCTCGAATACGCCATATCTCCCAATAACTGACGAATATCTCTCGAGCGTCGTGTTGCAGATATGACGGCTGACAGGCTGTCAGAAATGACAGTAATGATGGCTGTGCATTTATGATGGCTAATGGGCTGTCCTCGTAAAAGACAAAATTAACTCTCGAAAATCCATACGACGGTTAATTCTCCTAAGACAGCTGTTCTTTGCACGAAAGACGAAGTGTCAGATTCATTGTCCACTGAGTGTATGCTGTGCTGTCAGTCGAGAAATAATAATATATTCACTGAGCGTATGACTTTTGTACTGAGCGTATGGCCTTTGGCTGAGCGTATGACTTTTGGTTGACTTGGTCTTATGTCAGCGTGTCAGAATTTTTCACACCCTACATCTATGTAACGCCCCAGAACCAGAATACTGGAGAGCGGGGGCGTACATAGCCAGCTACGTATATTGAAATGGAATCAACCTCGCTATACGGTCACGGCTGTCTAGATATGAGGGTTTACTACAAGCCAACGGTCTCTTAAGGTCAAGCCTATTGTCTCAATCTCAAGTAATAATATAGTTACAAGATGTTAGACCACCAAATATACAATAAAAGGCGTCCCAAATATTACATATTCAACTGATAATGAAGCTAGTCATACAAAATGCGAGGACTAGCAAGAGTTAAGTCATACATGATCAATCCTAGGATTTGTTAATCATGTTTACAGCCCGTAGGCAGGCAGTAAGTAAATATGCATCGAGCTAACAGGTGCTCGTCGGCTAAATGCCTTAAAAAAAAAATTTTACAATGTAGTGAGCAAATCAAAATGGAAAATCCACTCGTAGCCCGGGTGCTGCTCCGAAATCTGGCCACACAAAACCAGCTGGGTCAAACCCCAGAAAGAGCAAGTGCCACAAGGAGGCCACGAAATAAGAACAAAAGCCAGCATATCAGAACATAAGAAAATGGAAGAAAAGTACAAGTAATAAAGAGTACAACGGGACAATAAACGAATAGGGACGTGGAACTATTCCAGGAGCCGAGTTACAACCCGTAACCAAACAAGGACCGGGGTTGTAACCCTTCGCCTGAATAGCACTATGTCTCTACCCATTTATTGTTAAAGATAAGTAAAACAATCATGTATAGAAGAACCAGGTACAGGGACTAGACGAGACTTAGACAAGGCTGGACAACATCCATTCACAAGCGACCAAGCAAATACTACGGCTTACTACTTAACTAACTAGGGTTATCACAAGCCTAATTACTAACAAGATGCAAATGAGAATTTTCCCAGTCCCAAGCCCTGCAGACTATCCAGTTATCCATCCGTGGGTTGAGAGTATGGTTGGGTACATCGCCCAGGTGACGATATACCCTTAGGTGACTTAGAGGGTGCAACACTCGACAGTGTGCTAGAAATATGCCGTACTCGTCGGCAGGCTACAAGTCCATTAAAGCGCCCAGATAACGAGATCGTCTGTGACTAGAAATTCTCCATGAAATATAGTTTGATCTAGTCATTAGCCTAATCCATATTCAGTGTGATTCCCTGACCGTGGTAACGAGGGAGTCACGTCCTAGACATGACGCAAGACAAGACAAGTGGATTGCACGAAGCAACAAGAATGAACACCCACGGAGTCAGAGTTGATTATATGAGTCAAGTTAGCCATCGCAACAGCATCAAGTCAATTCAAGTTACAAATCAGGAGTGCGCAGCCTCGGGCCACTATCAAGTTATCCAGTACAAAGATTAATTATGAATCACAGGTTACAAGTTAAGAGCGCACCCCATCAGGTCACTACTAAGAAGATCATAAAGCATTAGGATCATAAATTACAGAAATCACGAAGACCGTACTAGTCATAAGCAAAACATCGAAAATCGTGCCAGGTCGTGTTGGGTCAAGACCGTCGTGTTGTGTGGAACAAGATCTCAAAACTCCAATCCACAAAAGAGAAGCCAAGCCTAAGAAAATAAAACCAAATCACCATGGGCAAATAGGTTGTGCTGGGAATCAGATTGCGCTAGGGAAATGGACTGCACAGGGGAATGAACGGCGCTATGGTTGGGTTGCGCTAGGGTCAGCTTGTGCTGGGTCGGGTTGCGCAGGGAGCGAGCCGCGCAGGATATGAGCTGCGCGGGATTGGGTTGCGCTAGGAGCGAACTGCGCAGGATATGAGCTGCGCAGGATTGGGTTGCGCTGGGAGCGAACTGCGCTAGGGAGTCGGGTTGCGCTGGGGAGCGAGCTGCGCAGCGGTCAAGTGCGCCAATGGAAGGAAGGCGCTGGAGCTAAATAGCGCCAGTGCGGGTCAGCCCAGCACTAAAGAGCGCTGGCCGAGGAAGGGTGCGCAGTTCGGCCTTGCGCTAAAGAGCGCTGGCCGAGGGTCATCTTCTCCAACAGGCCGAGAGAAAACCCCAAGAACTCCAAATTTCCAATCTTCATAACTTAGCCAAAACAAAACCAAATTTGGATTTTCAAAGTTCTAACTTGTGTAAAATTGAATTCTCTTCCACATGGAAGCCACAAAACAAGAAAAAAAATCTAAGTTTAATTGATCAAAACCAAAAAAATCCGAAAATGGTTAAAACTTAGATCTAGAAAAATGGAAGCTCCAAATCACAAAAGCCAAGTTCTAATGTTGTTCACCATGGCCTAATCTAGCTAATGGACAAATAAAATAGGGTGCTTATTTGGTAGCAAGGTGCACTTGCCTATGGTGTTGGTGGAGGAAGGAAGAAGAAGATGAAGAAATTAATGGAAGTTATGAGGAGAGAGAAAGTTAGGTGGGGTTTTAAGGAAGGAGGGTATATTGTGTTGAGGGTGGAGGTTAGCTAAGTGGTCCAATGCAAACCAAACTAAACTAAACCAAATCCTTCTCCACAAAGATTAAAACCATGCCAGATCCAAAAACCCAATTTACGAGAAAACTAAAATCCGCAAGTCGAGCCATAATACAATTACCTGTCAAAATCCGAGAAAATAAAATACAGGTTCGAAATACATATAAGCCTCATTAAAATACGTATTCCGAAATACGGGCATTACAACTCTACCCACCTTAAAAGAATTTCGTCCTCGGAATTTAAATCAAGATGCTTAGAGATGTAGGAGCCAGCTATACTATCCACAAATAAGCTACACTAAGCAAACAATCATACATGCAAGCAAGGGATGGCAAGTATAAGGCATAATGAAGACATTATACCTTACGAGTCAAACAAGTCGGGATATCGCGATCGGATGTCGTCCTCATGCTTCCATGTTGACTCACCTAGAGATTGATGACCCCAAGCAACACAGACTAAGCTAATAGTCTTGTTCTTGAGTATCTTCTCTCTCTGGTCCAATATGGACACGGGCCTTTCCTCATACGAAAGGTTGGTACCAACAACCAATTCTGAATGGTCCAGGATATGGCTCGGGTCTGGGATGTACCGTCGTAATTGGAACACATGGAATACATTATGCACCTCTCTTAGCGATGGCAAAAGTGCGAGACGATAGGATACTTCTCCTACTCGCTCCAGGATATCGAACGGTCCTATATACCTAGGACTAAGCTTTTCCCGCACGCCAAAGCGAATGACGCCGTGGTTAGGCGAGATCCTAAGGAATACATGGTCGCCGATAGCAAATGTCACGACCCGTACCCTAGAGTAAGGGCACGAGACGTGGATACGTCCAGCCTACGCCGCAGTGTCGGCGGTAGAACGCTGTTCTAGGTCACAACATCTAACAATATATCTCTAAACAGTTTATACTCCCCGAATGTGGGTGACATAGCAATAGTAAACTCAATCACAACTAAGGAAGAGATAGCACGATATGAAATAGAACTCAAGGAATAAAATAGATAAAAACAGTCTAAGATAATTCCAGCAATATCCAACAGTACAAGGTCTCAGATGAAAGAATATATACAACTCTGGACTCCAAATAAAGTCTAACTAAGCAATGTCTCAAGACTGCAAAAGTAAGATAAGCCTAACTACTCTAGTCTAGGCAATCGGGTTGATCTCCTCAGCTAGAGCTGGGTCCTCCTGAGGGTCCAGCTCGCAGGTGTCATCTAAGGCTGTCCCGTAGTAAGTGTCCAGGCAAGCCTCCTCCTCGTCCTCTCTAATATTTTCAACAGGTCCAGTCAGGACAGGAGCGAGTACAGTACATCTCAACAGATCATAGCAGGTTAGAAATATAAGCATGCAGTAAAGTAAGATACAGGTACTGAAAGAAATACAGTATATAAACAGAGAGAGAACTGTAATAGAAATATCTACTATACATAGAGAACTAGCAGTGACTAGTGAGTCAGAGTACAACATGAACATGTAAATGGCATAGGAGATTCTGATACTACACTATGGAAGAGATTCTGATACTACACTACTTGGATAGTATTCACATGTCCACTTATACTCCCCCATACCCCCAATCAATACACAAGGATCCAGCCAGGTTATGTTATATGATGCTATGTAACAGCCCCCGAAGGGTAGTAGACCCCGAAGGTGATAGACCCCGAAGGTGATACATAGTAGTCCCATGAATGGGATAAGGATTCTAGGAAGACTCTACGATCATAAGAGTATATGTCGTAAGTGATCAAAGAACCAATGAAGCATAGTG
This sequence comes from Iris pallida, assembly GCA_029216955.1. Lineage (NCBI taxonomy): Eukaryota > Viridiplantae > Streptophyta > Magnoliopsida > Asparagales > Iridaceae > Iris > Iris pallida. The sequence goes on from JANAVB010039218.1 coordinate 3,506,537, forward strand.
ATACGCCATGTAAGTGAAACGCACAGAACATGTAGTACCCGATGCTCCCTAAGGATAACATCTCAAGAAAGGATCCATATAGTACCAATCCGTGTGACCATCACGACAGTACAAGTAAAGTAATCTACTGCAGGAATTAATTCTAAACAGGATATGAAATGATCAGAGAATGTACTCGCCTGTATCTGAGTGTCCAATATGAAAAGTACCGTCCGAGGAGTGGTGTCTGGCTCCTAATCAGAACAACACAAGTCACAACAAGTCCAGAATAGAAAGATGGAGTCCTACTATGCATTCTACATGATGCTAGGTCAATCTAGGCCAAAGTCAACCCTTGGTCAACTCTGGTCAACCCTAGAAGTCAAACTAGGTCAACCAAGTCTAATTAAGTCTAAACTAAGCTATTCTAATCTACACTAGCTAGCACAATCCTAATAAGGCTAGGCAAGCCTATAGTAGCTATATCACAATATAGCTAGTAGCTAATTCTAGCACACCTTAGCAAGTCTACAACCGTACTATTACACCCATAGATTTAAACACCACATAATATATTACATATATCTAGGCTAGATATAAATCCTACAACATTAGGCTAAACCTAGAAATATATATATACATATATATATATATATTTATATATATATATATATATATATATATATATATATATATATATGCACTCAAAAAATATATATATATATATATGCACTCATATAATTTCACACATACATATTGTATAAGGAGAGGGGCTTGTGAGTGTGATACATGTTTTGTGTGTGTATGCGCAGGAACAAATGCAGGAATTATCAAACAGTGAAGAAGGTGTGTGCAAGTGTAACTGTCAAAGAAGAAATATTTTGTGTGTGTGTGTGTACTTGTGTTTGCAGGCAGTGCAAGCTTTCAACAGTGAGTGTGTGAACCAATGTGCAATATGAAGGCTGTGGGCAATCAGTGAATAAGGAGAAAGTGTGTGTACTTGTGTGCAACAATGACTAGTATAAGTGCAGGAACACAAACAGTAAAGAAGTGGGAAGCATGTGTGGTGTGTATACATGTAAGGGTGAATGCTCAAGTAAGTAGTGAAAGCTATGTGTGTGTGGTTTACAAGAGTGTCAGGAATGCAACCAGTGAAGAGAAAAGGAAAACAGTTTATACCAAATCTCAGGTTTATCTAAACCACATCCTGAATTTGGAACCTTATCCAGAATTCAGGTTAACAAAGAAGGAAGGAAAGGAGGGAATCACATTCCAGGTTGAAAACTGAGATTCAAACTCAGGTATGGTCATAACAATCTCAGGTTTGTTGTCAATTGAACAACAACTTAAAGAAAGGAAGAAAGGAATCAGTTCATAATAGGCTCAATTTTTCTAGGTTTGCATAACAGCAATCTACATCAAAACAGTGGCTGTTTTATAAAGATTAACCTAAAGTTCATGAACAACACAAGGAGTTTAGTTCTAAATAGTTCACTTAAACTCAGGTTCAGCCATAAACAATTTGTTAACACCTAAATCTAAACAGTGACAGTAACATGTCCCTTGATAATCATTATATCTGGGACTATCACAACAGTGTAATGCATTGGATTTAAAATCAAGGTAACAGACCAAAAACCCATCAATTCGAACCCAATTTTTTAACCATAGCAAGAACATATAGGGAAAACATATTTAGAATCTAACTCAGTATTTAACAGCATTATAAGGGTTAAATTATCAGACAAAAATCATTTTAAAAACTGGAATGGATGGTTAAACAGACAACAGTATCAGTGACTTGGTTAAACGAGAAATCAAATAGAAATTTCAAACTAATACGAGCCAAAACTCCACACTAAAAACCTATCTAACATGTAAACTGGATTTAACATATATTAATAGTCATGCTTAGATCTATATTAGTAGCTGAATTCATGATTTAAAGCATTAAAACAATCACACAATTTAACCTATATCAGGAACACAGTATCAGACATGGTTTGAGAGTATCAGTGATACTCGAACATCCAATCTCCACATAAATCCCAACTTAATTATGTAAACCAAATCTACATACACTATACAACATATTAGGATCTAATTAGCATTTTAAAACATAAATTAAACCATTTAGAATCGAATTAGAAAACAAAAACAAACCAATGCACTGAAACACACAGGCCTTCCCCATGCACACGAGATTCCGTGTCCGACACGACACCATCTGACACGAGGTTTGGGGAGTGTCATGATAGACACTGCCCCTTGCTCAGTGTCAAAAATCACGTGCTCTAGTGGCCTGTGCAGCCCGCATGAGCATGCTGGTAGCAGGGGAGCTATAGTGCTCGTGCGCGCGCCACGAACCCGCGTGTGCACGTGTCGACCATGACTCGACACGACACAGGAATCACAATATGACTCTCGAAACCTCTAAGCAAACCCTAGAACTATTTTCCTATTCAAAAACTTCCCTAAAATCTGAATGAAGTGTCCTTTGGGACATTTCGTCGAACACCCTATCAACCCACTGATACGTGTCCGATACGAACACGAAACGAATTCGAAACCTAGGGTTAGCCTATCCTACAGTTAGGGTAGGGCTAGGGCCTTCCTAAAATGGTTTTAAACATAATTTGAATGGAGTATAGGAAGTTATACCTATTGATGAACAAGCCTTCACAAAAAGCTAAATGGAGAGATTCCTCAAGCCACCCAAACTCTCACAAATTATTGTTTCCCTACAAATAACCAATACCAACAGCAAGAGCATTGATTTTAGGTCCTAATGAAATTGGTTTGGGGAAGAAAGGATTTAAATTGGATTTTTAATGAATTTTAGAAGATGGAACTCACATCTTTCCTTAGAACTTTGGATAAACCTTAAAAGAGGCTAGCCCTAAAATCTAGGAGGGACTTTATAGGGGGGAATCCCAAGACACCTAGGTGGCCGGCCAAGTTAGGTTAGGGTAGGGTTAGTTTGGGCTTGGGCCAAGTTACATGGGCTATGGTTTATTTAATTAATAAAGACTCTAAGTCATAAGTCATGGCTTATGGCTTTCTAATCCTTTTGCTAAAATGACTAAACCAAGTATTAGGCTAGGTTAGACTAGAGTCACTTGACCTAACCATGACCCACTAACTAGGGTTAGCTCCTAGGTTGGTCTACATGAGTCAATACTAGTCAAAAATCAAACTAGTCTAAACAATTCCAAAATAATTCCTAAAAATTCCCATAAATTCTAATTAATTCTAATAAATTTAAATTACCCCAAAAATGACAAATTTACCCTCAAACTAGAAATATGGCAGTGACAAATCTACCCTCCTTAAAAGAATTTCGTCCTCGAAATTGAAAGACGAAATACAACTGATGAGAAGGATAGAAGCATACCTCACGATCCAAAAAGATAAGGGTACCGCTCGCGCATCTCATCCTCCCGCTCCCAGGTAGACTCTCCTGGAGAATGATGCCTCCATGCGATACATACCAAAGGTATCACCTGGTTCCTCAGAACCTTCTCCCGTCGATCCAGAATCTCCACTGGCTGCTCTGGATAGCTGAGAGAAGGCCCAACCTCTATCTCTGAATGATCGAACATATGGCTAGGGTCAGCCACGTACCGTCTCAACTGTGATACATGAAATATGTTGTGGACCCCCACAAGTGCAGGCGACAAGTCTAGCCTGTAAGCCACGTCACCGACTCTTCCGCTGATAACGAAAGGGCCGATGAAGCGCGGGCTAAGCTTTCCGCCTCCACCAAAACATATCGTACCACGAGTCGGAGATATCCTCAAGAAAACCTGGTCTCCGACCTAATCACAAGCAAGGTCTCAATTAATTATAATAAACAAACATGATCAAAAATCACAAACAAACAACCTAAATCTAATCCTACTCTAATCTGTACCTCAAACTCCAAGGGCCTCTGGTGGCTATCGGCCCAGTGCCGATGTCTGTCCTGTACCACGCGAAGTCTGTCCCTGATGAGCTTCATATTCTCGGCCGCATCAACAACCATCTCTGGCCCCAGTAAAGCTCGCTCACCAACATCATCCCAGGATAAGGGTGTAAGGCACCTACGCCCATACAGAGCCTCGAAAGGTGACATCTCAATGCTGGCCTGGAAACTATTGTTGTAGGCAAACTCCACCAAATGGAGATGATCCTCCCAGGAACCTCCAAAGTCTAGGACGCATGTCTGCAGCATATCATCAAGGGTCTGAATAGTCCGCTCTGACTGTCCGTCATTCTGGGGTGGTATGCAGTACTAAACTTGAGCTGAGTGCCCAAGCTGGTCTGCAGACTCCTCCAGAAATGGAAAGTAAAACGGCTATCCCGATCTGAGACGATAATGACTGGAACTCCGTGGATCCTGACTATCTGCCGCATATACAACTCTGCCAGCCTCTCTGTAGACGTACCCACCTTGAATGGCAAAAAGTGGGCCGATTTGGTCAACCTGTCAACGATGACCCAAATTACGTCTTTTCCTCCTGGAGTACGCGGCAATCCTGATACAAAGTCTATAGTGATATGCTCCTATTTCCACTCGGGAATGGGCAGCGGCTGCAATAATCCACCGGGCCTCTGTCTCTCTGCCTTGACCTACTGACAGACCAAGCACCTAGCTACGAAGTGGGACACCTCCCGCTTCATTCCTGACCACCATACATGCTCTCGCAGATCTCGGTACATCTTGTTGGCACCCGGGTGTATAGAGTACTAAGATCTGTGGGCCTCCTGCATAACCTGCTCTCTGAGCTCCCCGCTAGGCACACATAACCAGGTACCGTGCCTCAGGGCACCATCCACTGCAAGTGAAAACTCAGCATCCCCCACTCCTATACTGATCTGCTCTCTGATACTCTGCAAAGCCACATCCTCGAACTGGGCCGCCTTGATCCTGTCTACCAAGTCCGACTGTATCTGTATTCCACATAGCTGTATCTGCACTCCGGGCACGATCACCTCAATCCCAAGGCTCTCCAAGTCGGCAAGCAAATGTCGATCCATGGTCAAATACATGGCTGTCGGATACCTACTCAAGGCATCGGCAACCACGTTGGCCTTTCCTGGGTGATACTGAAGTAGGATATCAAAATCCTTCATCAACTCTAGCCACCTGCGCTGTCTCATGTTCAACTCCTTCTGAGTGAACACATACTTTAAGCTCTTGTGATCTGTGAAGATCTCCACCCTCTCACCATACAGATAATGCTTCCACAGCTTCAATACAAAAAACACTGCTGCCAGCTCCAGGTCGTGGGTAGGGTAGTTCTTCTCATGGGGATGCAACTGCCTGGAAGCATAGGAAATCACCTTCCCGTGCTACTTTAACACACAACCCAGCCCCTTCCCTGAAGCATCACTATAAATAGTGAATCCACCTGATCCTGAAGGCAACGTCAGAATCGGTGCTGTCGTAAGCCGCTTCTTCAACTCATCAAAAGCTGCCTGACACTCCTCTGACCAAACATACTCAGCATCCTTCCGGGTCAACCGTGTCAACGGCTCTACAATCCGGGAGAAATCCTGCACGAATCTCCGATAATACCCTGCCAGCCCCAGGAAACTCCTGATCTCTGCAACTAAAGTCGGCGCAGCCCATGCCTCAACTGCTACAATCTTCTTGGTGCAACTGAGATTCTATCTCCAGTCACCACATGCCCCAAGAAGTCCACCCGGTCAAGGAAGAACTCACATTTGGAGAGCTTCCCGTAAAGCTGCTCCTTCCTGAGAATCTCCAGCACTATCCTCAAATGCTCCTCGTGCTCCTCCTCAGTCTTGGAATATATCAAGATATCGTCAATGAACACCACTACAAACTGATCCAGATACTGATGGAACACCTTGTTCATCAGGTTCATAAACACTGCGGGTGCATTGGTTAGCCCAAACGGCATAACCAAAAACTTGAACTGTCCATACCGCGTCCTGAAAGCGGTCTTGGGAATATCCTCCCTCTTCACCTTCACCTGGTGATATCCCGACCTCAGATCAATCTTGGAAAATACTCGAGCTCCGCTCAACTGGTCAAATAGATCGTCAATCCACGGCAGTGGGTATTTGTTCTTGATCGTGAGGTTGTTGAGTGCCCTATAGTCAATACACATGCGTACTGACCCATCCTTCTTCGGAACGAACAACACTGGTGCACCCCATGACGACGAACTCGAACGGATGAAGCCCTTGTCCTGTAGCTCATCCACCTGCTTCTTCAGCTCCACCAGCTCGCTGTTGTTCACTCGATAGATATGCTGAGAGATGGGTTCCGCTCCTGGAACCAAGTCTATCGAGAACTCTATGTCCCTGTCTGGGGGCAGTCCCGGCAACTCCTCTGGGAAAACATCCATATAATCTGCTATCAAGGGGTGGGGAATCGTCTGCTCCTCGACCGAGGCTCCACAGAAGACTCTGCTGCTCTGCTCTGCCTGACGTCTGGAGTACTCGAACTCTGGCTCCCCCGGCGCTCTGAAGAGAACTCTATCCCCTCTACAATTAATGTTGGCATGGTGCCTGCTCAACCAATCCATGCCTAGTACTATATTGTAGTTCGGCAATGGCATTACGAGCAGGCTCACCTCCAACTCACGGCCTCCCAAAACTACTCTTCGACCCTTACAAATATCACTCACGAGGATAATACCACCCCCGATCGTGATCTTGTAAGTCCTAGGCAACGATTCAGCTATGATACCGTGTCTAATCGTAAAAGATACTGATATGAAGCTATGCGAAGCACCGGAATCGAATAAGGCAAATGCTGGACTGGAGTCAAGAAGAATCGAACCTGTTATCAGCTCTCCAGTCACCTCTGTCTCTCCAGCTGCCATGGTAAAAGCTTGCCCCTGCTGGCCTCCCCTGGCCTGCTGCTGGTGCTGGACAAACCTCTGCTGCTGAGTCGGCAGGACTGGTCCCCGCTGCTGGCCCACTGGAGCTCTGGCTCTACCTCTCGGAGCTGTTCTTCCCATACGGTACTCCCTCATCTGGTGATCTGCTGAACCACACACCATGCACAGGCCCAGCCTCTTTCTGCACTCAAGGAAGACGTGCCCAGGCTTCTTGCAGTAGGCACAAGTGCTACCCTGCCTCTGACCCTGCTGGTGCTGCCTCGGCTGCTGCTGATGAGCTGGCCTCTGCTGAATCGGCTGAGGCTGAAACTGCCTCGGCTGCTGAAACTGAAAGTGAGGCCTCTTGGCCTGGCCTCCGCTGCTGCTACTGCCCCCAACTGGGTCTCTTCCTCTCTTGAGCCTAAGCTCAAGATCATCCTCTGCTAACAGGGCTCCCGTCAAGATCTCCTCAAACGTAGCATCTCTGCTGCCCTTGGTCAGGGACTTAACCTCCTTGACCAGACCCTTCCGGAACCTCTGGGCCTTCGCCGTTTCGCTCAAGCCCTCTACAAATCTGTCGAGACGACCAAACTCTCCAGCATACTACTCTACTGAGAGGCTCCCCTGGACCAAGCTCTCAAACTGCGACTCTATGGCTCTGACTGCTGAATCTGGGAAGAACTTCTTCTTGAAGAAGCCCCTGAACTGCTCCCAAGTCTGCCCTGGTACCCCCACCCTGGGGTCTGACTGATACCAGGTGCGAGCAAGATCTCGCATCCGGCTAGCTGCGGCCTCGATCTGAAGGTCTGCTGGTATCCTGGCCAAGCAGAAGATCTCCTCCATATGCTCGATCCACTCATCGGCATATAGGATCCCCTCTGTCCCCAGAAAGTCTCTGGGGCTCATCTTCTGAAACTGCTCGATCCCCGGGGTCCTCGGCTGCTGCACCACAGGTCGAGCTACGGCTGTCGTGACGGCCAACTCCATGCCTCTGTCCTGCCGAGCCTGCTGTCGGTCCATGAACTGCTGGAAATACGCGAACATCTGAGCTGCGTCCATATGTCCTGGAGGCGGTGGCGGCTGGAAAGGATCCTCTGGAATGACCGGGTCCTGCCTCCCAGTCGGTGGATGCATACCCCCTGCTGCGGCTGCCGAGGTCTCAACACGAGCTGAGGTGGCAGAAGCTGCAGTCCCCTGGCCTCGCTGTGCTGGCTGAGAGGTAGCAGTCCCCTCTATAGCATCCTCATGAACGGCACGCTGCGATCTAGTCTCTACCATCCTGAAGATAGACAAACAAGAGTATCAATTTCTAAGAAAGAAGTGAATAACAAAGGCGGACAATTATAATTCAAAGGATCAGCTGACAAAGGATTTAGATGGCAATAAAAGAAATTTTCCTAAAGTGATTGAGTATCTTAAAATTTTATATCCTATATCATATATCCTATAGCAGGCTGTAGCGATACTCTAGTTTCGAGTACCACCACACTTCTAGTCTAGACCTGCATGGGCCACCACTAAAAACGTGTCACGACCCGCACCCTAGAGTAAGGACACGAGACGTGGGTACGTCCAGCCTACGCCGCAGTGTCGGCGGTAGAACGCTGTTCTAGGTCACAACATCTAACAATATATCTCTAAACAGTTTATACTCCCCGAATGGGGGTGACATAGCAATAGTAAACTCAATCACAACTAAGGAAGAGATAGCACGATATGAAATAGAACTCAAGGAATAAAATAGATAAAAATAGTCTAAGATAATCCCAGCAATATCCAACAGTACAAGGTCTCAGATGAAAGAATATATACAACTCTGGACTCCAAATAAAGTCTAACTAAGCAATGCCTCAAGGCTGTAAAAGTAAGATAAGCCTAACTAGTCTAGTCTAGGCAATCGGGGTGATCTCCTCAGCTAGAGCTGGGTCCTCCTGAGGGTCCAGCTCGCAGGTGTCATCTAAGGCTGCCCCGTAGTAAGTGTCCAGGCAAGCCTCCTCCTCGTCCTCTGTAATATTTTCAACAGGTCCAGTCAAGACAGGAGCAAGTACAGTACATCTCAACAGATCATAGCAGGTTAGAAATATAAGCATACAGTAAAGTAAGATACAGGTACTGAAAGAAATGCAGTATGTAAACAGAGAGAGAACTGTAATAGAAATATCTACTATACATAGAGAACTAGCAATGACTAGTGAGTCAGAGTACAACATGAACATGTAAATGGCATAGGAGATTCTGATGCTACACTATGGAAGAGATTCTGATACTACACTACTTGGATAGTATTCACATGTCCACTTATACTCTCCCATACCACCAATCAATACACAAGGATCCAGCCAGGTTATGTTATATGATGCTATGTAACAGCCCCCGAAGGGTAGTAGACCCCAAAGGTGATAGACGCCGAAGGTGATAGACCCCGAAGGTGATACATAGTAGTCCCATGAATGGGATAAGGATTCTATGAAGACTCTACGATCATAAGAGTATATGTCGTAAGTGATCAAAGAACCAATGAAGCATAGTGATACGCCATGTAAGTAAAACGCACAGAACATGTAGTACCCGATGCTCCCTAAGGATAACATCTCAAGAAAGGATCATATAGTACCAATCCGTGTGACCATCGTGACAGTACAAGTAAAGTAATCTACTGCAGGAATTAATTCTAAACAAGATATAAAATGATGAGAGAATGTACTCGCCTGTATCTGAGTGTCCAATATAAAAAGTACCGTCCGAGGAGTGGTGTCTGGCTCCTAATCAGAACAGCACAAGTCACAACAAGTCCAGAATAGAAAAATGGAGTCCTACTATGCATTCTACATGATTCTAGGTCAATCTAGGCCAAAGTCAACCCTTGGTCAACTCTGGTCAACCCTAGAAGTCAAACTAGGTCAACCAAGTCTAATTAAGTCTAAACTAAGCTATTCTAATCTACACTAGCTAGCACAATCCTAATAAGGCTAGGCAAGCCTATACTAGCTATATCACAATATAGCTAGTAGCTAATGTTGGCCCATTCCACGGTCACACCCGATTTCGATAATCAACATATACTTTAGTCAATACACAAAATATAGAAAATGCTGCTAACTATTTCAGGATGCATGAAATCATATTCAACGGACGATGTACTGCATAAATCAAAGCGTCAAAGTCATCAAAATCTTCTGAAGACTCTTTTCTACTTTTATTCTGTATTTTACATTTTATTGAGTCTAGGAATTACTTTGTAAAATCAATTATGGTAATACTGGCTTAGGGTTAAAATTGTCCTCCTTTCTAGAAACCTATTTTTACCCTTTCGTATTTTCGGTTACAAATATTTCAAAAACATATTTCGAAAATATTCTTTTTAAATGATTTTACAAATAACCAAAAACCAGTTTGAAAACTGTTTTTACAAAAGATTTTTAAAAATATCTCCTGACAGAACTCCTAGCCGAGTTCGGCCCGAGTTCGGTCCGAACTCTGACCGAGTTCGGTCAGTTTGTATTCAAACTTTAGTTGCCTCCAAATCTGCGAGCAACGTCTATTTTGCGAGATATTTGCACCCGAACTCTGTCCGAGTTCTGCCCGAGTTCGGTTGGTGAAAACACCTATAAATAGAGAAGAACTTTTCACTTCAAATCATCAATTCATTCTTCATCTTCTCTTCTCTACTATTCAAGTGTTTTCTAAACGATCTAAGATTTTCAAATCTTACCTACACATCTCTTAGCCAAAAGCCAGTACTATCAGAGTTGATTTAGAGTCTTTTGGTTACTCAAGAGTTGTAAAAGGTCGTTCAAGTTTCAACAACTTTTCTGTTGTGGAGCTGGTCGTGCGCTCGCCACCAAGCACGGTGTTGTGAAGCCGGTCGTGCGCTTGTCACCAAGCACGGTGTTGTAAGAGATTGCAAGCTCTCAGTTAAAGCTTGTGCCATAGTGGATTAACATCGAGCAAGAGTACTCGAGACTGGATTAGTCCTCTCAGAGGGATACCAGTATACATCGCTGTGTCACTGAGTTTGATTCTCCTATCTTTATTTACTGTCTCTTACATATCTGCCATAGTTTAATTTTTTAATTGGTGATTATATTTCCGCTGCACACACGTACTCTATTCACCCCCCCTCTAGAGGTGCTCAACGATCCTACAATTGGTATCAGAGCAGGTTATATTCTTATATAACATACCCTAGAGAGTATATATATGGCAGCCGTGAAATCTATATTCAATGGTGAAGGGCAATCCACAAATAGACCTCCTCTATTTGATGGAACAAATTACACTTACTGGAAAACACGTATGACTTTCTTTCTTAAGTCTCTAGATTTTGATCTTTGGTCAATAGTCATTGATGGGTATAAGAAACCACCACCTACAGTGGTTGAAGGTATTCTTATGGAAAAGCCGCATGACAAGTACACCGATGCTGAAAAAGCAAAGGCTAGTCTTGATGCTCGAGCCATCAATGCACTATTCTGTGCAATTGACAAAACCGAGTTCAACAGAGTTTCAACCTGCAAGACGTCTCACGAAATTTGGAAACTTCTTGAGGTAACCCATGAAGGGACTTCCCAAGTGAAAGAATCCAAAATTAGTAGACTGACTCAGGAATATGAATCTTTTAAGATGAAACCCGGTGAGTCAATTACACAGATGTTTACTCGTTTCCTTGATATAACTAATCCTCTGCAATCTCTTGGTAAAGATTACAGCAATCACGAAAAGATTAGAAAGGTGCTGCGGGCTCTAACAAAGAATTGGAATCCAAAGGCCACAACAATTATTGAAGGAAACGACCTCACCACAATGTCGTTGGAAACTTTGATGGGCAAGCTCATGACCCATGAACTCGACTTGCAAGATTTTGAAGAAGCAACACCAAAAAAGAAAACTATTGCCTTCAAAGCTCATGCAAGAAAGCCGACATACAACGATTCCGATGAAGAATCCTCAAGTGGTGATGAACAAGCCCTACTTGTGAAGAACTTCAGAAAGTACCTAAAGTTTACAAGCAGAAAGAAGAAAGACGTCCAAGAAAGCAATGAAGATGAAACCATATGCTTTGGATGTAAGAAATCAGGGCACATAAAGAAGGACTGTCCAGCTACCAAGAAGAGCAGTCCATATGACAGATCAAGATCAAGCAGAAAAGCTACAACTGGTCGAAAGTATGCCAACACAAGTATCTGGCATGAAAGCGATGCCAGTGATTCTGAAGAAGAGGATAGACCCTGCGGCAATACAAATGTCTGTCTTATGGCATTTGACAAGGTATCTTCAAACCCTCTATATGATGAATTTACTTTCGATGAGTTAGAAAATGCCTTTAGCGATTTACTTGAAGAACACAAAAATGTGCTTGACAAGTATAAGCAATCTCGAAAAGAGATTAAGGCATACACAACCGAGTTAGCTAGACTGTCCAATCTTATTCAAGATATTAAAGAGACGTCTACTACCGGTAACACGGAAGAGATAGCCAAACTCAAGGTAGACTATCATGAGGCTATCCTCACTATTCAAAAGAAAAAAAGAGATTATGGTAAGATGCAAAAACTGTATGACACAGAGAAGAGGATGCACTTAGTAACAGAACAGAGACTCTCAGTTATGACTGCTAAATATGAAGAGTCTATTGCGATTTCTAAAAAGTTAGAAATCAAGTTAGGCAAACAGGAAATGCCTGTGACACAGCCTAATTTTAGTCCTAATGCAAAGCATACACCTAAGAGGACTAAAAACAAGAAAGCACAGAAGAAACACGAGTATCATCATGCTTTCACTTATAGGTTCTCCAAGAAACCAAACAAGCATGTGAACACAGTTTCAACCACATCTGGTTCTAAACTGACTTGCACTTATTGTGGTACATACGGACACATATCACAATATTGTCTTGCAAGAAAGCTTATTGATAACCATACTTTAGTCTGGAGACCTAAAGCTAATCAGCATGGACCCTTCAGAAAATGGGTACCAAAGGATTCACCTACTTGTTTTGTAGGTGGACCCTCAACCCTCTCATGCTAGAAGCAAATGGATCCTCGATAGCGGATGTTCGCGACACATGACTGGTGATGCATCTTTATTCGCTACGCTATCGATGAAGAAAGAAGGATATGTCTCCTTTGGAAATAACTTGAGAGGTGATATTATAGGTAATGGTACTGTAGGTATTTCTCCTTACCCAATAATAAAGGATGTTTGTCTAGTAACTGAATTGAAACATAACCTATTGAGCATAAGTCATTTGGCAGATAATGGTTATGGTATCAATTTTATGAAAGATAAATGTACCATATATGATATGTCATCTGGTGATCCCGTATATAAAGGGATTAGAGAAGACAATATTTATGTTTTTTTTTTGGAGAATACTAATAATGCAGGAAGGTGCCTAGTAGCCAATCAAGATGAAAGCTGGCTATGGCACATGAGACTAGGACATGCAAACATGGATACTATCTCACGTCTGAACACAAAAAAGTTGGTAAAAGGACTCCCAGAAATTCTATTCAAGAGAGACATGGTATGTGCTGACTGTGAAAAGAACAAAGCACATAGGTCTTCTTTTAAATCCATCAACGCTGTAAGTACTTCGAGACCTATGCAGTTGATTCATATGGATTTATTTGGTCCAAGTAGAGTCGCTAGTCTTGGCGGTAAACTCTATGCTTTTGTCATTATTGATGATTTCTCTCGTTTTACATGGGTTTACTTTTTATCAAACAAAAGTGATACTATTTTTGAATTTCAGATATTTTGTAAAAAGGTACAAAACGAAAAAGGCTTCATGATTACTCGTATCCGAAGTGATCATGGTGGCGAATTCGAAAATTCTGATTTCAAAAAGTTTTGTGATGATAGTGGATATTACCACGAATTTTCTTGTCCTAGAACTCCCCAACAGAATGGTATTGTGGAGCGGAAGAACCGTACTCTAAGCGAAATGGCTAGAGTCATGCTTAATCAGCATAATCTTCCTAAATATTTTTGGGCAGAAGCTGTTAGTACAGCCTGTCATATTTTAAATAGGGCGTTAATTCGACCGATCTCGAAGAAAACACCATATGAGCTTTGGTTTGGAAGAATTCCAAACATTTCTTATTTTAAAGTTTTTGGTTGTCGCTGTTTCATCCTGAACACCAAGGATAACTTGGGTAAGTTCGACTCCAAAGCAGATGACGGGATATTTTTCGGATATGCTGCTAAGAGTAAGGGATATAGAATTTTTAATAAAAGATCTTTGATTGTTGAAGAAAGTATTAATGTTACCTTTGATGAGTTGAATAGTCATAGATCTAGCGGCAGTGATGATGAAGATGCACCTACAAAGACAAAGAAGAGTTCTGAGAAAGATCCTACCCAAGAGGCAAGAACTGATAAAAGTTCCGAAGATGCAGAAACTGAGAAGAGCCTTGTGAAAGGTATAGCCCAAAGATTCGAATCATTGAGATTCAAACCAGATCATCCAGAAACTCTCATAATAGGTGATGTATCCAAAGGTGTAAGTACTCATTCATCTCTTAGAGGTTCTGAAGTAGCAGCTAATGTAGCATTTATTTCACAAATAGAACCTAAGAATGTTGATGAGGCTTTTTCTGATGAATTTTGGATTTCTGCCATGCAAGAGGAACTTAATCAATTTGAGAGAAACCAAGTTTGGGAACTCGTTCCTAAACCTATTGGTCAATCGATAATTGGTACCAAATGGGTGTTCCGAAATAAACTTAGTGAAGATGGACAAGTTCTACGCAACAAAGCACGTCTAGTTGCACAAGGTTATAATCAAGAAGAAGGAATTGATTATGATGAGACCTATGCTCCTGTTGCTAGACTAGAAGCCATCCGCATGTTTTGCGCTTTTGCTTGTTTTAATAATTTCAAACTTTTTCAAATGGACGTGAAAAGCGCATTTTTAAATGGTTATTTGAAAGAAGAGGTTTTTGTGAAACAACCCCCTGGTTTTGAAGATTTTCAAAAACCTGATCATGTTTTCAAGCTTAAGAAAGCACTTTATGGACTCAAACAAGCACCTCGTGCTTGGTATGAACGCCTAAGCGCCTTCTTACTTGATAATGGATTTTCAAAAGGCAAGATTGATACTACTCTTTTTATTAAATCCATGAATAATGATATACTTCTAGTGCAAATTTATGTAGATGACATTGTCTTTGGTTCTACTAATGAACAACTCTGTCAAGAATTTGCCAAGTGTATGCAGAGTAAATTTGAGATGAGCATGATGGGAGAGCTGAACTTCTTCCTAGGATTGCAAATCAAACAACACTCAAACGGAACATTCATCAACCAAGCCAAGTACACGAAGGACATACTGAAGAAGTACGACTTCGAGAATGTAAAGCCAATTGGAACTCCTATGGCTACATCTACAAAGCTTGATACTGATGAAAGTGGCAAACCTGTTGATCAGCGTAAGTATCGAGGTATGATTGGTAGTTTATTATATTTAACTGCTAGTCGCCCTGATATTATGTTTAGTGTTTGCATATGTGCACGATATCAGGCAAACCCTAAGGAATCACATCTTAGTGCCGTTAAGCGTATCTTCCGATACCTTAAAGGAACTTCTACAGTTGGCTTATGGTATCCCAAAACCAAATCCTTTGACCTTATAGGTTACTCGGATGCGGATTTTGCTGGATGCAAAGTGGACCGTAAAAGTACCAGTAGCACATGTCATTTCTTAGGAAAGGCCTTAGTCTCTTGGTTTAGCAAGAAACAAAATTCAGTAGCATTATCAACAACTGAGGCTGAGTATATCGCCGCAGGACGCTGTTGTGCTCAAATTTTGTGGATGAAGCAAACCTTAGAGGACTACAATCTGCACTATACAAATGTTCCTATTTATTGTGATAACAGTAGTGCAATTAATTTGACTAAGAACCCTATCTGTCATTCACGCACAAAGCACATAGAAGTTAGACATCATTTTTTACGTGATCATCAACAACACGGGGATATTTGCTTAGAATTTATTGATACTGAACATCAACTAGCTGATATTTTCACTAAACCATTGGCTTAAGACCGTTTTAACATCTTGAGGCGTGAGCTCGGCATTCTTGAATTCTCGGATTCTTAAAACATATGGTAATTAAAACTGCATTTATAACTTGACAATTTATTATTTAATGAAAATTATTTTTGGGGACAAACTTACAAAGGGTATGTCTGTCACCACAGCTACGGTAGAAGCGAAGCGGTACTTAAGAGTTCCCCGGTGAACCACCGTTAGCTGGGACAACCCCTATAGTTAACCCGAAAATAATAGCAGTTATTTAATAAACTAGTCAAATGTTACTTTTTACAGTCTTTATTTACCTGACTGCTTTGACTGTCTCGGGAATGCAAGTGGCCGAACTCGGCCCGAACTCTGACCGAGTTCGGACCGAGTTCGGTCGGCGCTGTGATGGTTCCAGAACTGAACAGCCGGCCCTAGCACCTATTTAATTCATCCTTTCTTCCACTTTTTCTCCACACCAAAACGTGGAATACTTCCATCACCTACTAGAAATCCTTCCTCCTCCTTCTTTGCAAGGAATCGACAAGTTCAAGTGGGCGATCTTCTTCCTCATGGCTCCGAAACGTCAACGAGGAAATTCTTCTCAAGGTGCTTCCTCCTCATCCGACTACACTTCGGCAAGTCTCTTTAGTCCAGCCAAACCTAGAGATCCCGAGGAATATGATAGCACTTTGTTTCCCAACAAAGACTTCTCCAATCTCCGGTTTGATTCTTTCTCTCTTCGTCGTATTTGTGCTGGAGCCTTCGTCAATTTTACAACTTTCTTTGAATATGCTCCTGTTTTTGATCAACTTGGATTCCGTGACTTTTTCGAGGTCTAAGATAGCATTTACGACAATGCAATCCGTATGTTTTACTGTAATTTGCAAGTAAAACAAAACGGGAATTTCTATTCCTGCATTGCTGGACAGGAATTAGAATTTAGCGCCACCGATATCAGTGAATATTTTCACGT
This sequence comes from Iris pallida, assembly GCA_029216955.1. Lineage (NCBI taxonomy): Eukaryota > Viridiplantae > Streptophyta > Magnoliopsida > Asparagales > Iridaceae > Iris > Iris pallida. Next base: position 3,523,350 of record JANAVB010039218.1, read on the forward strand.
TCCTGATCTTGGTGATGCACTTGTTGACATCCACCATGTTCAATTCCCTGCCGATGTCACTTTAGCTTCCTTTAGGGAATTGATTTGTCACCCTACTCCTCCTCTCCGGAGAATCTTTTCTAGACATCTAAACCAAACTTTTTACGAGCTTCATCGTATGATTTTCTCGGCCCTTCTTCCGAAGAAAGGCTCTACCGATGAAGTTACATTTTTGGAACTTTCTGCTCTTTATCACATTCATTTTGGAATTCCTTTCTCCGTTCCAAAAACCATGATGTCTTGGATGCTCAACTGCAAGAATGCAGGTAGGAACCTAGTCTTTCCTATGCACCTAGCTAGTATATTTCGACGTTTTGAGATTGATCTTGAAACGTGTGCCATTTCTTCTCCACCTGTTGAGTTGACCCGCTCTCGTCGGTTTCCTCAACCTCCTGGTGCTGCTCCTGCTGTCCCAGCTGCTGATGCTGAGGCCCCTCCAGCTGATGCTCATCCTGCTCCGGCCCCTGCCCTAGGACTTGATCAGGCATTCTACCAGCGGTTTGATGATTTCGTTGCCGTTTCCACGCAACGTTATCAGGACTCCGAGTTCCGGCATATTTCTCAGGCCCAGGTGCTGAGAAACAGTATTGCCGATCTCCACTACAGCCTGGTTCAGGATCCAGTCCGTCCACTCACTATTCTTCCACACCCGGCTTTCCCTGGTCCTCGTTTTACTGATGAGGTCACTTTTCAGTATTTCGACCCGACCACAGCTTATTTTCCTCATGATCCTCCCGGTGCGAACGACCCAGCGATGTGATGTGGATTCAGCCATGGGATAGTGGATTTAGTTTTGATTAGTTGATGCAGTTTATGTAGTAGTTTTATTTTATTTCATGTCTAAACTGTTTTCAGTTAGACTTTATCAGTTGTACTTTTTGGATTTTTAGTGGAACCTCTATATTTCAGTTTATTATGACATAGTTCATTTTATTCCAGTTGTCTATGCTGTGATTACTTCTTTTTACTTCACTTTGTCTTGTCTATTCTATTGTTGGCTTCATGATTTACGGGGGAGCCTATTCATTTTACTACTTGACAAAGGGGGAGAAAAAGAGTATATACCAAACAAAAAATTTCTCAATTTTCAGGTATTTTTTGTTATTTTGTTCTATTTGATATAAATATATTTTGGTATAGACTCAAGTTTGTCAATTATCAAAATGGGGGAGATTGTTGGCCCATTCTACGGTCACACCCGATTTCGATAATCAACATATACTTTAGTCAATACACAAAATATAGAAAATGCTGCTAACTATTTCAGGATGCATGAAATCATATTCAACGGACGATGTACTGCATGAATCAAAGCGTCAAAGTCATCAAAATATTCTGAAGACTCTTTTCTACTTTTATTCTGTATTTTACATTTTATTGAGTCTAGGAATTACTTTGTAAAATCAATTATGGTAATACTGGCTTAGGGTTAAAATTGTCCTCCTTTCTAGAAACCTATTTTTACCCTTTCGTATTTTCGGTTACAAATATTTCAAAAACATATTTCGAAAATATTCTTTTTAAATGATTTTACAAATAACCAAAAACCAGTTTGAAAACTGTTTTTACAAAAGATTTTTAAAAATATCTCCTGACAGAACTCTTAGCCGAGTTCGGCCCGAGTTCGGTCCGAACTCTGACCGAGTTCGATCAGTTTGTATTCAAACTTCAGTTGCCTCCAAATCTGCGAGCAACGTCTATTTTGCGAGATATTTGCACCCGAACTCTGTCCGAGTTCTACCCGAGTTCGGTTGGTGAAAACACCTATAAATAGAGAAGAACTTTTCACTTCAAATCATCAATTCATTCTTCATCTTCTCTTCTCTACTATTCAAGTATTTTCTAAACGATCTAAGATTTTCAAATCTCACCTACACATCTCTAAGCCAAAAGCCAGTACTATCAGAGTTGATTTAGAGTCTTTTGGTTACTCAAGAGTTGTAAGAGGTCGTTCAAGTTTCAACAACTTTTCTGTTGTGGAGCTGGTCGTGCGCTCGCCACCAAGCACGGTGTTGTGAAGCCGGTCGTGCGCTTGTCACCAAGCACGGTGTTGTAAGAGATTGCAAGCTCTCAGTTAAAGCTTGTGCCATAGTGGATTAACATCGAGCAAGAGTACTCGAGACTGGATTAGTCCTCTCAGAGGGATACCAGTATACATCGCTGTGTCACTGAGTTTGATTCTCCTATCTTTATTTACTGTCTCTTACATATCTGCCATAGTTTAATTTTTTAATTGGTGATTATATTTCCGCTGCACACACGCACTCTATTCACCCCCCTAGAGGTGCTCAACGATCCTACAGCTAATTCCAGCATACCTTAGCAAGTCTACAACCTTACTATTACACCCATAGATTTAAACACCACATAATATATTACATATATCTAGGCTAGATATAAATCCTACAACATTAGGCTAAACCTAGAAATATATATATATATATATATATATATATATATATATATATATATATATATATATATATATATATATATATATATATATATATAAAATATATATATATATATATGCACTCATACAATTTCACACATACATATTGTATAAGGAGAGGGGCTTGTGAGTGTGATACATGTTTTGTGTGTGTATGCGCAGGAACAAATGCAGGAATTATCAAACAGTGAAGAAGATGTGTGCAAGTGTAACTGTCAAAGAAGAAATATTGTGTGTGTGTGTGTACTTGTGTTTGCAGGCAGTGTAAGCTTTCAACAGTGAGTGTGTGAACCAGTGTGTAATATGAAGGCTGTGGGCAATCAGTGAATAAGGAGAAAGTGTGTGTACTTGTGTGCAACAGTGACTAGTATAAGTACAGGAACACAAACAGTGAAGAAGAGGGAAGCATGTGTGGTGTGTATACATGTAAGGATGAATGCTCAAGTAAGTAGTGAAAGCTATGTGTGTGTGGTTTACAAGAGTGTCAGGAATGCAACCAGTGAAGAGAAAAGGAAAACAGTTTATACCAAATCTCAGGTTTATCTAAACCACATCCTGAATTTGGAACCTTATCCAGAATTCAGGTTAACAAAGAAGGAAGGAAAGGAGGGAATCACATCCCAGGTTGAAAACTGAGATTCAAACTCAGGTATGGTCATAACAATCTCAGGTTTGTTATCAATTGAACAACAACTTGAAGAAAGGAATAAAGAAATTAGTTCATAATAGGCTCAATTTTTCTAGGTTTGCATAACAGCAATCTACATCAAAACAGTGGTTGTTTTACAAAGATTAACCTAAACTTCATGAACAACACAAGGAGTTTAGTTCTAAATAGTTCACTTAAACTCAGGTTCAGCCATAAACAATTTGTTAACACCTAAATCTAAACAGTGACAGTAACATGTCCCTTGATAATCATTATATCTGGGACTATCACAACAGTGTAATGCATTGGATTTAAAATCAAGGTAACAGACCAAAAACCCATCAATTCGAACCCAATTTTTTAACCATAGCAAGAACATATAGGGAAAACATATTTAGAATCTAACTCAGTATTTAACAGCATTACAAGGGTTAAATTATCAGACAAAAATCATTTTAAAAACTGGAATGGATGGTTAAACAGACAACAGTATCAGTGACTTGGTTAAACGAGAAATCAAATAGAAATTTCAAACTAATACGAGCCAAAACTCCACACTAAAAACCTATCTAACATGTAAACTAGATTTAACATATATTAATAGTCATGCTTGGATCTAAATTAGTAGCTGAATTCATGATTTAAAGCATTAAAACAATCACACAATTTAACCCATATCAGGAACACAGTATCAGACATGGTTTGAGAGTATCAGTGATACTCGAACATCCAATCTCCACATAAATCCCAACTTAATCATGTAAACCAAATCTACATACACTATAACATATTAGGATCTAATTAGCATTTTAAAACATGAATTAAACCATTTAGAATCGAATTAGAAAACAGAAACAAACCAATGCACTGAAACACACAGGCCTTCCCAACGCACACGAGATTTCGTGTCCGACACGACACCATCTGACACGAGGCTTGGGGAGTGTCATGACAGACACTGCCCCTTGCTCAGTGTCAAAAATCACGTGCTCTAGTGGCCTGTGCAGCCCGCACGAGCATGCTGGTAGCAGGGGAGCTACAGTGCTCGTGCGCGCGCCACGAACCCGCGTGTGCACGTGTCGACCACGACTCGACACGACACAGGAATCACAATACGACTCTCGAAACCTCTAAGCAAACCCTAGAACTATTTTCCTATTCAAAAACTTCCCTGAAATCTGAACAAAGTGTCCTTTGGGACATTTCGTCGAACACCCTATCAACCCACAGATACGTGTCCGATACGGATACGAAACGAATTCGAAACCTAGGTCTAGCCTATCCTACAGTTAGGGTAGGGCTAGGGCCTTCCTAAAATGGTTTTAAACAGGATTTAAATGGAGTATAGGAAGTTATACCTTTTGATGAACAAGCCTTCACAAAAAGCTAAATGGAGAGATTCCTCAAGCCACCCAAACTCTCACAAATTGTTGTTTCCCAGCAAATAACTAATACCAACAGCAAGAACATTGATTTTAGGTCCTAATGAAATTGGTTTGGGGAAGAAAGGATTTAAATTGGATTTTTAATGAATTTTAGAAGATGGAACTCACCTCTTTCCTTAGAACTTTGGATAAACCTTAAAAGAGGCTAGCCCTAAAATCTAGGAGGGACTTTATGGGGGGGGAATCCCAAGACACCTAGGTGACCGGCCAAGTTAGGTTAGGGTAGGGCTAGTTTGGGCTTGGGCCAAGTTACATGGGCTATGGTTTATTTAATTAATAAAGACTCTAAGTCATAAGTCATGGCTTATGGCTTTCTAATCCTTTTGCTAAAATGACTAAACCAAGTGTTAGGCTAGGTTAGACTAGAGTCACTTGACCTAACCATGACACACTAACTAGGGTTAGCTCCTAGGTTGGTCTACATGAGTCAATACTAGTCAAAAATCAAACTAGTCTAAACAATTCCAAAATAATTCCTAAAAATTCCCATAAATTCTAATTAATTCTAATAAATTTAAATTACCACAAAAATGAAAAATTTACCCTCAAACTAGAAATGTGGTAGTGATAGCAAACTATAAGGGACATCGATGAGCATCGGCCCAATGGCGCTGGCGAACTTGTGCCACTCGAAGGCGATCTCTGATCCATCTGACCACTTCAACTGTCTGGGCAATCATTTCTGGACCAAGCATCTGCCTTTCTCCAATATCATCCCAGGCTAACGGAGACCTGCACTTCCTACCATACAGTGCCTCGAACGGAGCCGTCTGAATACTGGCCTGGTAACTATTGTTGTAGGAGAATTCCACCAGGTGCAGGTGATCCTCCCATGAACTACCGAAGTCAAGGGTACAAGATCTCAACATATCTTCAAGAGTCTGGATTGTGCGTTCCGACTGGCCATCTGTCTGCGGAAGATAAGTTGAGCTAAACTGAAGGTGAGTTCCCAAAATCTCTTGCAGGCTACGCCAAAAGTGTGATGTGAATCTTAAATCCCTGTCCGAGGTGATACTGACGGGCATACCGTGAAGCCTGACAATCAGCCTGAGGTACATTTCTGCCAACTACGCCGTAGACTGTCCAACTTTGAACGGAAGGAAGTGACCTACCTTCGTGAGCCTGTCAACTATAACCCAAATAGCATCTCGACCAGCTGGGGATCTAGGCAATCCAGTCACAAAATCCATGGTCACATGCTCCCACTTCCATTCTGGAATCGGCAAGGGCTGAAGAAGTCCAGCGGGCCTCTGATGTTCAGCTTTAACCTGCTGGAAAACCAAACACCGAGAGATAAACCGGGCTATCTCCCTCTTCATGCCATTCCACCAGAAGTGCTGACGGATATCACAGTACATCTTCGTACCACCGGGATACATAGAATACTGTGAACTGTAAGCTTCTGCCATGACCTCCTGTCTGATATCTCCACTGGGTACACAAAGACGAGTGTCGTGTCAAAGTGTACCATCTTCATGAATGCACAACTCTGGCCTTCTTCCTGCCTCACACTCTGTTCTGAGTCGCTGAATCTTGGAATCCATAGACTGCGCCATCTAGATCCTCTCAACTATGCTGGACTAAACCTGTAGACTGGCCATCAATGCCACGTTGGTAGGAAGAACCACTTCAATTTCCATCTTCTAAAGATCAGCCAATAACTCTGGTTGCGCTGTTAGAAAATAAACTCCGGCTCTCCTGCTCAACGCATCTGCTACAACGTTGGCCATTCCTGGGTGATACTTCAAATCCACATCGTAGTCCACCAGTAGCTCGAGCCATCTTATCTGCCACATGTTAAGGTCCTTCTAGGTAAAAACATACTTCAGGCTCTTGTGGTCGATGAAGATCTCCACCCTATTTCCGTACAAGTAGTGCCTCTACAACTTAAGTGCAAATACTACTGCTGCCAGTTCCAAGTCATGGGTCGGGTAATTCATCTCATGATCACGAAGTTGACGTGATGCATAAGCTATTACCTTCCCATGCTGCATTAAGACACACCCCAATCCTCTGCCTGAAGCGTCGCAATAAACTGAGAATCCTCCGGTCCCATCTGGAAGTGTGAGAATGGGAGCTGTTATCAAACCTCTCTTCAACTTCTCAAATGATTCCTGACACTCTGCTGTCTAAGCAAACTGCACATCCTTGTGGGTCAACTGGGTCATCGGTGCCGAAATCCTTGTAAAATCTGAAACGAATCGCCGGTAGTAGCCGGCCAACCCAAAGAAGCTGCAAACCTTTGCCACTGAACTAGGTACTGGCCATGTCTCGATAGCTATAATCTTCTGGGGATCTACTTCCACTCCTCCTCGGGTAATGATGTGACCCAAGTACGAAATGCGATCGAGCCAGAACTCGCATTTACTGAACTTGGCGTACAACTGATGCTCTCTAAGCGTCTAAAGGATGATTCTGAGATGCTGCTCGTGCTCTGCTTCGCTCTTGCTATAGACCAGGATGTCATCTAGGAACACGATCACGAACTGATCCAAGTAAGGCATAAAGATACGATTCATGAGGTCCATGAATACGGCTGGCGCATTGGTCGCTCCAAAGGGCATAACAAGGAACTCCCAATGTCCATATCTTGATCTGAATGTTGTCTTCGGGATGTCCTGCTCTCTGACTCTGATCTGGTGGTATCCTGACCATTAGTCTATCTTCGAGAACACTGAAGCCCCTTTGAATTGATCAAACAAGTCATCTATCCTCGGGAGAGGGTATCTGTTCTTGATTGTCACTGAGTTCAAGGTACGATAATCTATATATAACCTGGATGTACCATCCTTTTTCTTTACAAGAAGCATCGGGGCTCCCCAAGGCGATCCACTTGCACGGATGAATCCCTTGGTCCTCAGTTCTTCAATTATCTTGTACAAGATCTCCAACTCTGAAGGCGCCATCCTGTAGACTCGCTCTGATACTGGTACTGTCCCGGGGATCAAGTCTATAGTGAACTCGATCTCCCTTTCTTGCGGTATTCCTGGAAGTTCCTCTGGGAAGACATCTGAAAACTCTTTAACTATCCGGGGTAACTGTACCGCTGCTACTGCCATCCGCAATACTGGGGAAGATGGCTCCACTATGCCTCTGGAAAATGAAAACTCTGGCTCGTCTGGAATACTAAAGACAACCCTGCCAACATGGCAGTCTATCCTAGCATACTAGTTCCTCAACCAATCCATGCCTAAGACTACATCATAGTCTGCCATAGGAAATGCTATAAATCTAGCGGGGAACTCTCTACCGCTAACTACGATCCGACACAAGGAAAATACTCGATCTACTCCCACAAGACCATTACCAGTAAGTATATTGAGCCTCACTGATAATGACTGGGGCTCCAATCCTATCCGTGTCGCGAATCGTGCAGACATGAATGAATACGATGCACCAGAATCAAATAATACTGATGCTGGAGAGGAGTTGACGAGAATAGTACCTGCCACTACCTCACCTGGTGCAACCTCTTCTTCCATAGTCATCATCTTTGCCTGACCTTGTCCTCTGGCTATGGGTCCCCTCTGCTGGAAACCTCTCTGCCTGTTCTGCACTTGGGCTTGGGTATACTGCTGCTGGTTCTGCTGCTGAAACGCCTGGGCCTGATGCAACAATGGCCTCGGGTACTGCTGCTGCTCCATAGGTGCTGGTCCTCTAACCGATGGACTGGTTAGGTTGGAAGAGGACGAACTACCCCTATTCGGGCAGGCTCCTATCTTGTGATTTGCCGCTCCACAAGCCAGACACAATCCCTGCGCCCTACGATAATCTGCCACCACGTGCCCTGGCTTCCCACAATAAGAACATCCCATCGCGGAAGTCTGCTTCTGCTTCTGCTGCTGCGGGTACGTCGAGCTTGAATGCTGAACCGACGTTGCTGAGGCCGCCCACCTTGGAGTTCCAATGGTCAAACCCCTTCCTGCCGGGGCTGGAGCTGATGATTGGTGCATCTGATTGTGGGACTGCTTCCTACCTCCGGTCCTATCCACGATCCTCTGGGAGGTGTACTCGTGCCTCCTAGCTGCCCTCAATACTGCATCGAACGTCTGGTGCTCGAACTGTTCAACTGCCAACAAGATCTCCAAATGCAGCCCTTGCTAAAACTGCTGGGCCCTATCAAACTCGGTTGTCACCAAGGTGGGGGCAAACCTACTGAGTCTAGAAAACTCAGATGTATAACCGTCGACCGTCCTGCCTCCTTGCTTTAAGTTGGTAAACCTCGTTTGCATGTCGTACCGAGCCACAGCATCGAAATACTTCGTCTGGAATCTTTTTCTAAACACCGCCCAAGTAACTGGCGCCACTAATCCCACGGCCTGTGCCGTCCACCAACTGCGAGCAAAGTCTAGCAACTGTAGGCGTACCACTGCCACCTTCTCATTCTTAGGTGTCCTAGCTGCTTCCAGAAACACCTCGATATCCTAAAAATTGTATCCTCGCTGCCGTTGAAGAATGGAGGATTCAAGCGCTTGAAGCTGTTGGCCGCGCTATTACCCTGATGACCTCCTCTGGTCAAAGCGTCTGCCACCGCCTGGTGCAAGGCATCTCCGCGACGATCCTGAGAAGCTAATAGGGACCTGATGAGACCCACCAAAGTGTCATCATCAGGCTCTGCAGGCTGGACGGGCTGAATTGGTGGTTCTCCTCCGGTAGGCACGACTCTAAAGGCCCCTCCGGAATGCTGGGCTTGATCTCCAGGTTACGGCTGGTCCACGGGAGGTGCTCCGTCTAGCTGATCGGCAGGTCCAGGAACAATACCGCTGAAGAAGACGACATAGGAAACAATAAGGAAGGACCAGGACAGATCAACGATACAAGCATGTGATCAGGTCAAGATTCTCAGGGATTTGAAGATACGAGTAGAGATCAAGGGCGAATACTGATTGAGACATATATTAGGTAAACCCTCACATTCTTGAATGCCAAGACCTGTATGGGCCACCACTTAAACCATGTAATGCCCCAGAACCAGAATACTGGAGAGCGGGGGCGTACATAGCCAGCTACGTATATTGAAATGGAATCCACCTCGCTATACGGTCACGACTGTCTAGATATGAGGGTTTACTACAAGCCAACGGTCTCTTAAGGTCAAGCCTATTGTCTCAATCTCAAGCAAGTAATATAGTTACAAGATGTTAGACCACCAAATATATAATAAAAGGCATCCCAAATATTACATATTCAGCTGATCATGAAGCTAGTCATACAAAATACGAGGACTAGCAAGAGTTAAGTCATACATGATCAACCCTAGGATTTGTTAATCATGTTTACAGCCCGTAGGCAGGCAGTAAGTAAATATGCATCGAGCTAACAGGTGCTCGTCGGCTAAATGTCTCAAAAGAATAATTTTACAATGTAGTGAGCGAATCAAAATAGAAAACCCACTCGTAGCCCGGGTTCCTTCTAGTCGCCACCATTGGGCTGGAGGTTCGGTAGATCCTCGGGTGCTGCTCCAAAATCTGGCCACACAAAACCAGCTGGGTCAAACCCCAGAAAGAGCAAGTGCCACAAGGAGGCCACGAAATAAGAACAAAAGCCAGCATATCAGAACATAAGAAAATAGAAGAAAAGTATAAGTAATAAAGAGTACAACCGGACAATAAACGACTAGGGACGTGGAACCATTCCGGGAGGCGGGTTATAACCCGTAACCAAACAAGGACCGGGGTTGTAACCCTTCGCCTGAATAGCCCTATGTCTCTACAAATTTATTGTTAAAGATAAGTAAAACAATCATGCACAGGAGAACTAGTTACAGGGACTAGACGAGACTTAGACAAGGGTGGACACCATCCATTCACAAGCGGCCAAGCAAATACTACGGCTTACTACTTAACTAACTAGGGTTATCACAAGCCTAATTGCTAACAAGATGCAAATGAGAATTTTCCCAGTCCCAAGCCCTGCAGACTATCCAGTTATCCTTCCGCGGGTTGAAAGTATGGTTGGATACATCGCCGAGGTGACGATATACCCTTAGGTGACTTAGAGGGTGCAACACTTGACAGTGTGCTGGAAATGTGCCCTACTCGTTGGCAGGCTACAAGTCCATTAAAGCGCCCAGATAAAGAGATCGCCTGTGACTTAAAATTCTCCATGAACTATAGTTTGATCTAGTAATTAGCCTAATCCATATTCAGTGTGAATCCCTGACCGTGGTAACCAGGGAGCCACGTCCTAGACATGATGCAAGACAAGACAAGTGGATTGCACGAAGCAACAAGAATGAACACCCACGGAGTCAGAGTTGATTATATGAGTCAAGTTAGCCATCACAACAGCATCTAGTCAAGTCAAGTTACAAGTCAGGAGTGCGCCGCCTCGGGCCACTATCAGGTTATCCAGTACAAAGATTAATTATGAATCACAGGTTACAAGTTAAGAGCGCACCCCATCGGGTCACTACTAAGAAGATCAGAAAGTATTAGGATCATAAATTACAGAAATCACGAAGGCCGTACTAGTCATAAGCAAAACACCGAAAACCGTGCCAGGTCATGTTGGGTCAAGACAGTCGTGTTGTGTGGAACAAGATCTCAAACCTCCAATCCACAAAAGAGAAGCTAAGCCAGTTCTTTATTATATCCTGTATATTTATTTCCATATATCATGTTCTCCCTTTTACAATCTTATTTCCTTATCAGCAGTTCATGTATATTATTCTATAGCTTGTTTCATATTTCCTTTCATGTTATGAACTGTGTGAGAGATATGTAATCGTTCCTGTCCTGACTAGACCTATTGAAATATTACAAATGATGAGGATTACTGCGACACTTACTATGGAGCAGGCCTAGTTGACACAGGTGACATGGACGCTCAGCATGATCCAGTAGTCGCTGAGGACTTGCCTTGAGTTAGATTAGATTGATATTATCTTTTACTTATGAGACTTTGTGGTTGTATTGAGACTTCTTATGGTGTAGTTTTACACCAGGATTTATATTCATATTATAACTCTCTGTTGTGATTATCTTTCTTCCATTCTATCTTAGTTATTGTGATTGAGTAGTACCATTTATATATCATTCTCCATTCGGAGTATTTCCTAGATTGTGTTAGATTATTGGACCCAGGACAGCGTTCTACCGCCGACACTACGGCGTAGGCTGGACGTACCCAAGTCTCGTGCCCTTACACCATGTGCGGGTCGTGATAATATATGTTAACGAGTCCAGAATAAAGATACTTACCAAACAGTATATCCAGAATTGGATTTCGATGAGCCGATCTTGAAATGACCCATTGACCGGGACATTAGGACCTAGTTTGCACGAAAATACGTGCCGAATCCAAAGTCTTATAAATCTAGCTAAATATATGTCACGAGTCCAGAATAACGATACCAACCCAACGGTATATCCGAAATTGGATTCCGATGAGCCGATCTCAAAATGACCCGTTTACCCGAACATTGGGATCCAGTTTGCACGAAAATACGTGTCGGGGCCCATGTCATCCTAACTCAGCAAATTATATATGAATTCTAGCCAGAACGATGCCATGAGTACACTGGTGACGTCAGAACTAGAATCCGGAGTCCCGGGTTCAAAATTAAAATTTTACAAGTTGGAATTTACGGTTTCGTGAGGCCAACTTTGGCGTCAATTTCAACCAGCCGAACGACATACTATGAAGCTAAAAATTTTATGGCACGAAGGTGATTATACCTGCTGCGCACCAAAGTTTCTAGTTCGTCAGCTGGAGCTTCGATGAGAGAGAAACGAATCTGCGAAGTTGGGTCGACTATTTTGTATGTGGAATTGTAACTGAGCCATGTGCCAATCTTATTCAACCGTACATTTTTCCTAGACTCAATAAATTAAAATGCATAACAAAATAGAACAAATGATTTGATCAGCAACTTGTTATTTATGTCCTAGTGAAGACTTGATCAGATGCAGCATCGCAATATGTTGTTTATCAGTCGTACCGCAGCAGTATATTATTTGTTATATCGAACGAGAGTTTTAGTTAGTTATCGAAATCAGGTATGACCATGACCAATAGGCCAACAATATACACACATGAGAGTGAGACTAGTACCCATTTTTGTTTACTTGTATCAGCGTATTTCTACCTGTTTTTCATGTATTGATTATTGAGATTGTGAGCTATGTGATATTGGGGAAAGTACACTCACTAAACATGTGGATCATCTATCACGTGATGTTATCTCACATTTTAGGAGAACGACCTTTCTCATGTTACTGGATATCGTATAGTCCTGATCCCCTTATTGAAAGTTGTACTTCCAAAGACACTTGAGCATGTACTATATACTTGTTCATCTCGTTATTTATTTTTTATCGGTTCATCTTATTACATATTTTACTTGTGTGCACTGTTTATATTTATATTGATCAACTGGTTCTCATATTTATTATTTTACTTGCTTTATATTATACTTGTATCATGTTGTATTTAGGCTTATACTTGCCCGTTCCTGTTTAAATACATTGACAAATTAATGTGCTATTCTTTGTGCTGTAATTGATGTGGCAATCCCATCTTTCTTCCAGTGATCCTTAGTCTAGAGTGGTATATATTTCTTTCGTGTGCCCTAAGTTTATACTTAGTTGGTAGTTAATATAGGGAGCGTTTAGGCCTCTTTTTCATTCTCTTTTAGTACCTTATTTGTTGTGGATGTTATAATATGATATATTGTGTTATGGACTATTGTCATGACCCGCACCCACTGTGAGGGTACGAGTACGTAACAATGCCCAGCCTACGCCGCAGTGTCGGCGATAGAACGTTGTCCAAGGTCACAACATATAACAGTTTAAGGTAATAAACAGTTATACTCCCCGAATGGGGGTGACATAACAGAATATATCTCAATCACATCTAAGGTAGAATACGATAAGATAGAATGATATAAAAGATGCAAGATCCAAATCCACAGGAATACAATAGAGAGAAAGCTAAGTGTCTATGATAAACTCCACTGACAACCAGAAATAATACAGATCCAAATAACAACTCAAATCTCCAATACAAGAAATAAGATAAAGATATCTATGGAGCAACAGTCTCTACAGCTAAGGGATCCGACTGGAAGTCCGGATCGCAAGTGTCTCTAAGGCTGTCCCATAGAAAGTATCTAAGCAGGCCTCCTCCTCGTCCTCTGTAAAACTTTCAACAGGTCCAGTCAGGACGGAAACGAGCACATATCTCTCAAAACAGTTCATAACAGGTTAGGAGTATAATGCATGCTATAAAGTAAAATACAGAAAATGCTAAAAAGGAAGTACGGGAAAACAGGAGATATTTGTAACTGAAAATAAATACATGATAAGTAAAGACTGTAAGTGGATAAGTAATTTACAGTACAATATGGTTATGTAAACGGCTTAGGAGCACATGAATACAACTAAGAAGCACATGAATACTTACTGGGGATAGTGTTCACATAACCAATTCTACTCACCCCGCCCCAATCAATACACAAGGATCCATTCAAGTTACGTTATAGGCACATGAATACAGCTAAGATACGTGAACTCATGTAATGAGTAGTACATGAGGCACATGATAGTACATGAAAGCACATGAGAACATGTAAATACATGAACTAGTACGAGTACAAGGAGTACCTGATGCACATGATAAAGTACATGAACATGAAATACCCGTGCACCCGTAGAGGGATAACATCTCAGGAAAGGATCCATATAGTACTAATCCGTGAAGATACGTGTCAGCATCGAGTAAAGTAATCTAGAGCAAGAATATAGTCGAGACAGGTATGAAAAGATCAGAGAATGAACTCGCCTGCTATCTGAATGTCCAAGATAAAAGTACTGTCCGAGGAGTGGTGTCTAGCTCCTATTAGAACAGCACAAGTCACAACAAGTCCAGAATGGTAATAAGATGTACTACAATGCATTCTACATGAATCTAGGTCAATCTAGACCAAAGTCAACTCTTGATCAACTCTGGTCGACCCTAGAAGTCAAACTAGGTCAACTAGGTCAAACCTAAGTCAAACAAGTCTATACTAGTCTATTCCAGGTCTAACAAGGCTATACAAGTCCAATCTAGACTCACTAGTCAAGCAGACACAACCATAGGCCATAGGCTATTCCATGCCTATAAACCAAACCATAAAACACATCTACACAATGTCAATTCATATATCTAATATATAATACACTCTAATATAGGATACACATATCGATATATTATATAATATAACTTAGAAACACACATAACATATAGGCTACCTATATGTATACTACACATACATTTATATATAATATATATAGTAGTACACACATTACTATAATATATAGGATACCTACATATATATATACATATATATGTACATACATATGTGTATAGGAAAAGAAAGGGCACTTGTGCTCATGTGTGTGTGTGAGACACTTGAAATCAGTGAGGCATTATAGGAAATCAGTGAACTTCCATAGTAAATCAGTGACTAGTTAATAAGAAAATCAGTGAAGTCTATTAGGAAATCAGTGAAGTCTAGAACCTGGAAAACAGTGTATGCATTATAAAATGTGTGTGTGTGCTAGAGGGTGTTGTGTTAGAGTGCTAAGAAGGACCTGTGTGTTATACAGTAAAGGGGAAAATTAGAAAACAGTGAGTGAAATAGGAAATACAGCGTAACATTTGTGCCCATGTGTCAAGAGAGTGTAGGGAAATCAGTGAATGTGTTTACTGTGTGGCAATGAAACAGTGAAGTATATATATTATCCTGAATTCAGTGTATACAGGAATGGGAACATGGAGTAATACATGTTAGAGTGAAATAAGGGAATCAGTCCAGGTTTCCAAGAGGATCAATTATCAAGTTTTAGGCAGTTCAGTTGACAGGAAGCATATAAAGCTAACCAATGAATAAATCAGTTCATAAATCTCAGGTTAAAAGCTCAATTCAATTTACAGTTGAAAAGGGGAAGGAAATCAGTTTCCAGTCATAGTTTACCTGAAATTCAATCTCAGGTTTGATGAGAGAGCATGACAGTTTACATAAATAGATTTTCAGGTTTTGATGAGTCCTATCATATGACAGTTAACATCAATGATTATCATTCCATTACAGTTCGTACGAAAAAAATTAGTGGTTTAGGAATGAATCATTCTCAGGTATAGGAAAATTATTTCTCAACTGACAGTTAACATCAAGAATAAATCAGATGATACACATTGAAGCCCCAAATAAATGCCAATCCCATTTACAAACAAAGCCAAATTCGAATGAAATACTAAGCTAACATAAACAACCAAACATGTGGGAACATTGACAGTTAATACACAAGATTAAAATGGGACGACATTTAGGGGAATTTGGAATAGAAAGTTCAGGATTAACAGTGGCTAAGTATCAGCCAATACCTAAAACTGTCCAGTTCATATGTCCAAATTCCATTCATAAATCCAAAAGCCCATTTGAATTGAAATAATTCATTAATATGAATCAACAAATATGTGGGAGTGAGTTAACAGTGGAAACATCAATAGAATAGGATTTACAGTTCAGAAATTTAGAGAAAAACAATGTATCAAAGCATGTATCAGTCGAATCCTGAAATTATCCCAAATCGAAACCAAATTCACATCAATAACCTAACTAAAATGTAAACTTAATCTAATATAGATTATACATCATATTTAGGATCTAATTAGCAAATTAAAACACAAATTAAACCATTTAAAACTGAATTTAACAGAGAACACAAATCAGTGCACTGGACCAATCCTCGTACACGTGGTCCCAGTGCTCGTGCACATGACACGACACGACACAGATCTCGTGATCGTATCCCAGTGTCGAGGGGGACTAGGGCTAGGTCAGGGACACCCTGATACGTGTCTACGACATACGTGTGTGCGATACGACACACATATCGGTATCAAAAATTGGATGTAGCCGATGTAGTGTAAATCCAGTGCACGGCTTCGTGCGTGTCCGATACGACACGAGAGGCCCTAAAACTTGACACACGTGGTGTCAGTGGTTGCCTCAAGGTGTGTGTCAAATATTACGTGTCCTAGTGGCGTGTCCACTGCACAATCAGCCCCGAGCATCAGGGCAGCTACAGTGCTCGCGCACGTGCGTGTGCACCCGCGTGTTCGTGTGTCCGTGGCGACTCGACACGACACCAATACAATCTTAGAGGAATGGAATCTCATAAGCGTGGTCACAAACTAAATTCCTATTCAAAAATATTACTGAAATCAGATCGAAATGCCCTTTGGGGCATTTCATCAAACACCTATATACATGAACTGATACGTGTCCGATACGGACACGTATCGGACACGTATCGGACACGAATCCTAGGGTTAGCTATACCTACAGCTAGGGTAGGCCTAGGGCTTCCTGAATATGCAATAAAAACAACATTCTATGGTGAGAATTAGAATTTACCTATAGGTTTGCAAAGCTCAAAAAGCCCTAAATGAGAATGGATCCTCAAGCCACCAAAACTCTCCCAAATTGTTTCTCCCCTGAAATTTCTCAATACCAACAGCAAGTAGAACAAATTTAGGACCTATTGCAATTGGTTTAGGTGGAAAAGGAATTGAAATGGAATTTCTAGGAATTAATGAAGATAGAGACTCACCTCTTTCTTAAACTTGTAAATATTCCTAATGGAGGCTAGCCCTAATTTCTAGGAGGCATTAAATAGAGGGGAAATCCCTATGTGGCCAGCCGTGGGCTGTTGGGCGAGGGTTAGGGCTCCACTAGTGTTGGGTTGGGCTTCTAAGGCTTAAGTCACATGTCATGACTTGTGAAACCACAAGCCATTTTCTATTCAAATCAAATCCTAATTCCTCCTAATAAATTCTAATGAGTTAAATATCACTAACTTAGGTCAAGCTAGGGTTACACACTCTGACCAAGTGGTCATGACTAGGATTAACTAATTGGTCAGTCCACCAAGGTCAACACTAGTCAAAGTCAACCTAATCAACCATCATCCAAATCAACTCAATATAAATCATAAATTCAAATAAATTATATTAAATTCAAATAACCCTAAAAATGACAAAATACCCTCTAGGCTAAAATGACAAATAAGTATCCCAATAACATGGTTAGGCTCTAGGTCAACCAGTCTCCAAGGTTACACTATCAAAACACCAAAATCTTAAGTCATGATTTAAAATAGTTTTAAAATGATTTAAAAATTACCAAAAATCATATCATGATTTAATTATCATTATGAAAAGTCTAAAATTACAAAATTTCAAAATTACACTCATTTTAGAAAACTAGGTGTTATAATCCTACCCACCTTAGAAAAATTTTGTCCTCAAAATTAAGATGATCGTACTCCTTCTAGGTTAAACCCCCAGCAATCATAGTCTCAGAAACTTATTTATATCATACAGTTGGAAAGTGTAACCTATGGGGTCATGGCATGTAATATCAGTCTGGGGTCTCATCTAGTTACACCAACATGCTACAGTACTAGGCAATCACAAGGTATCAAAACAAACAAGCAAAGGATGCATCAAATATTCTCAAAAAGGGATACTAAGGTTAGGTCAAAACTCACCTCCAGCTAGGTCTGAGAACTAGAACTCCCACCTGGAAGCAGGGCCCTGGTTGGGGCAGGTATATCAGGACAGTGCTGCATCCAGTGTGCAGCTGACCCACAGAATAGGCACAATCCTAGTCTCTTTCTACAAGAGTTCCACTTGTGCCCAGACTTCTTACGGTAGGTACAGATAGGCTCTGGCTCAGCTGGCCTCTGCTGGACAAGAGACGGGGCTGGGTATGATGATATAGGCTGGATATATGGATACTCCTCAAGCTCTGGGTAGGACTGGGTACTGCTCTTCGCCCTCTTGGAGCTAGGCTCTCTTCCTGGAAGTACAGAGTAGCAACCTCGGGTATTGCTCCCTCATGGCCTCATTATGAACTCTCTGTGACTCCAACATCCTTTCTTGGAAATATCCAAATATCTGGGCTGCATCAAGTAATAAACCTCCGGGTAGTACAGTATGGGGTACCATCTCAAGGGGTGGGAAAAGGCTCTCGGTCTCAGGCAAATCTGTAGCTCTCTTCTGAACGACAGGATATGAAGGAAGACTCTCTAGCGAGACTACCACCATCCCCTCAATGGTAGGTGGTGCCACCACCCCCTGATTAGATAGAGGGATCACTACCTCCTGAACAATAGGAGGTGGAAGCACACTCTCAGTAGCTACAGCTGCTCTCAGGCGACGGGCTCGGGTCATGGGTGCCATACTGAAAGAAAAAAAAGTAAATTAATCATTAAGGCTGTAAGGCAGTCTATCATTCCATATGAAAACTGGTAAATATAAACAAAGGAGAACCAGCTACAAGAGTCACTATTTTAAAGCCAGACTATACTATCATCCCTAAGATAAGGGCCTAATCACAATACATCAAATCATCATACTAAGAAAGAACTACATATGAATAAGCTCTATAAAGCTAAAATATCCCTACTCCTAAATTATTGATGCTGGAAAACAATTTGTAATAATAGAACGGTACGACAGAGATGATATGTTTAAAAACCTCCTCAAGATACAGTCTGATAATCATATACGTCTGTCCAAAATCATGTTACTCAGAGTCCTCGCCATGCTAGTAAGCAAGGCTACGATAAACGATAGATTCCATAACTGGGGCATGCACCTCTATAATCATGTCGTCTGGAATTTTCGCTATGCCGACTAGT
This sequence comes from Iris pallida, assembly GCA_029216955.1. Taxonomy (NCBI): domain Eukaryota; kingdom Viridiplantae; phylum Streptophyta; class Magnoliopsida; order Asparagales; family Iridaceae; genus Iris; species Iris pallida. The sequence goes on from JANAVB010039218.1 coordinate 3,542,634, forward strand.
ATAGCTGCGAGAAATTCCAAATCTCATAACCAAGATACGTACATCCGAAGTCAGGTCTCTATGTTTCCGCCATGCAAGCTAATATGGCTGCGATAAACTACAGGTTCCATAATCAAGTAGACGTTTTACCATCCCTGTTATTCCCGTCAACATATGTTATCAGAAAATATCGTAACTCAGGCCATAAAATTCATCTCGATAGGAAAATCAAAATCAACAACGATCCATCAAAATTAAATTCAATAATCAAGAAGCGAGAGCGAACAAAACAAGGGAAATGATTTCAAATTGAAGTTTAAATAAGATTCTCAAGGGTCGTCCCAGGAATCTTCCAAGGATTCCTAACTGTGATTGAGTACCTTCAAAAAAAATATCCTAATCCTACTGCAGGCTGTAGTGATACTCTAGTTCGAATACCACTAAATAAACTCGACCTACATGGGCCACCACTAAAAATGTGTCATGACCCGCACCCACTGTGAGGGTACGAGTACGTAACAACGCCCAGCCTACGTCGTAGTGTCGACGGTAGAACGCTGTCCTAGGTCACAACATCTAACAGTTTAAGGTAATAAACAGTTATACTCCCCGAATGGGGGTGACATAACAGAATATATCTCAATCACATCTAAGGTAGAATACGATAAAATAGAATGATTAAAAGATGCAAGATCCAAATCCACAGTAATACAATAGAGAGAAAGCTAAGTGCCTATGATAAACTCCACTGACAACCAAAAATAATACAGATCCAAATAACAACTCAAATCTCCAATACAAGAAATAAAATAAATATATCTATGGAGCAACAGTCTCTACAGCTAAGGGATCCGACTGGAAGTCCGGATCGCAAGTGTCTCTAAGGCTGTCCCATAGAAAGTATCTAAGCAGGCCTCCTCCTCGTCCTCTGTAAAATTTTTAACAGGTCCAGTCAGGACGGGAATGAGCACATATCTCTCAAAACAGTTCATAACAGGTTAGGAGTATAAAGCATGCTATAGAGTAAAATACAGAAAATGCTGAAAAGAAAGTACGGGAAAACAGGAGATATTTGTAACTGAAAATAAATACATGATAAGTAAAGACTGTAAGTGGCTAAGTGATTTAGAGTACAATATGGTTATGTAAACGGCTTAGGAGCACATGAATACAACTAAGAAGCACATGAATACCTACTGGGGATAGTGTTCACATAACCAATTCTACTCACCCCGTCCCAATCAATACACAAGGATCCATTCAAGTTACGTTATAGGCACATGAATACAGCTAAGATACGTGAACTCATGTAATGAGTAGTACATGAGGCACATGATAGTACATGAAAGCACATGAGAACATGTAAATACATGAACTAGTACGAGTACAAGGAGTACCTGATGCACATGATAAAGTACATGAACATGAAATACCCAATGCACCCGTAGAGGGATAACATCTCAGGAAAGGATACATATAGTACTAATCCGTGAAGATACGTGTCAGCATCGAGTAAAGTAATCTAGAACAAGAATATAGTCCAGACAGATATAAAAAGATCAGAGAATGTACTCACCTGCTTTCTAAATATCCAAGATGAAAGTACTGTCCGAGGAGTGGTGTCTGGCTCCTATTAGAACAGCACAAGTCACAACAAGTCCAAAATGGTAATAAGATACACTATAATGCATTCTACATGAATCTAGGTCAATCTAGACCAAAGTTAACTCTTGGTCAACTCTGGTCAACCCTAGAAGTCAAACTAGGTCAACAAGGTCAAACCTAAGTCAAATAAGTCTATACTAGTCTATTCCAGGTCTAACAAGGCTATACAAGTCCTATCTAGACTCACTAGTCAAGCAGACACAACCATAGGCCATAGGCTATTCCATGCCTATAAACCAAACCATAAAACACATCTACACAATGTCAATTCATATATCTAATATATAATACACTCTAATATAGGATACACATATTGATATATTATATAATATAACTTAGAAACACACATAACATATAGGCTACCTATATGTATACTACACATACATTTATATATAATATATATAGTAGTACACACACATTACTATAATATATAGGATACCTACATATATATATACATATATGTACATACACATGTGTATAGGAAAAGAAAGGGCACTTGTGCTCATGTGTGTGTGTGAGACACTTGAAATCAGTGAGGCATTATAGGAAAATCGGTGAACTTCTATAGTAAATCAGTGACTAGTTAATAAGAAAATTAGTGAAGTGTATTAGGAAACCAGTGAAGTCTATGTAACACCCCAGAACCAGAATACTGGAGAGCGGGGGCATACATAGCCAGCTACGTATATTGAAATGGAATAAACCTCGCTATACGGTCACGGCTGTCTAGATATGAGGGTTTACTACAAGCCAACGATCTCTTAAGGTCAAGCCTATTGTCTCAATCTCAAACAAGTAATATAGTTATAAGATGTTAGACCACCAAATATACAATAAAAGGCGTCCCAAATATTACATATTCAGCTGATCATGAAGCTAGTCATACAAAATGCGAGGACTAGCAAGAGTTAAGTCATACATGATCAACCCTAGGATTTGTTAATCATGTTTACAGCCCGTAGGCAGACAGTAAGTAAATATGCATCGAGCTAACAGGTGCTCGTCGGCTAAACGCCTCAAAAGAATAATTTTATAATGTAGTGAGCGAATCAAAATGGAAAACCTACTCGTAGCCCGGGTTCCTTATAGTCGCCACCATTGGGCTGGAGGTTCGGTAGATCCTCGGGTGCTGTTCCAAAATCTGGCCATACAAAACGAGCTGGGTCAAACCCCAGAAAGAGCAAGTGCCACAAAGAGGCCACGAAATAAGAACAAAAGCCAGCATATCACAACATAAGAAAATGAAAGAAAAGTACAAGTAATAAAGAGTACAACGGGACAATAAACGACTAGGGACGTGGAACCATTCCGGGAGCCGAGTTACAACCCGTAACCAAACAAGGACCGGGGTTGTAACCCTTCGCCTGAATAGTACTGTGTCTCTACCCATTTATTGTTAAAGATAAGTAAAATAATCACGTACAGGAGAACCAGGTACAGGGACTAAACGAGACTTAGACAAGGCTGCACAACATCCATTCACAAGCGGCCAAGAAAATACTACGGCTTACTACTTAACTAACTAGGGTTATCACAAGCCTAATTACTAAAAAGATGCAAATGAGAATTTTCCCAGTCCCAAGCCCTACAGACTATCCAGTTATCCTTCTGCGGGTTGAGAGTATGGTTGGGTACATCGCCCAGGTGACGATATACCCTTAGGTGACTTAGAGGGTGCAACACTTGACAGTGTGCTGGAAATGTGCCGTACTCGTCGGCAGGCTACAAGTCCATTAAAGCGCCCAGATAACGAGATCGCCTGTGACTGGAAATTCTCCATGAACTATAGTTTGATCTAGTCATTAGCCTAATCCATATTCAGTGTGAATCCCTGACTGTGGTAACCAGGGAGTCACGTCCTAGACATGATACAAGACAAGACAAGTGGATTGCACGAAGCAACAAGAATGAACACCCACGGAGTCAGAGTTGATTATATGAGTCAAGTTAGCCATCGTAACAGCATCAAGTCAAGTTACAAGTCAGGAGTGCGCCACCTCGGGCCGCTATCAAGTTATCCAGTATAAAGATTAATTATGAACCACAAGTTACAAGTTAAGAGCGCACCCCATCGGGTCACTACTAAGAAGATCAGAAAGAATTAGGATCATAAATTACATAAATCACGAAGACCGTACTAGTCATAAGCAAAACACCAAAAACCGTGCCAGGTCGTATTGGGTCAAGACAGTCGTGTTGTGTGGAACAAGATCTCAAAACTCCAATCCACAAAAGAGAAGCCAAGCCTAAGAAAATAAAACCAAATCACCATGGACAAATAGGTAGCGCTGGGAATTAGAATGCGCTATGGGAATGGACTGCGCAGGGGAATGGACTGCGCTGAGGCTGGGTTGCGCTAGGGTCGGCTTGCGCTGGATCGGATTGCGCTGGGAGCGAGCCGCGCAGGATATGAGCTGTACAAGATTGGGTTATGCTGGGAGCGAACTGTGCAGGATATGAGCTGTACAGGATTAGGTTGTGCTGGGAGCGAACTGCGCTAGGGAGTCGGGTTGCGCTGGGTCGGGTTGCGCTGGGGAGCGAGCTGCGCAGCGGTCAAGTGGGCCAATGAAAGGAAGGCGCTGGAGCTAAATAGCGCCAGCACGGGTCAGCCCAGCGCTAAAGAGCGTTGGCCGAGGAAGGGTGCGCAGTTCGGCCTTGCGCTAAAGAGCGCTGGCCGAGGGTCATCTTCTCCATCAGGCCGAAAGAAAACCCCAAGAACTCTAAATTTCCAATCTTCATAACTTAGCCAAAACAAAACCAAATTTGGATTTTCAAAGTTCTAACTTGTGTAAAATTGAATTCTCTTCCACATGGAAGCCTCAAAACAAGAAAAAATCTAAGTTTAATAGATCAAAACCAAGAAAATCTGAAAATGGTTAAACTTAGATCTAGAAAAATGGAAGCTCCAAATCACAAAATGCCAAGTTCTAATGTTGTTCACCATGGCCTAATCTAGCTAATGGACAAATAAAATGGGGTGCTTATTTGGTAGCAAGGTACACTTGCCTATGGTGTTGGTGGAGGAAGGAAGAAGAAGATGAAGAAATTAATGGAAGTTATGAGGGGAGAGAAAGTTAGGTGGGGTTTTAATGAGGGAGGGTATATTGTGTTGAGGGTGGAGGTTAGCTAAGTGGTCCAATGCAAACCAAACTAAACTAAACCAAATCCTTCTCCACAAAGATTAAAATCATACCAGGTCCAAAAACCCAATTTACGAGAAAACTAAAATCCGTAAGTCGAGCCATAATACAATTACAGGTCAAAATCTGAAAAAATAAAATACAGGTCCGAAATACATATAAGCCTAATTAAAATACGTATTCCGAAATACGGGCATTACAACTCTACCCACCTTAAAAGAATTCCGTCCTCGAAATTTAAATCAAGATGCTTAGAGATGTAGGAGCCAGCTATACTATCCACAAATAAGCTACACTAAGCAAACAATCAAACAATCATACATGCAAGCAAGGGATGGCAAGTATAAGGCATAAGGAAGATATTATACCTTATGAGTCAAACAAATCGGGATATCACGATCGGATGTCGTCCTCACGCTCCCATGTTGACTCACCTAGAGATTGATGACCCCAAGAAACACGAACTAAGCTAATAGTCTCGTTCTTGAGTATCTTCTCTCTCCGGTCCAATATGGACATGGGTCTTTCCTCATACGAAAGGTTGGTACCAACAACCAATTTCGAATGGTCCAGGATATGGCTCGGGTTTGGGATATACCGTCTTAATTGGGACACATAGAATACATCATGTACCTCTCTTAGCGATGGCGGAAGAGCGAGACGATATGATACATCTCCTACTCGCTCCAGGATATCGAACGGCCCTATATACCTAGGACTAAGCTTTCCCCGTACGCCAAAGCGAATGACGCCGCGGTTAGGCGAGATCCTAAGGAATACATGGTCACCGATAGCAAACTCTAAGGGACGTCGATGAGCATCAGCCCAATGGCGCTGGCAATCTTGGGCCACTCGAAGGCGATCTCTGATCCTTCTGACCACTTCAACTGTCTGGATAATCATTTCTGGACCAAGCATCTGCCTTTCTCTAATATCATCCCAGGCTAACGGGGACCTGTACTTCCTACCATACAGTGCCTCAAAAGGAGCCCGTCTGAATACTGGTCTGGTAACTATTATTGTAGGAGAATTCTACTAGGTGCAGGTGATCCTCCCATGAACCACCGAAGTCAAGGGTACAAGATCTCAACATATCTTCAAGAGTCTGGATTGTGCGTTCCGACTGGCCATCTGTCTGCGAATGATAAGCTAAGCTAAACTGAAGGTGAGTTCCCAAACTCTCATGCAGGCTACGCCAAAAGTGTGATATGAATCTTGAATCCCTGTCCAAGGTGATACTGACGGGCACACCGTGAAGCCTGACAATCTGCCTGAGGTACATTGCTGCCAACTGCGTCGTAGACTGCCCAACTCTGAACGGGAGGAAGTGAGCTACCTTCGTGAGCCTGTCAACTATAACCCAAATAGCATCTCGACCAGCTAGGGATCTAGGCAATCCAGTCACAAAATCTATGGTCACATGCTCCCACTTCCATTCTGGAATCGGCAAGGACTGAAGAAGTCCAGCGGGCCTCTGATGTTCAGCTTTAACCTGCTGGCAAACTAAACATCGAGAGATAAACCGGGCTATCTCCCTCTTCATGCCATTCCACCAGAAGTGCTGACGGATATCACGGTACATCTTTGTACCACCGGAATGCATAGAATACTGTGAACTGTGAGCTTCTGCCATGACCTCCTGTCTGATATCTCCACTGGGTACACAAAAACGAGTGCCGTGCCGAAGTGTACCATCTTCATGAATGCACAACTCTGGCCTTCTTCCTGCCTCACACTCTGCTCTGAGTCGCTGAATCTTGGAATCCATAGACTACGCCATCCGGATCCTCTCAACTATGCTGGACTGAACATGTAGACTGGCCATCAATGCCACGTTGGTAGGAAGAACCACTTCAATTTCCATCTTCTGAAGATCTGCCAATAACTCTGGTTGTGCTGTTAGGAAATAAACTTCGGCTCTCCTGCTCAACGTATCTGCTACAACGTTGGCCTTTCCTGGGTGATACTGCAAGTCCACATCGTAGTCCACCAATAGCTCGAGCCATCTTCTCTGTCGCATGTTAAGGTCCTTCTGGATGAAAATATAATTCAGGCTATTGTGGTCGGTGAAGATCTCCACCCTATCTCCGTACAAGTAGTGCCTCCACAACTTAAGTGCAAACACTACTGCTGGCAGTTCCAAGTCATGGGTCGGGTAATTCCTCTCATGATCACGAAGTTGACGTGATGCATAAGCTATTACCTTCCCATGCTGTATTAAGACACACCCCAATCCTCTGCCTGAAGCGTCATAATAAACTGAGAATCCTCCGGTCCCATCTGGAAGTGTGAGAATGGGAGCCGTTATCAAACCTTTCTTCAACTTCTCAAATAATTCCTGACACTCTGCTGTCCAAGCAAACTGCACATCCTTGCGGGTCAACTGGGTCATCGGCGCCGAAATCCTTGCAAAATCTGAAACGAATCGTCGGTAGTAGCCGGCCAACCCAAGAAAGCTGCAAACTTCTGCCACTGAACTAGGTACTGGCCATGTCTCGATAGCCACAATCTTCTGGGGATCTACTTCTACTCCTCCTCGGGTAATGATGTGACCCAAGTACGAAATGTGATCGAGCCAGAACTCGTATTTACTGAACTTGGCATACAACTGATGCTCTCTAAGCGTCTGAAGGACGATTCTGAGATGCTGCTCGTGCTCTGCTTTGCTCTTGCTGTAGACCAGGATGTCATCTAGGAATACGATCACAAACTGATCCAAGTAAGGCATAAAGATACGATTCATGAGGTCCATGAATACGGATAGTGCATTGGTCGCTCCAAAGGGCATAACAAGGAACTCCCAATATCCATATCTTGATCTGAATGCTGTCTTCGGGATGTCCTGCTCTCTGGCTCTGATCTGGTGGTATCCTGACCGCAAGTCTATCTTCGAAAACACTGAAGCCCCTTTGAGTTGATCAAACAAGTCATCTATCCTCGGGAGAGGGTATCTGTTCTTGATTGTCACTGAGTTCAAGGTACGATAATCTACATATGACCGGGACGTACCATCATTTTTCTTCACAAGAAGCATCGGGGCTCCCCAAGGCGATCCACTTGCACGGATGAATCCCTTGGTCCTGAGTTCTTCAATCATCTTGTACAAGATCTCCAACTCTGAAGGCGTCATTCTGTAGACTCACTCTGATACTGGTACTGTCCCGAGGATCAAGTCTATAGTGAACTCGATCTCCCTTTCTGGCGGCATTCCTGGAAGTTCCTCTGGGAAGACATCTGGAAACTCTTCAACTATCCGGGGTAACTGTACCGCTGCTACTGCCATCCGCAATACTGGGGAAGATAGCTCCACTGCGCCTCTCGAAAATGAAAACTCTGGCTCATATGGAATACTAAAGACAACCCTGCCAACATGGCAGTCTATCCTAGCATACTGGTTCCTCAACCAATTCCATGCCTAAGACTACATCATAGTCTGCCATAGGGAACACTATAAATCTAGCGGAGAACTCTCTACCGCTAACTACGATCCGACACAAGGAAAACACTCGATCTACTCCCACTAGACCATTACCATTAAGTATATTGAGCCTCACTGATAATGACTCGGGCTCCAATCCTATCCGTATCGCGAATCGTGCAGACATGAATAAATACGATGCACCAGAATCAAATAATACCGATGCTGGAGAGGAGTTGACGAGAATAGTACCTGCCACTACCTCACCTGGTACAACCTCTTCTTCCATAGTCATCATCATTGCCTGACCTTGTCCTCTGGCTGCGGGTCCCCTCTGCTGGAAACATCTCTGCCTGTTCTGTACTTGGGCTTGGGTATACTGCTGCTGGTTCTGCTGCTGAAACGCCTGGGCCTGAGGCAACAATGGCCTCGGGTACTGCTGCTGCTGCATAGGTGCTGGTCCCCTAACCGATGGACTGGTTAGGTTAGAAGAGGACGAACTACGCCTATTCGGGCAGGCTACTATCTTGTGATCTGCCGCTCCACAAGCCAGGCACAATCCCTGCGTCCTGCGACAATCTGCCACCACGTGTCCTGGCTTTTCGCAATGAGAACATCCCATCGCGGAAGTCTGCTTCTGCTTCTGCTATTGCGGGTACGTCAGGCTTGAATGCTGAACCGATGTTGCTGAGGCCGTCCGCCTCGGAGTTCCAATGGTCAAACCCCTTGCTGCCGGGGCTGGAGCTGATGATTGGTACATCTGATTGTGGGATCGCTTCCTACCTCCGGTCCTATCCATGATCCTCTGGGAGGTGTACTCGTGCCTCCTAGCTGCCGTCAATACTGCATCGAACGTCTGGTGCTCGAACTGTTTAACTGCCAACAAGATCTCCAAATACAGCCCTTGCTGAAACTGCTGGGCCCTATCAAACTCGGTTGTCACCAAGGTGGGGGCAAACCTACTGAGTCTAGAAAACTCAGATGCATAACTGTCGACCGTCCTGCCTCCTTGCTTCAAGTTGGTAAACCTCGTCTACAGGTCATACCGAGCCACAGCATCGAAATACGTCGTCTGGAATCTTTCTCTAAATACCGCCCAAGTAACTGGCGCCACTAATCCCACGGCCTGTGCCGTCCACCAACTGCGAGCTAAGTCTAGCAACTGCAGGCGTACTACCGCTACCTTCTCATTCTCAGGTGTCCTAGCTGCTTCCAGAACCACCTCGGTACCCCGAAGCCAAGCGTCCGCGGCAATCGCATCCTCGCTGCCGTCGAAGAATAGAGGATTCAAGCGCTTGAAGTTGTTGGCCGTGCTATTACCCAGATGACCTCTTCTGGTCAAAGCGTCTGCCACCGCCTGGTGCCAGGCATCTCCGCGACGATCCTGGAAAGCTAATAGGGACCTGACGAGACCCACCAAAGTGCCATCATCAGTCTCTACAGGCTGGACGGGCTGAATTGGTGGTTCTCCTCTGGTAGGCACGACTCTGGAGGCCACTCCGGAATGCTGGGCTTGATCTCCAGGTTACGGCTGGTCCACAGGAGGTGCTCCGCCTTGCTGATCGGCAGGTCCAGGAACAATGCCGCTAAAGAAGACGACATAGGAAATAATAAGGAAGGACCAGGACAGATCAACGATACAAGCATGTGATCAGGTCAAGATTCTCAGGGATTTGAAGATACGAGCAGAGCTTAAGGGCGAATACTGATTGAGACATCTATTAGGTAAACCCTCACATTCTTGGATGTCAAGACCTATATTGGCCACCACTTAAACCATGTAATGCCCCAGAACCAGAATACTGGAGAGCGGGGGCGTACATAGCCAGCTACGTATATTAAAATAGAATCCACCTCGCTATACGGTCACGGCTGTCTAGATATGAGGGTTTACTATAAGCCAACGGTCTCTTAAGGTCAAGCCTATTGTCTCAATCTCAAGCAAGTAATATAGTTACAAGATGTTAGACTACCAAATATATAATAAAAGGTGTCCCAAATATTACATATTCAGCTGATCATGAAGCAAGTCATACAAAATACGAGGACTAGCTAGAGTTAAGTCATACATGATCAACCCTGGGATTTGTTAATCATGTTTATAGCCCGTAGGCAGGCAGTAAGTAAATATGCATCGAGCTAACAGGTGTTCGTCGGCTAACCGCCTCAAAAGAATAATTTTACAATGTAGTGAGCGAATCAAAATGGAAAACCCACTCGTAGTCCGGGTTCCTTCTAGTCACCACCATTGGACTGGAGGTTCGGTAGATCCTCGGATGCTGCTCCAAAATCTGGCCACACAAAACCAGCTGGGTCAAACCCCAGAAAGAGCAAGTGCCACAAGGAGGCCACGAAATAAGAACAAAAGCTAGCATATCAGAACATAAGAAAATAGAAGAAAAGTATATATAATAAAGAGTACAACGGGACAATAAACGACTAGGGACGTGGAACCATTCCGGGAGGTGGGTTATAACCCGTAACCAAACAAGGACCGGGGTTGTAACCCTTCGCCTGAATAGCACTATGTCTCTACCCATTTATTGTTAAAGATAAGTAAAACAATCATGTACAGGAGATACAGGTACAGGGACTAGACGAGACTTAGACAAGGCTGGACACCATCCATTCACAAGCGGCCAAGCAAATACTACGGCTTACTACGTAACTAACTAGGGTTACCACAAGCCTAATTACTAACAAGATGCAAATGAGAATTTTCCCAGTCCCAAGCCCTGTAGACTATCCAGTTATCCTTTCGCGGGTTGAGAGTATGGTTGGGTACATCGCCCAGGTGACGATATACCCTTAGGTGACTTAGAGGGTGCAACACTTGATAGTGTGCTGGAAATGTGTCCTACTCGTCGGCAGGCTACAAGTCCATTAAAGCGCCCAGATAACGAGATCGCCTGTGACTTAAAATTCTTTATAAACTATAGTTTGATCTAGTAATTAGCCTAATCCATATTCAGTGTGAATCCCTGACCGTGGTAACCAGGGAGTCACGTCCTAGACATGATGCAAGACAAGACAAGTAGATTGCACGAAGCAACAAGAATGAACACCCACGGAGTCAGAGTTGATTATATGAGTCAAGTTAGCCATCGCAACAGCATCAAGTCAAGTCAAGTTACAAGTCAGGAGTGCGCCGCCTCGGGCCACTATCAAGTTATCCAGTACAAAGATTAATTATGAATCATAGGTTACAAGTTAAGAGCGCACCCCATCGGGTCACTACTAAGAAGATCAGAAAGTATTAGGATCATAAATTACAGAAATCACGAAGACCGTACTAGTCATAAGCAAAACACCAAAAATCGTGCCAGGTCGTGTTGGGTCAAGACAGTCGTGTTGTGTGGAACAAGATCTCAAAACTCCAATCCATAAAAGAGAAGCCAAGCCTAAGAAAATAAAACTAAATCACCATGGGCAAATAGGTTGCGCTGGGAATCAGATTGCGCTAGGGGAATGGAATGCGCAGGGGAATAAACTGCGCGGAGGCTGGGTTGTGCTAGGGTCGGCTTGCACTGGATCGGGTTGCGCTGGGAGAGAGCCGCGCAGGATATGAGCTGCGCAGGATTGGGTTGCGTTGGGAGCGAACTGCACAGGATATGAGCTGCACAGGATTGGGTTACGCTGGGAGCGAACTGCGCTAGGGAGTCGGGTTGCGCTGGGTCGGGTTGCGTTGGGGAGCGAGCTGCGCAGCGGTCAAGTGCGCCAATGGAAGGAAGACGCGGGAGCTAAATAGCGCCAGCACGGGTCAGACCAGCGCTAAAGAGCGCTGGCCGAGGAAGGGTGCACAGTTCGGCCATGCGCTAAAGAGCGCTGGCCGAGGGTCATCTTCTCCATCAGGCCGAGAGAAAACCCCAAGAACTCCAAATTTCCAATCTTCATAACTTAGCCAAAACAAAACCAAATTTGGATTTTCAAAGTTCTAACTTGTGTAAATTTGAATTCTCTTCCACATGGAAGCCTCAAAACAAGAAAAAAATCTAAGTTTAATAGATTAAAACCAAAAAAATTCAAAAATGGTTAAAACTTAGATCTAGAAAAATGGAAGCTCCAAATCACAAAATGCCAAGTTCTAATATTGTTCACCATGGTCTAATCTAGCTAATGGACAAATAAAATGGGGTGCTTATTTGGTAGCAAGGTGCACTTGCCTATGGTGTTGGTGGAGGAAGCAAGAAGAAGATGAAGAAATTAATGGAAGTTATGAGGAGAGAGAAAGTTAGGTGGGGTTTTCATGAAGGAGGGTATGTTGTGTTGAGGGTGGAGGTTAGCTAAGTGGTCCAATGCAAACCAAACTAAACCAAACCAAATCCTTCTCCACAAAGTTTAAAACCATGCCAGGTCTAAAAACCCAATTTATGAGAAAACTAAAATCCGTAAGTCGAGCCAAAATACAATTACAGGTCAAAATCCGAGAAAATAAAATACAGGTCCGAAATACATATAAGCATAATTATAATACGTATTCCGAAATACGGGCATTACGGTATTGAACCTGGAAAACAGTATATGCATTATAAAATGTGTGTGTGTGTGTGCTAGAGGGTTTTGTGTTAGACTGCAAAGAAGGACCTGTGTGTTATACAGTAAAGGAGAAAATTAGATAACAGTGAGTGAAATAGGAAAGACGGTGTAACAATTGTGCCCATGTGTCAAGAGAGTGTAGGGAAATCAGTGAATGTGTTTACTGTGTGGCAATGAAACAGTGAAGTATATATATTATCCTGAATTCAGTGTATACAGGAATGGGAACAGGGAGTAATACATGTTAGAGTGAAATAAGGGAATCAGTCCAGGTTTCCAAGAGGATCAATTCTCAGGTTTTAGGCAGTTCAATTGACAGGAAGCATATAAAGCTAACCAATGAATAAATCAGTTCATAAATCTCAGGTTAAAAGCTTAATTTAATTTACAATTGAAAAGGGGAAGGAAATCAGTTTCCAGTTCATAGTTTACCTGAAATTCAATCTCAGGTTTGATGAGAGAGCATGACAGTTTACATAAATAGATTTTCAGGTTTTGATGAGTCCTATCCTATGACAGTTAACATCAATGATTATCATTCCATTACAGTTCATACGAAAACAAATTAGTGGTTTAGGAATGAATCATTCTCAGGTATAGGAAAATTATTTCTCAGCTGACAGTTAACATCAAGAATAAATCAGATGATACACATTGAAGCCCCAAATGAATGCCAATCCCATTTACAAACAAAGCCAAATTCAAATGAAATACTAAGCTAACATAAACAACCAAACATGTGGGAACATTGACAGTTAATACACAAGATTAAAATGGGCTGACAGTTAGAGGAATTTGGAATAGAAAGTTCAGGATTAACAGTGGCTAAGTATCAGCCAATACCTAAAACCGTCCAGTTCATATGTCCAAATTCCATTCATAAATCCAAAAGCCCATTTGAATTGAAATACTTCATTAATATGAATCAACAAATATATGGGAGTGAGTTAACAGTGGAAACATCAATAGAATAGGATTTACAGTTCAAAAATTTAGAGAAAGACAATGTATCAAAGCATGTATCAGTCGAATCCTGAAATTATCCCAAATTGAAACCAAATTCACATCAATAACCTAACTAACATGTAAACTTAATCTAATATAGATTATACATCATATTTAGGATCTAATTAGAAAATTAAAACACAAATTAAACCATTTAAAACTGAATTTAACAGAGAACACAAATCAGTACACTGAACCAATCCTCGTGCATGTGGTCCCAGTGCTCGTGCACAAGACACGACACGACACATATCTCGTGATCATGTCCCAGTATCGAGGGGGACTAGGGCTTGGTCGGGGACACCCTGATATGTGTCCATGACACGCGTGTGTGTGATACGACACACGTATCAGTGTCAAAAATTGGCTGTAGCCGATGCAGTGTAAATCCAATGCACGGCTTCGTGCGTGCCCGACATGATACGAGAGGCCCTAAATCTTGACACACGTGGTGTCAGTGGTTGTCTTAAGGTGTGTGTCAAATATTATGTCTCCTAGTGGCTTGTCCACTGCGCAATCAGTCCCGAGCATCAGGACAGCTACAGTGCTCGCGCGCGCGCGTGTGCACCCGCGTGTTCGTATGTACGTGGCAACTCGACATAACACCAATACAATCTCAGAGTAATGGAATCTCATATGCGAGGTCAAAACTAAATTCCTATTCAAAAATATCCCTGAAATCAGATCAAAATGCCCTTTGGGATATTTCATCAAATACCTATATACATGAACTGATACGTGTCCGATACGGACACGTATCGGACACGAATCCTAGGGTTAGCTATACCTACTGCTAGGGTAGGTCTATGGCTTTCTGAATATGCAATAAAAACAACATTCTATGGTGAGGATTAGAATTTACCTATAGGTTTGCAAAGCTCAAAAAACCCCAAATGAGAATGGATCCTCAAGCCACCAAAACTCTCCCAAATTGTTTCTTTCCTGAAATTTCTCAATACCAATAGCAAGTAGAACAAATTTAGGACCTATTGCAATTGGTTTGGGTGGAAAAGGAATTGAAATGGAATTTCTAGGAATTAATGAAGATGGAGACTCACCTCTTTCTCAAACTAGCAAATATTCCTAATGGAGGCTAGCCCTAATTTCTAGGAGGCATTAAATAGAGGGGGAATCCCTATGTGGCCAGCCATGGGCTGTTGGGCTAGGGTTAGGGCTCCACTAGTGTTGGGTTGGGCCTCTAAGGCTTAAGTCACAAGTCATGACTTGTGAAACTACAAGCCATTTTCTATTCAAATCAAATCCTAATTCCTCCTAATAAATTCTAACGAGTTAAATATCACTAACTCAGGTCAAGCTAGGGTTACACACTCTAACCAAGTGGTCATGACAAGGATTAACTAATTGGTCAGTCCACCAAGGTCAACACTAGTTAAAGTCAACCTAGTCAACCATCATTCAAATCAACTCAAAATAAATCATAAATTCAAATAAATTATATTAAATTCAAATAACCCTAAAAATGACAAAATGCCCTCTAGGCTAAAATGAAAAATAAGTATCCGAATAACATGGTTAGGCTCTAGGTCAACCAGTCTCCAAGGTTACACTATCAAAACACCAAAATCTTAAGTCATGATTTAAAATAGTTTTAAAATAATTTAAAAATTACCAAAAATTATATAATGATTTAATTATCATTATTAAAATACTAAAATTACAAAATTTCAAAATTACCCTCATTTTAGAAAATTGGGTGTTACAACTATTGAGAACATAAACAACATAATACTACCGCTACTACGACGTAGATTAGACTGGACTACGTATTTATACCCCAAAAGTGGAAATAGATTGTGAGATTAACTATATGGTTGACGGGATCTGTAATGCCCTGCTCCGTATGGTGCATTACAATGAGTCATTGACTCGAAGTGTTGCATTGACCCGATGAAGTATCGATGCGAATCAATACAAGAGTTACATTGGCCTAAAAGAATGCTTTGAGTCGAATCGAATCTACAAGTTGAAGCGATGAAAGGCATAAGTCCGATTCGAAAAAATATTGACTTAGTTGATTTCGTGTGCAGACTATGCTTTTATGCTGGATTACAAGAGGTCGACATTTTGCCTCATTTTTAATGATGTTCACGAAACTAAATCATCGCCTTATAATGGATCGTGGCATAGGCACGGTAGGCCAAAATAGTCGAGTAGTTCGACGGAGTAGGAAGTTGTTTGCCATTGATTGTAAAAGTACAGAACAGTTTTATGGGAGGACTG
The DNA here is from genome assembly GCA_029216955.1 of Iris pallida. Classification (NCBI taxonomy): domain Eukaryota; kingdom Viridiplantae; phylum Streptophyta; class Magnoliopsida; order Asparagales; family Iridaceae; genus Iris; species Iris pallida. Next base: position 3,558,618 of record JANAVB010039218.1, read on the forward strand.
AACTTAGACTCACAATACAAACTCGCTTGTAGAAAGAAAGCCTAGGGACGAAAGCCTAGGTACAGCAGACTAAGTACAATTGTTTATTTTAGATTCCGGAGGGTGACGATAGAGGCTTGGGAAGGCGACAGCAGTCCTGCCTTACTCCTTGGACGATCGGTATGCAGCCTTGGCTCTAGAAGATTTGCTCGGCGTTGAAGAAATGCTCTTTTTGCGCTCTCTCTCTGCTTTTTTCTCCAAGTCTTCTAATGCTCTCTGATCTCGAAAAGGGGTCTCTCTAGTGCGCTCTCTCCATTGTGTATATTGCCAGGGAATGTATATCTTTCAAGGTAATGGCACCCTGCTATTTATAGGAATGGGGTATGATTATTAGGGTTGCAATGATTGCTTCCTGGAGATGGCGGCGGCATGTGGATTGGTTAATCTAGGCCATTAGTTTTGAGTGTGATGAATCTGGGCTATTAAGTGTAGATTACACCAAATCTCATCAGTAATTAATACTGATTGGAATAAATCTTCCTCATGATGATCTGCTGATGTCTGCGAATAAATTTGATTTATTCTTCTGCCACGTGTCCCAGATTATTGGAATTTGACCCAATCTCTGATTGTAATAAATCTGGGAAATCGATCGACTTAGAACATGTGTCCTAGGAGCCACTGGGGGAATCTAAACCGTATGAAGATTGAGCCGCATAAGGTTTGGGCCACGTGTCAGGGCTACTTTGGTAGTGGCCCCCCCTCGAACCTTTGAACCGCATGGAGATGATCATTACGAGCCGCATAGGGATGCATCCGCGTGAGCCGCATGGAAATGGTCCGCTTGAGCCGTATGGAAAGGCGTCCGCTTGAGCCGCATGAGACTGTTTCGGCCTGAGCCGCATAGGACGGCCTCATTCTGAACCGCATGGGAAGTCTTTGCTCGAGCCGCATACGAACGCCCACGTGGCAAGGTCATGTGGCATTTTTATGGATCTCGGAGGATTGTGTCAGAGATCTCTTTCTCTTCCCTAGAGGTCTGTCATTATGACAGAGTCATAATTACCTCTCTTGTGTCAGGGCTGTCACTTTTTTCAGAGTTGTCAGCCGTCAAAGTAATTAATACAGCATAGGGCGGAGGGGAGCACTGTTACGCCACATGTCTTCTGAGGTGCATGGGATGTCTTGGGCCACATAGTCTCTTATGCCGCATGACTCTCTGAGCCGTATGGGCCTTCTGAGCCGCATGGGATTTTCTAGCCGCATGGATCATTTTCCATGCTTCTACAAGACCCCCTTCAAAGTTTTCAATTTATAAAATTAAAAATACTTTGAATAAGAAGCATGGCTGTATATTCTTTTGGCCGTATATGAAACCCTGACCGCATGGATATCTTGGCCGCATAGATTGTTCAGCCGTAGAGATGTTAACCGCAGAGACTTTCGAGCCGCATAGCTTCTTGCCACGTGTGCGGGTCTTTAATCGCCTCAAATTCGTTTCAGTACCGTTTTGTAGGAGGAAATCCCAAGGGTCGGCTCATTAAATCTTTCGGATTTTACGCCCTGGGTGAATCTCGGAGACGAAATCCGAAGAGTCGGTTTCGCTTTTTATGAGGCAGTTATTGGCCCACGTGTCCTCCTTCTCTCGTCCTCCTATAAATAGGAGGAGTTTGAAGAGAGAAAGGGCATCTTTACTTTCTTTCTTTTTCCTCAAATCTTCCCTATCTCGATTGTCCTTTTTCTCTCCGATAACTAATGGCTCCCAAGAAGACCGTGGCAGTAAAGGGCAAGAAGGCAGCCTCTACTTCCGCCTCGACTGCGGCTGCTTCTCCGCCGGTCGTCGTACCCGATGTTCATCCTGACGTTCATCCTCCTATTACTGGTAAGGACAATGTATGAGTTAAAGAACCCTAACTGCCATGGCTACGTCGCATACTTTATGCACGAGTCTTTGCGAGCCGCATGTTCGTCCTACGGCTGAGCTGCGAGCCGCATAAGAAAACCACCGTGTCCGCATATGCGCTTCGTCGACGAAGCCGCATAAGCGACGCTAAACCGCATAGACTTTTATTGAACGGAGCCGCATAAGTGCTCCTCTGAGCTTGAACCGCATGAGGCTTTATTAAGTTGGAGCCGCATAAGGCTTCGGAGCCGCATAAGGCTTCGTGGAGCCGCATGGATGTTTTCCTGAGCCGCATGAGGCTTGGAAGCACCCAATCAGCTCTCTTTATCCACCCGTTTAACTTATCTTTCTCTATCTTTTCTTCAGTAAATCTGCCGGTTAATGCTGCTGGAGAACTCTTGGTGGGTAGCGCCCAAGCTGCTCTCGGCTATAGGTACGACCATATTGTTCAGCATATGACGGACTAGTTTTCGAGCGATGAGCCTCTGGCTAGACTGAATGCCATCAAGCATCAGTCTTTCTATTTCCTTAACGCTATGATGAACTCCGAGAAATTCGAAAGAAAATATTTAAAGCCTGCGTTCTTCTTTGGAAACGCCTTGACTGTGGAGAACAGTTATGTTCCGGAGGTGTCGGAGAACTAAAGTTTTGTCTCTAACGGGATGGCGATCTGCATCCCCCAAATGGAGCGACACTTCCCGTTATCTTGGTTCAATATGCTTCCACTAGACCGGAAGATGGGAGAGACTTTAACTCCTACCCGAGGTGGGATGTTTGTGGGAGACATCCATTATAACAACAGCATGAAGTCAGTGACTACAGGCAAGGTGCACACTGGCTGTTCTGTAACGAGATTGGTCCCAGGTACTTTCCTGAACGTGCCGGACCCCAATTTCACATTTTCTACCGCCGACACTTTTATAAATCAACTTGCTCGGAAGGGCTCCTACCCCATCGGCCGGTTGACGCTCCCTAGTTGGACACATCCTGTTTCCTCGTGGACCAATCTGTCTACATGGATCTTACAAAAGTACGAGGCCTTTTTGTGTGAGATTGGCCTTTACCATGCCATTCGGGGCACCAGCCATGGCTTGCCCATAAACAAGAAGTTGTTTATGTCTCTGCTGGAGATGTATAATTGCCGTACGGGAACCTTCTATACATCCATAGGGGATATGGGGCTTGAGCTCCACGAAATGCACGCGGTCTCCAAGCTTTCTTGGGGGGACAAAGCTTTTGAGGCGTATACTCCCACGAATGAGGAGTTCGAAGATTTGGAAAGACAGTATCCAGGCTTCGTGCCCCTTTATCAAGAGATATTGTGCCACTACAGCACATGTCATCAGACGGACAGAAAAGATAACAACTCGAAAGGGAATGCTCCCCATACCAAGGACTGGATGGAGTATCTCTTCCCGACAGATGCCTCAGGACGAATTATTTCCTGTCGCCCTCGATCCCGGGAGGCGGTAAAAGATTTGGTGTCGTCGGCTAAGAGGGTGGCCACCACCAGTGACAGATTCGGGAGTAAAACCGACTCTTTCGGTTATTTCTACCAGGATACCCAAGAGTTGTCAGAAAAAATGCTCCTGGCGGGATTTTTAATGGTATGGCTGCAAAACTGTATAGTCTCTGGAGGAGCTGGTTCTATCGAGAGAATCAGTCGTAACTTCATCCTTCCGGCTGTGAAGTTAGTTTTACGAATCAGGCTAGCTCTCCTCCCGGTCATGGTGTGCAGCATACATCGTGGCCTTCGTACTTTCACATCCAAGGTCATTGCTCACGACGTGACCAAGGATTTTGAACGAACTGAGTTGCCCTATCACTATTTGATGGGGTGGCTGTTGATACATCATCCGTCTTTGATGAGACCGGGCTCTGAACACGGTGTGACTGATGATGACGCATTTATCTTCCGCTATCATGACGAGCCTTGGGAGTGTGAGACCATGTAGGCTTGTCGGATGGCATTGGCGAGGGCAGATATGTATCATATTTTTGTATCCGTCCCTCGCTTCACTGCCAAGGACATAGAGGCTGTACATCTTGACGGTATTGTGCCCCCTCAACTTCTGGACGACCAGATGCTCCTATGGTTGCGTAACATCCACCCCGCATATCCGGTGTATCGTAACCGCAATACTATTTTTTTGGAGCCTTATCTGCCTAGCAGGTTTGCCCGTCAGTTTGGATACAGCCAGCTTTGTTTAGACAATCCCAGCTCCTGTCTGGGCTTTGAAAGTAGCCTTTTTGATGGTATCAGGGCTTGGCAATACTACGATACATTCCATACCCGTACCATTTTCTCAATCCCTGCTATTAAGGCGTCAGTGGAGATCTTGTACATGGCAGCCTTATACCATGTCATGGCGAACAAACCTCCGATCGGTTTTAACCCGGGTGCCAGTTTTATTGTTGGTACCGGCTTGAGGAAGGGTCTCAAGGGGCCAAGAAGAGAAAGACTAGAGTCGAAGTGCCAGATTTAGATTTTGTGGCTGAGGATGATGAGGGCAACGAGCATAATAGAGATGACTCTACCCTTTCGGCGGCAGACGTAGAGGTGGATCAGCCGCCAATCTTGTCAGATGAGATGTTGGGGGATCAGCCACCCGTTGTGCTTGGCCCTGCTCCAAAGCGTAGCAGGCAAGTTTCTCCTGCTGGCGGTATATCTCGTTCCCGGAAGCTGGTTGCAACCAGACACCGCCAGCTAACTATAAGAGAAAGTGGAGAAGAGGTCAATCCCATGTCAGAGGTAACCAAAACACTCCCGATTCTTCCTTCATTCTTTTCTTCTAGCTTTGATTTTAATCATCTTCTTTCCCGCTTGTAGGTGTCAAGAGAAGAAGAGGAGTCTCAAGATGCCGAGGTGGTGACCCGGAATGGCGAGGGCTTCCGTGAGTCTGTCTCTGGGATCGCGGAATCTCCTCGAGACGATGCCGATCGAGCCGTATCCTCCTTCGAGGTGACGGGGACAGAGGACGCTGTCGAGTTTAACTTAGAGATTGCGGATGAGGAGACCATGCCAGCTGTGAATAAGCTGCAGCCTCCATGCTCCACCCTTGGTAAGATAAGCCGAATCTTAACCTGTGAGGAGGCTTATCTGCTCTATCATCACGTCCTTCGGGTTACATCGATTGATTGTTATTCTGGGCATACAGGTCCTGTCTCTCCAGTGCCATGGATGGACATTGTTGAGACAAACCCAGCCGAAGGGGCACTGGTGGAGAGGGGTATACCCCCTCACCTTCCGACTCATTTTGATGGGCCTTCTGGGGGCTCAGTTTAGCGGGCCAGATATCGGGGCAGTCGGGGCAGGGAACGATGGTCCTTGCATCATCCTCTGCTCCGGCGGCTCCGAGAATCGACCTTTCTGCCCTACCGAGTATCCAAGCTCCGAGAATCGACCTTTTGGCCCTACCGAGTATCCAACGTCCTGTAACGCATCGTTCTGCTCAGACTCTGTTCCCCTGGTGGAAAGCTCCAGCGTCACTCCTCCGATGTTGCCGTCCTCGCTTCCTCTGACGCCATCCTCTACAGAAGTTTTGGACGATACGTTACAGGACGTTGTTACCAGTTTTTATCGTCGTTTAAAGAGGGGAATAGAAGCTGCTGTGGAAAGAGGGACCTCCTTCACCTTGGCCCGGCAATGCGCCTAGGATCAAATTGATATCCTTAGGAATCTCCCTGGTGATGCAGGGATGGCCGCATTTCTGGAGACGAAATTGTTAGAAACTGATCAGCTGGTGGCCGAGCTCTAGGTATTGCGGCAGGCTGATCTGTCTGCTGTTATAAATGAGGAGTGGGGTTCCCTTATCGCCGCCATAGAGAGGACTAAAGCTGCTTGGGATAAAACCAGGTCGGCCATACTGAAGGACCTCAGCGATTTATCTGATCGGTATGATCAATTGAGTCACGCGAATGAAGACGTCACAGCTCGGAAGGAGACTGCCTCTCGTGAGATTATTGATACGCGGGAGCAGATTCTCGCGCTTCAGAGGAAGTTGACTTTCTTGGAGTCCAAACTTGAGGTTGCCCGTATTGACAGGGGGCTAATTATTCGGAAGGCTGACAGGGTTAATCAAGCTTCGACTGACCTGGAAACTGCCCTGAAGAAGTTGGAAGACGACTGCCAGGCGCTCATGGATTTGGATAATAGGAAACGGTTATCCCGGGAGGCTGAGCGTCGGGCTCGACAGCGGATTGAGCAGGGGACCACCTCAGTGAGAAACCGTCTCCTAGAATTGAGTAATGCCGAAATATAGTCGACTTTTCTTTCTTTTGTTTCGTTCCTATTTTCTTTTTGAGAGGGACGTGGTCCCAAAAGATGTAATGCTTTTTTCTTCTTTCAAATAAAGAGTACTTTCTATTCTACTCTTCATTTGCATTGCTTGTTGCACCTGTGATATGATGGTGATGTTTGCCCCGCGCGGGGGACTTGTTTGTGGACTCGTCATCCATGGCATACCTTGGTTTTAGGTACGGATGACAAGTTTGGTTAGGACACCGGGAACAGCCATGGCAAAGTGGTCATGGATGCTCCTGGTATCGAAAAAAAGAATACCGTAGAGCAGCTGGGCTCCCGGGGCATGATGAGAGATGGTGGACTTGTGCTAAAAAACTTAGCGGAGGATATTTGTGGGCCTATTATCCTTGGTGTACCCTGGCTTAGGATAGGGACAATAGGATGAAAGGGAACCAACATACTTGCTCAGAGGTAATGAGGACATTGCAAACATGAGGGTTTTACCGCGGAACCTTCCTACTCAGAGGTAATGAGGACATGGAAGGAGTGAATTCTATGGAGGATATTTGTGGTCAACAGAGGACATTTGTGGACTTATTATCCTTGTCGTACTCCGATTGTGGGTATAAATAATAGGTTGAAAGAGAATTGACATACTTACTCAGAGAAAATGAGGACATGGCAAGCATGACGGTTTCTTCGATGGAACCTTCCCACTCAGAGGTAATGAGGACATGGTAGGAGTGGGCTCAATGAAGAGGAGGTACATAGAACGACTCAGAGGTAATGAGGACATGGAAGTTCCATATAAGTGGGTGATTTGTTTTTAGCAAAATTGAGACGACTCAGAGGTAGCATCGACATGGTCGTTTTGGAAGTTTGTGGACCCGTTACCCTTTTTATGCACTGGGAGTGCGGATAGTGGATCATGAGGGAGTATCTCTTATAGGAAGAAAGTTCAGAGGTATGATCATACATGACTTACTATCTGAAAGAGTGACCGAAATGTGAGTTCAGAGGCACCAGCGGGTACATGACTCGATATTGTGAAAGTGTGAGTTCAGTGGCACCAGCGGGCACATGACTCGATAATCTGGGATGTTGTGGATGTAAGTTCAGCGGCACGAGAGGGTACATGACTCGAGAATCTAGAGAATAGTGAGTGTGAGTTCAGCGGTACCAGCGGGTACGTGACTCAATGATCTGGGAAAATTATAAGGGAGAGTTCAGCGGTGCTAGTGGGCACGTGACTCAAAAATCTGGAAAATTGTGGATGTGAGTTCAGCGGTACCAGCGGACACATGACTCAATGATCTGGAGAATGTCATTTAGACATAGTATTTCTTCAGGAACTTGCCGTTGACGGGCAATATGAGCAAATTCCCATTCTGTTTTGCGAGGCGGTAGGCTCCGTTGGAGAATACGGCCTCAATGATAAACGGGCCTTCCCATTTTGGCTGAAACTTGCCGGCGGTCTTGTGAGTCATGACCATCGGTCTCCAGACTGCCAGAACGAGATCGCCCACTTGGAATGTTCTGATTTTAACCTTCTTATTGAAGGCTCCAGAGATGCGTGCTTGGTATAGTTCAAATCGTTGCTGAGCCAAGAGGCACTTTTTATCTAAGGCCTCCAACTCTTGTAGCCGACGACGGTAGTTATCATCTATCGTCAATTGATAAGTGAGGGCGACGCAGAGTGAGGGTATTTGAGTCTCCAATGGGAGGACTGCCTCGCTCCCGTATACCAGGGAAAATGGTGTGTTTCCAGTGGCTGTTCGGACGATAGTACGGTACGCCCATAAGCATTCGCCAAGTTTCTCGTTCCAATCGTGCTTGTTGGAGGATACGAACTTCTTGAGTAACTTGATGATGGTCTTGTTGAATGCTTCTGCTAACCCATTTACTGCTGGATTGTATGACGTTGAAGCAATATTTTGGATACGATGCTTCACAGAACCGGTAGAAGGCATGGCGAGCGAACTATGGACCATTGTTGTGGATGATCCTTCGAGGCAGTCCAAAGCGATATATGACGTGATGTTTAAGGAAGCTGATCATGTTTGACGTCTTCTCTTCTGTAAGCGGGACAGCTTCCGCCTATTTGGAGAAGTAATCTGTGATCGCGAGTATGAAGCTGTGTTCTCGGAAAGAAGGTGGAGCAATTGGACCGATGATATCCATCCCCCATGCTTCAAATGGCCAGAATGCCACTGTCGGATGTAGAAACTCGGATGGCTGGTGAATGAAGTCTGCGTGAACTTGGCAAGCTTTGCACTTTTTTGCATAATCTATCGCATCTGCTACCATCGTGGGCCAGTAGTAGCCCATTCGGCGAAGGCGGTCTTGCAATTTAGGGCCAGGCTGATGGGCCCCACACACACCGTCATGCTCTTCTCGTACGGCTTCTTTGGCTTCCGCGTTTGACAGGCACCGAAGCAACAACCCGTCGTAGGATCGTCGATACAGCTTTTTTGTCTCTGTATCGTAGAAGAATCTGAGAGAACGTCGTTTGATGGAGGTGGCTTCCTTTGGATTCTCTGGGAGGATGTCGTAGACGACGAAGTCGATGAATGGTTGTCTCCAGTATGGTGCTTTGTCGACTGCCTGGGTGGGATAGCTCGCCATAAATTGAACGTTGTTCTTGGGACAGACCAGTTCATGGCCTATTACCTCCACGGACTGTTAGGCATAGTTTGGAATCGCTAGGGAAGCGACAAGGCCAGCTAGGGCGTCAGCTTCAATACTTCGGAGTCTGGGAACATGCTCAATGAAGAACCCCACGAACATCGAGATGATGTCGATCGCTATTTGGTGATAGGGGATCATGTCTTCATGGCGAACCTCGTACGAGCCCCGGATCTGGTTGACAATTAACTGCGAATCGCCGTATGCTTCGAGATATTCTACCCCCAGCTCTTTTGCAAGTTGGAGGCCAATGACCAGAGCGTTGTACTCGACCACATTGTTAGAGCAGGGTTCTATGAGAGAGTAGGCACGATTGATCACCAATCCGGAAGGAAAAACCAGCACCACCCCGACTCCGATAATGATGTTGCCTTTGGGTCCGGTTCTTGAAGCACCGTCGAAGAACATCCGCCATATACTATCGTGAGAAGTTGCATTCGAGTCGGCGACCTCATCCGGGATTTCTTCATATATTCTGGACGACTCCGAACCCGGGTGGGCTGCCAAAAAGTCTGCCAGGGCTTGACCTTTAACAGCCTTTTGTGGGACGAAGATCATGTGATAGGGGGACAGCAATATTACCCACGTAGCGAGGCTAGAGCTGAGTGCCCCTGGTTTAGTCATGAGGACTCTGTGAGGGTTGACTCGTGAGATCACATGTATGGTCTGTCCAGTGACATAGTACCGCATTTTTTGAATAGCGAACACCAGGACGAGGCATTCCTTCTCTACGGTGGCGTATCAGTGCTCTGGCCCAATCATCATTCGGCTGAGGTAGTATATGGCTTGTTCATGGCCTGCATCGTTATTTTGTGCCAACAGAGAACCAAGGGAATGTTTCATTGCTCGTACGTAGAGCAGGAATGGTTTTCCAGCAACCGGGGCCACCTGGACTGGAGGATTCGACAAATATTCTTTGATGCTGTCGAAGGCACGCTGACATTCCTTATCCCATACGAATGAGACGCCTTTCTTCATGAGGTGGGTGAATGGTCGGCACCGCCCGGAGAGGTTAGAGATGAATCTTCTGATGTAAGCTAGCCTCCCTTGAAGGCCTCTGAGTTCGCGGAAATTTTTCGGGGGACCCATCTCCATAATTGCCTTCGTCTTCTCAGGGTCTACATGAATACCCTGGGCGGTGATGATGAAACCTAATAACTTTCTGCTAGATACGCCCAAGAAAGATTTCGTAGGGTTCATTTTCAAATTGTGGGCTCGCATCAGGTCAAATACCGTCCTCAGGTCCTGCAGATGGTCTCTCTTACAGCGACTCTTGACGGCGATATCGTCAACATAACATTCTACCGTCTTGCGCAAGTGTTCTCTGAAGATAATACTCATGGCTCGTTGATATGTGGCGCCAGTATTCTTTAAACCGAAAGGCATGACTGTGTAACAGTATGTGCCAATTGGTGTTCGAAATAATGTATGCTTTTCGTCATCGGGAGACATCTTGATTTGGTTGTACCCCGAGAATCCATCCATGAATGACATACGTTCGAAGCCGCATGTGTTATCAATCATGTTGTCTGTGATAGGGAGGGGGAATTCGTCTTTGGGACATGCCTCGTTCAGATTACGGAAGTCGATGCAGATTTGGATCTTTCCGTTCTTCTTGAGGACCGGAACTATGCTGGCGACCCAATCCGGATGTTGTTCCTCACGAATGAAGCCGCTGGCTATTAGTTTGTTGACTTCGACTTCGATCGCATCCATAACACCTGGACGGAAGCGTCGCTGTTGCTGCTTGACTGGCTTTGCATCTGGCTGAATGTTGAGTTTATGAAGAGCGATATCGGGATCTAACCCCGGCATGTCTTTATAACTCCTTGCGAACACATCAATATATTCTCTGACAAGTTCCAACAGCGATTCTCGCTCTTCGTCTATTAAGCTTTTACTTACGAAGATTGGCTTTGGGGAGGATTCGCTGCCGAGGTCGATCTGTATAACCTCATCTTCGGTGGGAGGTTCTCTCTGCTCGAACCGCTTTTTCCATTGTGCATCCAGCTGTTGGGCCCACGTCTCTAGCTCGAGGATTTCCAGAATGTCTTCGTCTTCTTCGTAAGCGTCGACGAATGTCATATTGACTGATAGGACTCGTCTGAATATGTCTCTGATGCTGGTATCCGAATCGGAGGTTGGTGACCCGGTTGAATGTGACTGCCAGTCACACTCTTCATATGAACTCTCAGAGGTTGTCGTGGGTGTTACATACCCCAATACATATCGAGTTTTGCTATAGTAGTCCCGTGGCTTGCCAGCCGGGACTAGTGGCTTTAAAGGTAGTCGTCGTTCGGTGTTGTAGTTCAAGCCTAGCGTAGTCTCCAGATCATATCCCTGTTTTTGTATGAGATATTTGGATTGGGGGCTATAAAGATACAAAGGCAGTCTCCCGGCATCTGGCCCAAGATCGACTTCTTCTATGGTGAAGGGATACGGATCGTCCTTCCGGCCAAAGTTGATTGGATGATCCCCTCCCTCGATTATGCGGTAAGCATCTTTCGCTGGAATAAGTTGGATCGCGGTGTGCACGTTTGTCACATGTGAGTGTAGGTGGGTGCCTATACCATGTTCCATAGCGTACATTGTACAAAGCTTATCAAGCTCGATGTAGTTCAAAGATAGACCTTTATTGATGAAGTAAGGTATCTTTTCTAGGGGGATTACATCATCTGCGGAGGGAACATCAGTGTGGGCAGCCACATACTTGGCTAGCTCCGGTTCTTCTTCGGCTACCCCCTGTATAAATGAAGACTGAGAGGATAACCTAGGCAGCTTGATCGTCAGAGGTTCAACTGGTGGAGCAGAGCGTGGAGTTGTTGGCAGACTAGCAACCCCCAGCTTGGTACTCGATGTTGGGCGGGGAGTGGTTGGTTCGCTAGAAGTCCCAGACCTTGCATCGGGGTGATGACTCTTCTTGGAAAGACGTATTGTCATTGGCTTGTCAGAGGGATTGAGCTTCTCAGTTTGTGGCTGGCCGACTCTTGGCAATCTAATTGTCAGTGGCTCCGTCGTAGGTCTCCGCACTTGGCCAGACCTCGGCAGCCGGATTATCATCTGCTCCTCTTATGCTGAGAGACTGATCGCGTCCTTATATATAGTGGCCGTAAGGGGTGCAGACTTGCCTGGTTTGTGAGCTTGGAGGTGGATTGTCTGGGGTTCTTCTGATCCCGTAGTTGTCTTGGTATGAGCTTGTATATCTCCTTCACCAAGTTGCTTTTTCGATTTCTCGTACAGACAGGAGTCTGAGTAGTAGGATTCGACCCCTTTGAAGGGATCGATATCAGCAAATTTTGTCCTCACGAAGCCGTGCTTGTCGACATATTTGAAGCATTGGTGTAGCATAGAAGGCACGATCATGTAATCGTGTATCCAAGGGTGCCCCAAGAGGATGTTGTAAGAAGTGTCGGCATCTATGACGTAGCAGGTGACTTCTGATTGGAGATCGCCAATCTGACACTTCAGACGAATCTTCCCAATTGGGTAGCTCATGCCCGAATTGAAACTGCTGATGGCAGTACTTGTAGGCGTCAAGCGATGCATCGAAATGCGAAGATGATGTAGCAAACCCTTCGGGATGATGCTTATAGAAGACCCAGGATCAATGTGCATTCGATCCACCTTTACGTCGCTGATGTATCCAGTGTAGTATAATGGGCGATCGTGCAGGTTGGTCTTGATGAGCATGTCTTGTGGAGTGAAGACGATATTGGGCATTGCTCCTGTACCAGCACTGTCTTGGAGGTCGGCAGGCTGGTTTTCTCTCGTGAGGTTGACCTGAGCCAAGTATGCGTCGGTATTTTGGAGTGCATCGCTCAAAGCTGCACGGACATCCTTCGAGAGTCTCAGGAGTTCATATAAGGACAATTTAGCCGTTATATTGGCCAATTGTGCCAGGATGTCGAAGTTGTAGGGCCTCTCCAGCCCCTGAGGTGTCTCTTTTCGGAGGGATTTGTCAAAGCGAGTCTCCTTTGGCCTAGGTTTGTCGGTCGTCGGAGGCTGAGAAGGCCCTGGAGCGTTAGTGGTAGCTGGCGGATGATCTTCAGTCGAGTTCTCAGCCACAGGTTGGGATTGTGCTCCAGATCGAGTAACGACAGCCGTGACCTCTTCCACATCTGCCGAGATGGTGCGGCAGGATCTGATTTTTCCACTTCTTTTCTTGTGAATGGGAGACGACGTGGACTGAGTCACCTCATGTGCCAGGTCCGGATGGACCCACATGATTTCCCCTCGTGATGTGGTAAGGGGCACTAGACCAGCAGCTTGCTCCCGAGCAGGCGAAAGATTAGCAATTTCTATCGTCGCCAGAGGGATGGTTATAACACCGTCTTGAGTCTTTGTTGGAGGAAAGCTGCCGAATTGTACGGATACCATGTTGGCCGCTACGGTTACCTCCTCAAAATCGATGGCCAGAGCGTTCGAATCGATAAGGTTTTGGATGTACCGTTTTAATTGGAAGCAGTCGTGTGTAGCATGGTGGACGTAGCGGTGGTAATGGCAGAACTTTGGGTTCTCCAGATCTGTCGGCCGAGGTTCCCGTCTTGGTGGAGGAAGCTGAATTCTGTCTCCTTGTATGAGCATGTCCAAGATAGGCTTGACGTGGCCGTCTTCGAATGAGTAAGTGATTTGCGGCCATTGCTTGTCTGCCGATTTTGACTCAAGTTTTTGGGTTGTATCGGCCACCATAGCCTGCTTCCCCTTATTGTCCCGATTATTGGAGGAGCTACCTCCATTATTGGTGTTGGCGTTGGGACACTTGCTCTTGTCCTCCCCTTCTGAGATGTGCAATCCCAGTTGGCGAGCCTTCTTCAATCGTTCTTCGACGCTTGTGGCACTGATGATAAATGCCTTCCAGTCCTTGAATTGACTCTCGCCCATCCAGAGACTGATTGTCGGGAGCAATCTCTTTTGGCAAATTTCAATCAAGGAGGAATCCGGGTTTCCTGAAGGCAGCTTCATCGCGGTTTGGCAAAACCGCTCAATATAGTTCCTTGTTAGCTCTTTCCCCCCTTGAATGACGTCCATGAGGGTGGACATCGTGACGTCCTACTCTACGTCGTAGAATCTCTCCAAGAACATGCGCTTGAAGCCGGCGAAGGAGTGGATGCAGTTGTCTGGCAGGTTGCGGTACCAGTCGAAGGCGACTCCTTCCAACGCCCCAATGAATAATCGTGTGAGGATGGCATCATCATGGGGCAGATGGTCGATGGTGACCTCGAAGTAAGTGATGTACCGACTTGCTGAGGTCTTGCCATCATACGGGTTGATATTAAACGGCTTATATCTTGGTAGAAATGGAATGTCCCTCCAGGCAGTAGGATACGATTGCCGTATTCTGAGGTCTTGAGAGTTTTCTCGGGCATGGAACATGGCTCGGAGCTCTTGAACCTCTCTTCTTACTTCTCGGGCCTCATCTGCAGTGGTGGGGGCCGTTATTTCAGGAGGATTATTGCCCGGGTTCGGTGCCGCTGAGTTTGTGCATTGATCGCGGGACCCGTGCTTGTTTGGCCAGGCGTCCCTCCTTGCAGAGTTGGAAGAGCTGCTTTGATTTCATCTACAGACTTGACCAAGGCCTGTAGTATAGCCTCCAGAGTATCGATGCGTTGGCGATCACTAGAACCACCTTGATTGTTGTCCGTCATGAACACCGTCCTTACATGAGGAGTGATGGGTAGAACGGTGGAGGATGTGCCCTCCAAATTATACCCAAGCACCGAGAAGTCATCGGGGTATGTGGGAATATTCTCTTCGGGTTCGGACTCGGAGGGAATAGTATCCCCAGCTTTTGAGCTTGCTTCATCTTGAGAGTCATGGATGTCCTCGGGGACATCAGCACCTGTTGTACCTGATGGGAGAGTTGTCTCCCCGGGCTCATCTCCTTGGAACATCGGATTGTCGTGGATGTTCGGAGGAGTGCTACCTCCAGTTCCCACGACCCCCGGTGATGTGGATGATGAATCTCCCATTGTAGCAGATTTCGTCTTTGAACGGGTGCCTTGGAAAACCCCGGTGGTGGACAACCGTTTAGAAGAAAGTCTTTTAGCAGTAGTGGTTGATATCTTTGGGCTGGAGATACTTGTCTTCTTCCCTCTTCCCTCGACGGGGATTTTCTGAGTAGAATTGCAGGGGACAACAGGAGGCGCCTCGTCCTCTGAGCTTGGACGTTACAGTCTTTGGAAGACGGATCGTCGGTCTTTTTGTACCATTGCGGGGTTGCAACAACAATTGACAATGATTGACGTCCGTGAGAGGACTCTTTGCACCCTGGGGCTCCCTCTCTTTCATTGCGTTTGTGGAGGATGGCCTCACGCAAGTCAGATGGGTCCGGATCGACCATGTTTGCTCCCTGGATTTTGGAAGACTTTTGGGAACCTCCCTGTCCGTTTGCCGCCGGGGGTTGGACTCGAGTGGTTCTTTACAACTTTCCATTAGAGGCCCGTATAATAGTACACGGGACGCTCGGATGGTCAGAGGTCGGATCAACGGACCGAGCTTGCCAAGCTCGTGCTGCCTTAGACTTCTTCACTCTAGTGCGTAAGGGCACATAGTAGGAAGAGTCTAAGTGGTGCTAGAGAGAATCAGACATGTCTTCTTGGGAGCATAGGAGATCAGGACCATAGGTGAGTCGATCGAAGACGGAGCCACGTAGAGTAGACATCATGCGGCTGGAATCAGCGATCCTCATCCGGCTGGCAGTCGTAGCCGCATGGGTCTTCTCCATGCGGCTGGAAACACTGGCCGCATAAGTGTTCTCCATGCGGCTGAAAATGCTGGCCGCATGAGTACTATGCTTTTGGCTAGCAATTTCAGCCGCATGGTCATTATTCATGCGGCTGGCAATCTTGGCCGCATGAGGCCTCGCTTTGCGGCTAATGTCCTTATTTGGTTTCTTTCTGGAGCCCATAGAATCGCTCTTTGCCCCTGCAAGTCCAGCATCGTAGTGCTTTCCTTTGCCAGACTTGGGGACAGCAGAATCTTCTACGGCTTGAAGTGGGGCTACGCGAGAATCGCCTTCACCGTCTTGGGTAGCAGAGAGTACTCCATCGAGGGCCTGGGGAGGAGCAAACAATTTTGGCCTCCACTCTTTGCGAGCCTTCGTGGTGCGGGTGCGATTCTGGATCGGGCCAGCGCTTCCTTCGGAGAGCATCTCTTCGAACGCCTGTTGGTCGAAGCGGATGACCATCTTCTGTTGTGTGGAGCCAAGTTTGGTTGTATCCGATTGCGTCACCAACTCCTCAGCCGTGGAGAAGTTTGTCCCAACAGAGTCGCCATCGTGTTTGCCATTGATTATAAAAGTACAGAACAGTTTTATGGGAGGACTGAACTTAGACTAACAATACAAACTCGCTTGTACAAAGAAAGCCTAGGGACGAAAGCCTAGGTACAGCAGACTAAGTACAATTGTTTATTTTAGATTCTGGAGGGTGACGATAGAGGCTCGGGAAGGCGACGGCAGCCCTGCCTTACTCCTTGGACGATCGATATGCAGCCTTAGCTCCAGAAGATTTGCTCGGCGTTGAAGAAATGCTCTCTTTGCTCTCTCTCTCCGCTTTTTTCTCCAAGTCTTCTAATGCTCTCCGATCTCGAAAAAGGGTCTCTCTAGTCGTGCTCTCTCCATTGTGTATATTACCAGGGAATGTATATCTTTCAAGGAATGGCACCCTGCTATTTATAGGAATGGGGTATGATCATTAGGGTTGCAATGATTGCTTCCTGGAGATGGCGGCGGCCTGTGGATTGGTCAATCTCGGCCATTAGTTTTGAGTGTGATGAATCTGGGCCATTAAGTGTAGATTACACCAAATCTCATCAGTAATTAATGCTGATTGGAATAAATCTTCCTCATGACGATCTGCTGATGTCTACGAATAAATTTGATTTATTCTCCTGCCACGTGTCCTAGATTATTAGGATTTGATCCAATCTCTGATTACAATAAATCTGGGAAATCGATCGGCTTAGGACACGTGTCCTAGGAACCACTGGGGGAATCTGAACCGCATGAAGATTGAGCCGCATAAGGTTTGGGCCGCATAAGGTTTGGGCTACGTGTCAGGGCTGCTTTGGTAGTGGCCCCCCCTCGAACCTTTGAACCGCATGGAGGTGATCATTGCTAGCCGCATAGGGATGCATCCGCCTGAGCCGCATGGAAATGGTCTGCTTCAACCGCATGGGAAGGCCTCCACTTGAGCCGCATGAGACTGTTTCGTCCTGAGCCGCATAGGACGGCTTTATTCTGAACCGCATGGGAAGTCTTCGCTCGAACCGCATACGAATGCCCACGTGGCAAGGCCACGTGGCATTTTTATGGATCTCAGGGGATTGTGTCAGAGATCTCTTTCTCTTCCCTAGAGGTCTGTCATTATGACAGAGTCATAATTACCTCTCTTGTGTCAGGGCTGTCACTTTTTTCAGAGTTGTCAGCCGTCAAAGTAATTAATGCAGCATAGGGCAGAGGGGAGCACTGTTACGCCACGTGTCTTCTGAGCCGCATGGGATGTCTTGGGCCGTATAGTCCCTTATGCCGCATGACTCTCTGAACCGCATAGGATTTCTGAGCCGCATGGGGTTTCTTAGCCGCATGGATCATTTTCCATGCTTCTACAGAAGTGTTCGAATGGCTAAGTCAGAAGAGTTGGTCATGTAATAGAGTTATGAAAATCGAGCCGCATTAGCTCGACGAAAAGTCAAGGCGTATCGGTTTAAGGTAGGCGGGTTCTTGACCCTTCTCCCTACTCTTTCATGCCTAGTAAAATGTATTATTATATGCATATGTTTCTATCGAGTTAACCAGCATGGCTCGAATCGAGTAAAGGTCTTAGTGTGTGTCAAACATTAAGATAGAATATTGAATATTGAATAATTGAGGCGACGTGTATCAACTGCATGGATCGCGATAGGACAATATGATGGTAGAACATTGAAAGGCAACATCGAGATGTACATCACGTGCATGACTCAGAGAACATTAAACACTAGGCCTAGAATATTGATTATGGTGTTAAGCATGCCCTTGTGCACAGAAACTATGTGAATGAACGAGTATGCATAATAGGCAAATCGTAGTACAACACTACGGGACTGTCGAAACATCGAAGGGTATGCTTCGCCCGCGAAGCATGCAGTTGTGGCACAATTGTCGCGGAACTACGATTATATGAATAACTTGAGAACCGTTGGACGAGTAAATATTGTATTGGGGCATCGTGCATTAATATGGATGTGTTGGGGCATAATGCCGATGGGAATTAAGATAGGCAAATATGTTTGGTTGTATAAAACTCAGACGCATATTGCATGGTCAATGGACTCGGATGGCTCGTACACGGGTGCGGCTTCTCTCGAACGGTTACGACCGGGGCACTGGAATCATTCGGCCTAGGAGGGAATTATGTTTGGTATTTATGGTACACTTCATTAGGACGGATTACGACCGGCCAATGTTGTGCTAAGCTATGATATTAGTAAGTTTGGGATCCTTCGGATACTGGGCTAGCAACCCATACTAGAGCGATCGTTTGCTTACACGTTGAGATACCAAGTCCATTACGGTACGGAACACCGTGACCTTCATATAGATAGGACCGGTAGGCTGATATGAGAATTTAGTGCAGGCGCAGAGCCTGCTACTGGAGTAACATGTGGGCAACACTAGAGGGGAGTGAATAGAGTTTGTGTCTATAATGACCAATTGAAAAATAACTCTATTGCTAAGTCCAGAAAGAAATTACCAGGAGAATATATAGACCGAGTAATAATGAGGAAATTAAAAGAGTTTAGAAGAGCAAATATCCTGGTTTTCCTCGTGGAGGACTAGTCCAGGCCTGAGAACTCATGCTCGGAGTTAAAATCCACTATTTATAAAATAGGGTACACACGTGCCTTTAGTCCGATGAGCACGCCAACTTCTTACAGACACGAGCCTTTGAAGCGCTCGACTACTTTAACTTTGCAGATGCGAAACATAAAATTCTCCAAGTGACTTCTTTTCAACTCTTGCACAAAACTTCTAGCTGAATTTCACTGAGCACCTTGGGGCTAGGAAGTTTAGTGGCTAGGGGATTTGGAAGAATAAGGCTTAGAGTATATAAAGCTTGGAATATTGAAAGCTTGAGAGTAAGAGATGATTTGAAATGAGAGGAATCAAGCTCTATTTATACTAGTTAGGGGAGGCCGAGTTCGGCCAGAGTTCTATCCCAAATATTCAAAAATTCGACCATTGGACATCTCGTAGCAAGGTTTTCCTAAAAATTAGGTTGCTGACTTTAAGGCGGCCGAGTTCGGTTCGAGTTCTGTCTTAGGCAGAGTTCGGCCCAAGTTCGGTAAGCCTCAGACCAGAAGCCCTATATAGGTGCGGGTGGTTTGGTTTGGTTCAGAAATTGGTCTGTTTGTATGGTAGAGTTTGGAGAGATATGTCTAGGGGTTGTGATGACACAGTGAGACTCAATTTACACATATTTCTAGACTTAATAAATTAAAAAATTATAGACTAAGTACAAATACATTTGCAATATAATGCAACAGTTTGTAAATGATGTCTGTCTTGAACTTAATGTGTTGTATTGGATCATAGATGATATTCTGTCTTGGACTTGATGTGTCGTATAGATCATGTCACATATCAGTTGTTAATTATCTAAATCAGGTTGACTGTGATCTAGTTTGGGTCAACAATCTCCCTCATTTTGATAATTGACAAAATAATATTTGTATGTCTCAATATTCATACCTGGACACATGTTGAAGGAGAGAAGATCTTATGTAAGTGTAACGCCCGTAGTTCGTATTACGTATTTTGGTATACGTGTATGGAATCCCGACCCGTAATTAGACTTGTCTTGCTTAGCTTGATCCTGGTTTAATCTTGCCTTGGTTTATTTTGGGTTCATCCTGGTTCGACTTGTCTTGACTGGCTAGTCTTGGGTTTTGCATTGGCATGGGTTAGTTAGCATTTCCTGGTTCATGTGGTTTATCCTGGCCTTGGCCTGTATTGGGTTCGGTTGGGTTCGGCTTGGTTGGGCTCAGTTTTGGTCGATATGCAAACCCCTACCTACCACCATCCTTCATTTATTAACCCAACAACCATTCTCTCTCCTTATTCATTACTCATTTACTACTTCTTCTCTTCTTCCTCGTTTATTCTCCATTGAGCACCACCGTAGGCAAGTGTAACTTGCTTCATGGAGGAACTCAAGTTTTATTGTTCCATTGTCTTCCTCACGAGATTCTAAGACACTTTAGTACTTAGGATATTTAATTTCCATGGTTCATTTTATGTAGATCTAAGTTTGTTGTATTTTTGGATTTCTCGGTTTTGATCTACTAAACTGGCTTGTTTTTGAAAACTAAGAGTTCTATGTAGAAGGAATTCTAATGTTACGCAAGTTTGGCTTTTGAATGGCTGAATTTCACCAAGTCTTGATCGAGATGGGACCTTCTTGAGCTTTTACGCCTGCTTGCCTTGGCCCTGGGAAGAAGATAAAGTTTTACGCACACGTTCTTACGTGCTAGCGTAGTATTTAGTTTTTTAAGCACACGTTTTCCGTGCCAGCGTATCATTTACCCTTTTTACGTATACGTTTTAAACGTGCCAGCGTAGTATCCCCTTTAAGCACACGCATTGCGTACCAGCGTAATCCTTTCTACGCCGAGTTCACTTGAACTCTACGCGGGGGGGCCACTCTCGCTCGCGTAGAGTCGTTCTCGCACAGACTCTCCCTCGCTCGCATAGAGCCTTGTGTGCGTAGAGTTTCACTTGGGTGCTCGTGCGCGTAAAGTTTCGCTTGCATAGGGTACTTGCTATGCGTAGAGCCTTGCCCGCGTAGAGTTCCCTCTCGAGTAGGGCTCCCGCTCGTGAAGAAGCGGTCTTTCCTTGGTCTTGCTCGCATAAAGCCACTTTTACGCTTGGGGCCTCTTGGCCTAGCGTGGAGGTTCGATAGCATAGAGTCTTGAGCCCCCTTTTGCGTACCCGATTGTCTTTATGTCCTTGCACTTTTTCATGAATTTGATAATCACGAATTGATTGACATGACTGGACTGATAATTGTACATGGCACGATATAACAAGTGAATTGGCATGACATGACATGACATGACAAGACATGACAAGACAAGCAAGCCTGATGGGAACTATTGAATGTTGTTGTGACGGCTAGCATGACATGACAAGAATGAATGGCCTGGACACCGTGGACGATTGTGTTTCTACAAATGAACCAATACTGTCTCGTATCATGTCTAGGGTAGGGACCCCTGAGTACAACGGTCAGGGGTACCTACTAAAATTGACTAAGACTAATAACTAGAATAACCCAGTAGTCATGAAGAGATTTTCCAGCTACAGGCAATCCGGTTATCTGGGTGCGCAAGTGGACTTGTAGCCTGCCGACGAGTAGGGCACATTTCCAGCACACTGTCATGTGTTGCACCCTTCATGAACGAATATTAGATCTGGATAGCCTGGATGGTCTGCAGGGCTTGTGGCTGTTAGAATATCTCATTGCATCTTGCTAGTAACTAGGCCTGTGATAACCCTAGTTAGTTAAAGTATCAAGCCATACTTATTGCTTGGCCGTGATTGATTGGATGGAGTCTAACTCAGTCTAGTCTTGTCCTGATCCTGTACAAGATTGTTACATGACCTGATTGCTTGTGCTTTACTTTATCGATAAATGGTAGAAACCAAGTTCCGTTCAGACAAAGGATTACAATCCCGGTCCTTGTTTGGTTTAAGGGTTGTAACTCGGTTATCTGAATAGTTCCATGGTTATCTCATCGTATATCGTCATGATTTTCTATATTTTCAGTCTTTTATTATATAATTATGTTTTGTGCTAATTGCTGGTTTTAGTTCTTAAGTGAAGCCTCCTTTGTAGCACTTGCTCTTTCTGGGATCTGACCCGGCTGGTTTTGCGTGGCCAGATACCGAAGCAGCTCCAGAGGATCTCCCTACCTTCTAGCCAGATGGTGACCACCAGGCGTAACCCTGGCAACGAGTGGGTTTTATTTTTGCTCTCCCAGTCTATTGTAAATATATTCTTTTGAGGCGTTTAGCCGACGAGCACGTGTTAGCTCGTATTGCACTTTACTTACTGTCTGCCTACGGGCTATAGCATGATTAACAAATCCTAGGGTTGATCATGTATGACTGAAACTCTTGCTAGTCTTCACATTTTGTATGACTAGCATCATGATCATCCAAATATGTAATATATGGGACGCCTTACTATTGTATATTTTGTGCCCTGACATCTTGTAACTGTTATTACTTGCTTGAGATTGAGACAGTAGGCTTGTTCATGACCATAAGAGACTGATGACTTGTAGTGAAACCCTCATGTACCTAGACAGCCGTGACCGTATAGCGAGGTGGATTCTATTTCAATATATGTAGCTGGCTATGTCCACCCCCGCTCTCCAGTATTCTGGTTCTGGGGAGTTATATGGTTTATGTATGAAGTGGCTCCTCCAAAATAAATATTTTCGTCCAAGTACATAAGATTTATCCAAGCACAGCAAATCTATATAATTCATCTATAATATCACATCTCAATCCAATATCACATAAAATATCACATAGTATTCTATTTTTCTCCGCTTTTGTCATTTAGCAAAATAGTACATACCTCCCTCGTAAAGGGATATTAAAATAGACAAAGTGAAAGAGCAAACACACAACATAACCATAACCAACCTTAATATTGAAACTAGCAGTCTAATAATCTAGCAGGTGAAACTTGCATACGTAAACTACATAGTGCATGAAATGAAACTAAAAAGCAGTGACATAACTAGAGTGCATCAGTAGATCATAAAGTAGTAGACCACAGCTATCATGGAGCAGATAGTCTAAAATTAGAAATAGTGAATTTTATTAGCCATAAAATAAGTAGATCATGCGACAGACTTGTGAATCATTATTCAGTATATGTGAATCATCTCAGGTTAGCTATAGGGGTCGGTTCCCAGCTAGCGGTAGTCCGAAGACACTTGGCACCGTGTCTCTTAAGCTTTTGTGCCTGGTTGACATAAGGACCCTTTGGCTATACCCAAAACAATGCAACTATGTGAATTTTGATTTAACAAGTATTTAGGCAGGTACGATTTATTGTATGGCATTTTCATCCAAGATTCCTATTTCTCGACGAAGAAAGTTGAAACTCTCTTCGGCAAGTGGTTTAGTGAAAAAGTCTGCTAGCTGATGATCAGTGTTAATGAATTCTAGATTAATATTTCCTTGTAATTGATGATATTTTAAAAAGTGGTGTCGTATTTCTATATGCTTAGTGCATAAGTGACATATTGGGTTCTTAGTCAAGTTAATAGTACTAGTATTATCACAGAATATAGGAATATGATAAAAAGATAAATTATAGTCTGCTAGGATTTGCTTCATCCATAAAATCTGAGTACAACAACGTCCTACAGCTATGTATTTAGCTTCGGTTGTAGACAGTACGACAGAGTTTTACTTCTTGCTAAACCAACAGACTAAAGCTTTGCCTAATAAATGACACGTGCCGCTGGTACTTTTACAGTCGACTTTGCATCCAGCAAAATCAGCATCCAAATAATCGATTAGGTCAAAGAACGTGGTTTTGGGATACCACAAGCCCACTGTAACAATGCCTTTAAGGTATCAAAAGATACGCTTAACTGCGCTCATGTGTGATTCCTTAGGGTTGGCTTGATAACGAGCACATAGGCAAACACTAAACATTATATCAGGGCGACTTGCAGCTAAATAGAGTAAACTATCGATTATACCTCGATACTTACGTCGGTCGATTGGTTTGTCGCTTTCATCAGGTTCTAATTTCGTTGTTGTAGCCATCGGAGTACTGATTAGTTTGATGTTGTCAAAATCAAATTTCTTCAGCATATTCTTTCTACACTTTGATTGACTGATGAAAATCCCTTGCGAGTTTTGTTTGACTTGCAATCCAAGGAAGTAGTTAAGTTTCCCCATCATGCTTATCTCGAACTCATTCTGCATGCACTTAGAAAATTCTTGGCATAATGCCTCATTAGTAGACCTAAAGATAATGTCATCTACATAAATTTTTACTAATAGAATTGTTTCATCAATTGATTTTATAAAAAAGTGTCGTGTCAATCTTCCCTTTTAAAAATCTTTTTCAAGTAAGAAAGTGCGTAGGCATTCATACCAAGCACGAGGGGCTTGTTTGAGGCCATAATGAGCTTTCTTATGCTTGAAAACATGATCAGGAAATTTATAGTTTTCAAAACCAGGTGGTTGTTTTACGAACACTTCTTCTTTAATAAATCCATTGATAAAAACACGTTTGACATCCATTTGAAAGAGTTTGAAATTTTGGAAATTTGTAAAGGCACAAAGCATACGGATTGATTCAAGTCATGCAACAGGAGCATAAGTCTCATCGTAGTCGATACCTTCCTCTTGGTTGTATCCTTGAGCTACGAAATGTGCTTTGTTACGTGTGACTAAACCGTCCTCATTAACTTTGTTACGAAAGACCCATCGAGTACCAATGATCGAATGGTCAGCAGGTTTAGGAACAAGTTTCCAAACCTGATTTCTTTCGAATTGGTTGAGTTCTTCTTGCATTGCAAATATCCAAAATTCATCAAAAAAAGCTTCTAAAACATTGTTAGGATCTATTTGAGATATAAAAGCAGTGCTAGCTATAGAATTTCTAACAGATGAACGAGTACTTACTCCTTTTGATACCTCACATATTACCAAGTTTTCTGAATGTTCTGGTATAAAGCGAAAATTCTTTGGTAAGCTTTCCAGAGAACTGGTTTAAGATGTTGTATCCTTAGAAGTTATTGATTTGATATGTACGTCATCGTCGTCATCAGGAATAGCTGTTGTACTATTATTCTCATCAAAAGTAACATTAGCAGATTCTTCAACAATCATAGAGCGCTTGTTGAACACTCTATTGTTGGCCCATTGGTCATGGTCAAACCTGATTTGATAATTGATCAAACTCTGTCTCAAAAAATAGAACAACTCAGATGTTTACTCAAGATGTTTTGGACACTGATCAAGATTGGATATCTACATAGTTCAAGACCGAAGCTAATGTTTGCCACTCATGACTGTATTTCTTTATGCAATGTAATTTTTTATTTTTATTGAGTCTAGAATATATTGTACACCAAGTCGTACAGGCAAATAGGCTATCCAAAATCGTTTTCAAAATGACCTTTGTTTTGAAAAACATCTCTTATTTACAAAAGCTTCTGAAGGATTTCAAAAAGGCTAAAAATATTTTCTTAAAATATTCCAGACCAAACCCTGACAGAACTCGGCCAGAGTTCGGCCATAGTGAACATTATGTGAACGTTGGATTTTTGAACTTGGTCTCCCTTCAGTTGTGGATTGTTACATAGAGTTCTGTCCGAATTCTGCCCGAATTCTGCCTTTGGAAAAACTATAAATATAGTGGAATTCTGATCTTTTAAAATCACCAATTCACTTTCATCTCTTCTCTTCTAAAGCTTACATTTCTTCCAAAAAGTTTTCTAAAAAGCTTTCATTTTCAAATCCCAAACCAGTTACAATTCTCTAGTCAATTTGCCAGTACGGTACGGTCTAGAAGATTTCAGAGAAATTGTAATCAAAGGCTTGATTGAAGAAAGACTCTTCAAAACTGAAGTTGGTCGAGTTCTTCGTATCAAAGCTCGTGTCTGTAGAAGTTGCAAGGACTTCGTATGAAAACTTGCAGGATTTTCCAATAGTGGATTCAACTGGAAGCTAGAGTTCTTCCAACTGGACTAGTCCTCACAAGTGGGAAACCAGTATAAATCGGTGTGTTTGCGTTTGCCTTCTGATCTCTCTTCTTTACAGTTATTACTTTGTGATTATTGATATTATTTTTGTGATCTAAGTGCTAACAAGTTTTTAATTAGCAATATTTCGCTGCCTACTCTATTCACCCTCCCTCTAGAGTATTCTTCTTTACGACTTCGTTCCTACAATTGGTATCAGAGCAGGTTATACAAGTAAAGTAAGGTAAAACTGCAGTTACACATGGCAACTGTGAAATTCACAAGTGAAGGCCAAGCCACAAAAAGACCTCCATTATTTGACGGCACAAATTACACTTATTGGAAAACATGGATGAGTTTCTTCTTAAAATCTCTTGATTTTGACTTATGGTCTATAGTTATTGACGGCTATAAAAAGCCTCCTCGTATTACTGTTGAGGGAGTTTTAGTCGATAAACCCTATGATAAATATACTGAGGATAAAAAAAAAGTCCAGTCTTGCCGCATGTGCTATTAACGCTTTATTTTGTGCTTTAGACAGAACTGAATTTAACAGGGTGTCGACTTGCACAACATCAAATAAAGTTTGGAAACTTCTTGAAGTAACCCACAAAGGAACAACACAAGTCAAGGAGTCAAAGATCAGCAGACTTACTCAAGTGTACAAGGCGTTCAAGATGAAGTCAAATGAATCGGTCACTCAGATGTTTACAAGATTCTTGGATATTATAAATCCTTTGTCTTTATTAGACAAGGAATACAGTAACCATGAGAAGTGTAAAACCCCTAAATTTCTACTATATTTTTTAAATAAAATTTGGTACTGATTTTTTATTTCATATTTATACGCCGCGTAGTTGCATTGTACGTCCTGCACGAAATTTCGTTTTTCGTAATTGCTCGACAAGTGCGAATATGTGCGAGCGTAACATTTTTTTTCTATTTTTATAGTTTCAAAACAATATATATAATAGTTATTTTAACTATTGTACCAAAGTTTCCAATTTGTTATTTTATTTATTTTATTTATAAAAGTCTTTCGTTTATAACAGTTATTATTAATAAATAAAAATTCTTCATGCATACATATATTTCATAAATATTTTATTAGTTTATTTTAAATAATAATGTATTTTTTGAAATTATTATTATATGTATTTTTAGAAAATATATTTTGAAATTTTTGTAGCAATTTAAATTTTTGATTGGATTTTTATGGATTTGATTTAAAAAAGTTTTAAATTTAAAGATTGAATTTATATTTAATTTAAGTTTAGATTACCTAGATTTAAATTGGAATTTAATTTGGATTTAGATTGATTGTATTGATTTAATTTAATAATTGAATTATCTAAATTGGGTATAAATATTCCTAATCCTTATCCAACTGGGAATTCCCACATCCTATAAAAGGCAGGTACTCATCCATAAATTGCTACCATTCACAAATTCCTCCACAAATTATTTCTCTACAACGTGCGTGCTCATGTCGGTGTTCCATCCATCCTCGTGTCGGCCGTGACGGCCTCGGGTCCGATCCCGGGTGTCTTTCCAATCTACCTTTTTACATATATATTGTCACCATCTTCGTGTCCACACACGGACATGTCATCCTCCTTTTCCGACACAAAGTCCTAACCCTAAAACCTAACTCTAGAGAACCCACAACATCCGATCCACGCCGCCACCACCACTGTCGAACTTCCGACCACCAACCCGTCTTTCTCATCACCACCAACAGCTAGCACCTACAACCGTAGCACACACCCTTTCGTCACCCGATCCAGCCAACATCGACCCCGCCACCGTACACCCGTCGCCATCCACCGCCACCCCGGTGTACTGCTCCGCCTGCTGCACTGTCACCACCACAGCCTACCGATACCACCACCAGCCCCTCGCTGACACCCTGACACTCCAAGCCCCGCACCACCTGTCCCGGCCATATCCCGGCCAAATCCTCCAACGCCCACCGAATCCACCACCATCAACCACACATCAACGCCACCACCAGCATCTACCCCGTCGCCAACTACCCAAATCTGATGAAAACCCACACAGCCTCCGACCATCGGAACCAACATCACCATCACGCACCACCACCACGGCCACCGGCCGAAACATCTCCAATCCGCCACCAAGAGAGAAGAAATAGGGAAAACCTACCTGAGCCGGCCGTGCACCGCCGCGGCCACGACCAACCTCCGGCCTATGCGCCGGCGTGCGCCATCCACCCCGGTAGATCTTTCCCGTCCCGCTGTCCGTGGCGCCCACCGCGAGCCAAGTGCTCCGCCGCCGACGCTAGCCCTAGCCAGCCACCACGCGCCCACTGACGAGTCTCCCTTCTCCTTTTCCTCCTTAATCCACCGCGTCAGCCGTCGACGACCCCCTCTGTCGTCGGCCGGACCACGAGCGCCGCCTCCCAGCGCGTCCGGCCTAGCGCACCCCTTCTTTACTTCCTCCGCTCTGGATCCGCCGCCCACCGCTCCTTTCCTCTCCGCCTATCGCCGCCTCTCTCTCCTCAATTCTCTCCCTCTCTCTAAATCTTCGCCTTCTCTTCTCCCCAGCCCTCTTTTTTTTTCCTCCGCTTCACTCCCTCCACTCCCCAGGCTTCTTCCTCCTTCCTTTCGAAAATTTCCTTGGGACCTCTTTCAAAGAAAGAAGTCAACATGGCCTTTAGTTTTAATTGTATGGTCTAGTTGGTTTCTGTTTTGCTCTATTACTTCACCACTATCAAGGAGAGTCAGCAGCTATGAGTTATAATTTAATAATATTTTGTCATTATTAAATCATTGTTATTACCTTGATTTATTATTGTTATTTTCATCAAAATTGTTATTAATAATTAGTTTATGAACGTTAGTATTATTGCTATTAGTTGCTATTAGACTTAGTCGTATGATTATTACTATTTAAGAATTATGTAATATTATTATTAATTAATTATTATTTTTTTAAACTATAGATATGGAATAAAGGATAAAGCTATCTATGGAATCTCAAAATTTGAGTTTTGCCTAAAAGGTTTTTTTTTTATATTTTGTATATCGATCTGAAATATTTTTGCCTAATAAAAAGTGTTTCTGAATTAACATATATATATATATATATATATATATATATATATATATATATATATATATATATATATATATATATATATATATATATTTCAAATATTATATAAAATACTTTAAGGCAATTTTAGTTTTTAACCTAAAATAATTTTTGGAATATATATATTATTTATGGTGCCATATCTGTAGCTTTTGACCTACAAAATATATTTCAAGAAAAAGTCATGTTTTTGCCTTAAAATGGTTTTCTATATTATTTTGGATAATAAAATATAGTTTTCGAATAATATAAGTAGTTTTCTGAAATCAAATATTATTACTTATCCAATTTCCTTCGACCATCCTTCTGTGTGTGACTAATCCCATATATCCTATTCCCTCGCCAAACCTGTACAACCCTATGTCAACCCTAACTAATATGACCGTCCTAGACTAGATGGAACTGTCCGTGCCACCATCAGAGGTCACCTTGCATAGTTGTTGCATCGAAGTCGCAATTTGTGCCACCTTGATCATCGCAGCACACCGGGCGTCCTACCAGGCAAGACACCCTGCCATTTGTTGTTTATTTATTTTAGCTCATATTTCATGCATTATTTATTATTTTCTTTATGCAAAATAAACTGTGATACATGGCATAACCTGTTAGAACTTACTGTTCATTTATATTTCCTGCTATGTATTATTTTTCTTATACATTAAACCTAGATTTAAGTGACCACCTTGTGTGTTGCATTCATTGGCCTTGACACGTTGTAACACGAAGTTGTGTGTCGCATGTAGAACACGGACATACATGACTGGCTGGCTACCAGTGCGTATAAGCCGTGCGATAGAAATAACCGCTAATAGAGGTTGCAGGCTTAGTTTGACTTAGCAGTTAATAGAGGGTACTGTTGTGGATACAACATAGTAGGCATTGGGCGGGGAGGACAATTCCTTAGCGTATGGGCTTCGATGCACTTTCCCTTTTGTAACCCGCGAGCTCCGCCGGAGACGCGGGTGAGATTACCCATGATTACTGACGGCCACTGGCGTTCTATGGAACGCTATGCTCTTATTAATTGGGCCTCTAGTGCCCCAAGGGGGGACCATGCCGATCCTATTTAGCCAGGGCCCATGCATAGGAAGGATTGTTCTTAACTACATTTCACTTAGAACGGTTAGGCACCTTTATCCATTAGGTACGAATACTTTTGGTTTGGGTACTTGTATCTGACCGTGGCTTGGAATAATAACTTATCGCGGATTAGTTCGTCACATCTTGTCCTTGTTTGGTTGTAGGTATGACTTACTACTTCGATGAGAAGGTATTGAACCTTGTTGGGGTCCGGATACCATATTGGATTCATAGCATGGAAAGATACGTCACCGTGAATTAGTTTACCATCTCCTGTCCTTGTTTGGTTGGGGGGATGGTAAGCTAGTTCAAAAGGTGTGTATTGGACCCTATTATAATTCAATTGACTTATTTATTTGAGCAATATTTATTCTGTTTATATGGCATGATATTATGTGTCGTGTTACATCCCTCTGAGGACCTGGTTTTCTCTCCAGGTGTGTGCTCTTGTCTTTCGCAGGTATTCTAGCTCTAGCTGTGATCATCTATATTTCTTCGAGGATGATTGCACTAGGATCGTCTTCGCTTCGCTCGCCAAAATCATTCTTTGTATATCATGTATTTCTTTTCATAGTTGGTAGTGGATTTGTCTCCGCCCAACTATATGTACCAATGACAATTTAAAGTTGATTATATGATATCTTTTATTCATTTATTTTGTGTGGATGAGATTAGTTATGGTTCTACTGCATTTTACAGCTTATGTATCCATACGAGGCATATGTACTTCGTATGAATACAGCTGGCATGTCTACGTTCCTAGTCCTACGTATTTTGGGACTGGGGCGTTACAAGAAGATTCGTAAACTTCTACAAGCTCTCACGAAGAACTGGATTCCAAAGGCTACAGCAATCCTTGAAGGAAACGACCTCTCGACAATATCTTTGGAAACACTCATGGGAAAGCTACTCACTCACGAGTTGAAACTTTAAGACTTTGAAGATGCTACACCAAAGGAGAAGTCAGAAAAGTCGATCGCTTTGATGGCTCAATATAGAAGAACTGACGAAGATGATTCTGACGATAGTGACTCTGACTCTGAAGATCAAGCTCTTATGGTAAGAAAATTCAAGAAGTTTATGAGATTCAACAGAAAAACAAAAGACAGCAACAGCAACAACAACGAGGAAGATCCTATTTGCTCCGAATGTAAGAAGAAAGGACATATGAAGAAAGATTGTCCAACAACATCATCATCAACAAGAAAAAGCATCAAATATGACAAAGGCTACCTGAAGAGATCTACATCAAGGAAGTACGCCAATACAAGCATATGGCATGAGAGCGAAGCCAACGATTCAGAAGACGAACAATCGGATGACGCTGCAAATGTATGCTTGATGGCTTGAGATCAGGTGGAACGCCCTTCACATGCTAAAAGCAAATGGATCCTCGACAGCGGTTGCTCACGACACATGACCGGTGATGCATCATTATTCGCAACACTATCGAAGAAGAATAAAGAAGGATACGTCTCCTTCGGTAGTAATTTAAGAGGGTACATAATCGGTATCGATGACATTAGTAAGGCTCCATATCGTGTAATTAAAGATGTCTGTCTAGTTACCGAGTTAAAACATAATCTGCTCAGCATAAGATATTTAGCTGATCACGGTTATGGCATTAACTTCATCAAAGACAAATATACTATAGTTGATAGCTCAACTGGTAGTACTATCTTTGAAGGTATCAGGGAAGACAATATATATATTTTCTATCTGTTAGAAGATGCTAACAAAGCAGGTAGATGCTTGATGGCCAAAAGAATTAAAAGTCAACTATGGCATGTGAGACTCGGTCATGCAAACATGGACACAATTTTAAAACTATCCACAAAGAAGTTGGTATGCGGCTTACCGGACATATCTTTCAAGAAGGATATGGTATGTAGTGAATGTGAAAAGAACAAAGCTACTCGATCCGTCTTTAAATCCAAGAACGCTTTAAGTACCACTAGAGCTCTACAATTTTGCATATGGACTTATTTAGACCTAGTAGAATTGCTAGTCTAAGTGGTAAGTTATATGCATTTGTCATTGTAGATGATTTCTCTAGATACACATGGGTATATTTTCTTGCACGTAAGAACGATGCTTTGTCAGAATTTGTCACCTTTTGCAAGAAAGTACAGAATGAAAAAGGTTTCATGATTACTCGCATTCGTAGTGATCATGGTAAAAAATTTGAGAATGCAGAGTTCAAGCAATTATGTGACACACACGGTTATTTGCATGAGTTTTCCTGCCCTAGGACTCCACAACAAAATAGAGTTGTGGAACGTGAGAACATGACTCTATCTGAAATGGCTAGAGTAATGTTGAACCAGTTTAGTCTACCTAGATTCTTTTGGGCTGAAGCTGTCAATACAACGTGCTATATTCTCAATATGGTTCTAATTTGACCTATATCGAAGAAGACTCCCTATGAGTTATGGTTTGATAGAACACCCACTGTTTTATATTTTAAGATATTTGGTTGTAAATGCTTTATTCTTAATACTAAAGATAACCTGAGTAAATTTGATGAAAAGGCCGATGAAGGTATCTTTTTAGGTTATTTGGTAAAGAGCAAAGGGTACAGAGTCTTTAACAAAAGAACCATGATCATCGAAGAATAAATTAATGTCAAGTTTGATGAACTAGATCAACATTTAAACGATGACGATAATGAAGACATGAGTACACCAAGTACAGCTACTGTAAAACCATTCCACAAAGATACAGAACCTTCACACAAATCACCAGCTGAGGCTTCAAGCAAAGAAGCCAGAACTAGCAATCCTGAGGATATGCAAAAAGAGATGAGATTCTTGGCAGATCATCCAAAAGAGTTGGTAATTGGTAAGATTACCAAGGATGTAAGTACTCATTCCTCTAATAAAGATATAGCTTCTTGTGTTGCTTTTGTTTCACAGCTTGAACCAAAAAACATTAAAGAAGCATGTAGTGATAATTTTGGTTAGATGCTATACAAGAGGAATTAAACCAATTCGAACGGAATCAAGTTTGAGAACTTGTTCCCAAGCCCATTGATTATCCGATCATTGGCACCTGTTGGGAATTTTGAAACAAATTGAACGAAAATGGTTTAGTGACTCGAAATAAGACTCGACTCGTAGCTCAAGGATACAATCAAGAAGAAGGTATCGACTACGATGAGACTTATGCCCCAGTTGCGAGATTAGAATCCATTCGCATGTTATGTGCATTTGCATGTTTTCATAATTTCAAGTTATTTCAAATGGATGTTAAAAGCGCATTTTTGAATGGTTTTATAAAAGAAAAAGTTTATGTAGCTCAACCTCCAGGTTTTACTGATTTCAAAAATCCTGATTATGTTTTCAAGTTGAAGAAAGCCTTACACGGTTTGAAACAATTCCCTCGTGCTTGGTACGATCGTCTAAGCTCTTTTCTACTTGACAACAATTTTTCAAAGAAAAAGGTTGACACTACACTATTTATAAAATTTTTGAATAACAATCTTCTTTTGATTCAAATCTATGTAGATGATATTATTTTTGGATCCACTGATGAATCTCTTTGTCAAGAATTTAAAAAGTGTATGCAAAATGAGTTTGAGATGAGCATGATGGGAGAGCTAAAATTCTTTCTCGGACTGCAAATCAAACAAACCAACAATGGGACGTTCATAAATCAAGCAAAGTACACAAAAGATTTATTAAAGAAGTTCAACCTAGAAGCAGTCAAACCACTTAGCACTCCAATGGAGACTTCAACCAAGCTTGATATTGATGAACAAGGCAAACCCGTCGACATACGTAAGTATCGAGGTATGATCGGTAGCTTACTGTACTTAACTGCTAGTCGACCAGACATTATGTTTAGTGTTTGCTTGTGTGCACATTTTCAAGCCAATCCTAAGGAATCACATCTGTGCGCAGTTAAACGTATCTTTCGATACCTTAAAGGAACTTCTTCTGTCGGCTTATGGTATCCTAAAACTACGTCATTTGACCTAACCGGTTATTCTGATGCTGATTTTGTCGGATGCAAAGTAGATAGAAAAAGAACCAGTAGTACATGTCATTTCCTAGGAAAATCCCTAGTCTCTTGGTTTAGCAAGAAGCAAAATTCTGTCACATTATCAATAACTGAGGCTGAGTATATCACCGCAGGACGTTGTTATGCACAAATTTTATGGATGAAGCAAACTTTAGAAGACTTTGGATTATATTTCACACATACCCATTTTCTGTGATAACACTAGTTCTATTAATTTGACTAAGAATCTAGTATGTCACTCTCGTACTAAACATATCGAGATTCGACATCATTTTCTTAAAGATCATCAACAAAATGGAAATATTGACCTTGTATACATAGACACACAGAATCAATTGGCTAACATTTTCATAAAACCTCTAGCGGAAGATCGTTTCAATTATTTACGTCGAGAATTAGGAATTTTAGATGTCAATAATATTAATTAATTTTGTTTTATTAATTAATTTATTCAATACTCAATAACTGTTTTCGAGACAAGCCTACAAAGAGTCTGTCTGTCACTACGACTACGGTCGAAGCGAAGCGGTACTTAATTGTTCTCCGGTGAACTCCTGTTAGCTGGAACAGTACTCCTACAGCTAATCTGAAATAGATGCTGAGTAAAGAAAATTAATTTATAGAATAATATTAATTATATTATTTGGAGTTTAAAATTATTAAACTTTGAATTAAATATTTCAAATGAGTTGATGAAAAGGATATAACCCATAAATTTTGTTAACAAAAAAACCAGAAGAACGTTAGGCAAATTCGGCCCGAGTTCGGTCCGAATTCGGCCAGAGTTCTGTTGGTGTTGTAAGTTTTAAGTCAGAACCCGAGGCCTTCTCCTCTTCATCTCTTCTAAACTATTTTATCACAGCAGCAGCAGCAGCCGAAGAACGCCCAAACCCTAGCTTTTATCCACTCCTTTTCTTCCAATCTATATGGAGAGATCCATCAAAAATTTGGATTCATGCGAAGAATCGCGTCCTCTACACCAAACTTGATTCTTGGAAGGTATAATTCCTTCTCTCCTCCACTTTCAAATTCTTAGGGTTATCTAGTTTTGGGAAAGAATGCCTAAGGGATTCAATCCTTTCAAGAGGAAGAAGAACAATGCCAGTGAAGAGGCATCGCCTTCTGATTCGAACATGGATTCACTCTTTTCTTCGGTCCAATCGGATGACGGCGTGTCGGATGAGTTTTACTTCAAAACTCATGACCAAGCTTTGCTTTGGTATGCCGACTTTGCTATGCGTACAATATGCACAGGCTCTCCGATTAAATGGACTATATTTCCATATCACCGTCCTTTTTTTGAGGTATTAACAATTCCCTATAGCTACTAATGCCCTTAGACTACTCTATTGTAACTTCGTGTTAGACACTTTTACCACAAGAACTTGTGTTGGCGGGATCGATATCGAGTTCGATGATGTGTTGCTAGCAGAAATCCTTGGTATTCCAAACGAATGTGCCCCGCTCGATGACATCACCGACTTCGACTTTCCCGAGGGCACGACTCTTGTTAGTTTCAAGAATGAACTTTGTGCGCCAGCACATGCTCATCCTGGAAAGTTCAAGGCCAATAACTTGAACTTGTTTGACTATGAGTTACATAGCATCATATATTCCACTATTCTTCCGAAATCTACTTCAAAAGATGATGCCACTGCACTAGAACTCTCTGCCCTCTATCACATTCTTAAGGGGATTCCTTTTTCTGTCCCTAAGACTATCATCCAGATCATGGGAAGATGTCACGAAAGAGAACACAATCTTTCTTA
Organism: Iris pallida; assembly: GCA_029216955.1. Lineage (NCBI taxonomy): Eukaryota > Viridiplantae > Streptophyta > Magnoliopsida > Asparagales > Iridaceae > Iris > Iris pallida. Next base: position 3,594,181 of record JANAVB010039218.1, read on the forward strand.
TGCGATGCTTATCCCTCGCATCTTTCAGCCTTTTGATATCGACTTATCCACTTGCGCTCTGGATCCTGAGCCCAAGTTTCTCAAGCTTTTTCATCGTAGCATTGCCACTGCTCCTCCACCTCCTGCACCTGCTCCTACTGCTCCTATTCCTACTTAGACCTACCCTATGACTTTTGAGGGTATTCATCAGCACCTCTCGGATTTACAGACTTTCTTTGTTGACACTTCCAGGGAACATGAGTTCCATGACGTGACTCGGTTCTAGGCTATTGCCAACTCGTTTGTCGATCTCCGATTTCCTCAGACGGGTCATTCTGCTAGCTCTCTTCCTAGAGACCCTACTGTATCTGGTTATCGCATTGAGGATGAGGCGGTCCATCCTCTGTTCCAGCTAGGGAACGCTTATGATTGGTACCGAAGCCCAAGTGCTACTCCACACACCTCTGGAGTTGGCACATCTGGAGCTGGTCCATCCGGACATGGTGGACATGCTGGCACTGTAGATGATGATGATGACGATGAAGATGACATATGATTTGTCATACTATTGAGACCGATGTTATTGTCTTTGTTTACATGGAAATGCTCTGACATTTCAAGCTAATATCAGTACCCTTATTTGGTTGTGATTTCTTGTGTTACTTTTGTCTGATGAACATGTTAAATGCTTTTATTAGCATATTTTCATTCAGAATAGCATTATTCAGTATTTCTCATAGTATTTTCTTTTATTATGCTTCCATTTATAATGCCTGTGATATATTTTATGCTTATCACATTTCTTTACTGTCTGTACTATTTATACCATGTATGTGATAAATTTTTTATCTTTATTTTGTGTTTTTTCACTGATTGTTACTTATGCATATATTGCGGGGAGCTTTCTCTTTTGTTATTATTTTACTAAGTGACAATGGGGGAGAAATAAGATCTAACATCTTCGATCTATAAGAATAAAGGATATGAACATTCTACAGGAACAATTTTTTGGTATATTATTTCGGTACAATTTGTTTTGATAAAGACCAAAGATGTTTTATCGGTCAAAATTTGTCAATTATCAAAATAGAGGAGATTGTTGGCCCATTGGTCATGGTCAAACCTGATTTTAATAATTGATCAAACTTTGTCTCGATATACGGAACAACTCAGATGTTTACTCAAGATGTTTTGGACACTTGGACACTGATCAAGATTGCATACTCATTTCAAAATCGAAATGAATGTTTGCCACTCATGACTGCATTTCTTTATGCAATGTAATTTTTTATTTTTATTGAGTCTAGGAATACATTGTACACCAAGTCGTACTGGCAAATAGGCTATCCAAAATCGTTTTCAAAAATGACCTTTGTTTTGAAAAATATCTCTTATTTACAAAAGCTTCTAAAGGATTTCAAAAAGGCCAAAAATATTTTCTTAAAATATTTCTGACCAAACCCTGACAGAACTCGGTCAGAGTTCGGCCATAGTGAACGTTATGTGAACGTTGGATTTTTGAACTTGGTCTCCCTTCAGTTCCGGATTGTTACATAAACTTCTGTCCGAATTCTGCCCGAATTCTGTCCGACTTCTGCCAGAGTTTTGCCTTTGAAAAAACTATAAATTAAGAGGAATTCTGATCTTTTAAAATCACTAATTCACTTTCATCTCTTCTCTTCTAAAGCTTACATTTCTTCCAAAGAGTTTTCTAAAAAGCTTTCATTTTCAAATTCCAAGCCAGTTACAATTCTCTAGTCAATTTGTCGGTACGGTGCAGTCTAGAAGATTTCAGAAAAATTGTAATCAGAGGCTTGATTGAAGAAAGAGTCTTCAAAACTGAAGTTGGTCGAGTTCTTCATATCAAAGCTCGCGTCTGTAGAAGTTACAAGGACTTCGTATAAAAACTTGCAAGATTTTTCAATAGTGGATTCAACTGAAAGCTAGAGTTCTTTCGACTGGACTAGTCCTCACAAGAGGAAAACCAGTATAAATCGTTGTGTTAGCGTTTGCCTTTTGATCTCTCTTCTTTACAGTTATTACTTTGTGATTATTTATATTATTTCTATGATCTAACTGTTAACAAGTTTTTAATTAGCAATATTCTGCTGTCTACTCTATTTCCCCCCTCCCTCCTCTAGAGTATTCTGCTTTACGACTTTGTTCCGACATCTGTATCCTTTACTCTTGGATGCATATCCAAGAAAAATACCTTCGTCAGCTTTGGCATCAAACTTGCCTAAGTTATCTTTGGTATTCAGGATAAGCAGCGACAACCGAACACTCTAATATAAGAAATAGTTGGAGTTCTACCAAACCAAAGTTCATAGGGAGTTTTCTTCGAAATAGGTCGAATCAAAACCCTATTCAAGGCATGGCATGTTGTACTTACAGCTTCTGCCCAAAAATATTTTAGAAGTAAAAATTGATTCAACATGACTCTGGCCATATCGCCAAGAGTTCTATTCTTTCGCTCCATAACACCATTTTGTTGGGAAGTTCTAGGACAAGAAAATTCATGATTAAAACCATTTACATCACAAAACTTTTTAAAATCAGAGTTTTCGAATTTGCCGCCATGATCACTTTGGATTCGAGTAATCATGAAGTCTTTTTCATTTTGTACCTTTTTAGCAAAAATTTTGAAAACAGAGAAAGTATCACTTTTGTTTGAAAGAAAGAAAATCCAAGTAAATCGAGAAAAGTCATCAACAATCACATAGTCGTAGAATTTTCCACCAAGACTGGCTACTCTACTAGGACCAAACAAATCCATATGAAGAAGTTGCAAGAGTATAGTAGTACTTACAGAGTTGATGGATTTAAATGAAGATTTTGTCGCCTTATATTTCTCACATTCGGCACATACCGTATCATTTTTGAATGTGATATCCGGTAGTCCTTTTACTAGCTTCTTGGTTGAAAGTCTTGATATGGTATCCATGATTGCATGTCCAAGACGCATATGTCATAGTAATCTTTCATTCTTGTGAGCGTAAAGGCATCTTCCTGCATTGTTAGTATCTTTCGAGAGATAGAATATATAAATGTTATCTTCCCTTATCCTTTCAAAAGCGATGTCTCCAGATGATCTATCATATATAGAGCATTTATTTTTTCCAAAGTTAATATCATATCCATTGTCAGCAAGATGACTAATGCTGAGCAAGTTATGCTTTAACTCTGTTACTAAACAGATATCTTTAATGACAGGAAAGGGAGGATTACCAATGGTATTGTTACCTATAATATAACCTTCTAGATTATTGTCGAAGGATACATATCCTTCCCTTTTCATCGATAGTGTTGCGAAAAGATTTGCATTTCCAGTCATACGTCGCGAGCACCCACTATCGAGAATCTATTTACTTCTAGAAAATGAAGGAAGGTCCACCTACACCACGAGTAGATGTGACATTTGGTACCCAAATTCTTGAGGGTCCTGAAATGTTAGTCTTTGGTACCCATGCATATATGTTTAAATCAACTAATTTTTTGATTCTACATTGTAGTGAAGTGTGTCCATATTTACCACAGTAGCAACATGTAGCATGCATGTTTGTGTTAGGAGAAGGATGATAATGATGTCTATGTGTGGGTGATTGTCGTACTGTATGAGAATATGTGTACATGAAAGCATGTTTGTGTGCATCATGTGTATGTGTGTTTTTCTTATGCCGTGTATTCTTGTGATGAGTAGTCTTATGTCTCGGGTAAGTGTCGTGACCGTAAGACTGAGTTTGAGGTTGAATAACCTGTTTGCCCAGCCTGATCTCTAATCTTTTAGAGGTAATATACATTTCATCATATTTGGCAGTTAAAGCACTTTCTTACAGCTGCAGTATTGTACTTCTTTTTCTCTTCCGTAAGCTCTTTATTGAGTACGGTAAGATCATTTATTTGTTTCTCAATACATGATTCAGCATCATGTAAGCTTAATTTAAGCTTGGATAACTCCTCAGTGTTATCTGTGGGTGATGTGTCTCTAACATTATCAAGTAAGCATGATAGTCTATGAATCTCAGCTTTATGAGTCTTAATCTTATCCTTTGCGTGTATGTATTTACTAAGTAACTTCTTGTGATCTTCAAGTAAATCACTAAAAGCATCTCTAAGTTCATCAAAAGTAAAGTCATCAAGTGGATCATTTGTTACCTGGTCGAAAGTTGCCATTAGGCAGACGTTTGTAGTATCTTGGGGAGTGTCCTCTTCTTCTTCTGAGTCATTGGCTTTGCTTTCGTGCCAGATGCTTGTGTTGGCATACTTTCGAGAGGATGGCCTCTTGTATGATTTGTCATATCGACTCCCTTTCTTTGCTGCAGGGCAGTCTTTCTTGACATGCACTATCTTCTTAAAACCGAAGCAGATAGGCTCTTCATCGTCGTCTTTGTGTTGTTCCTTCTTCCTTTGGTTGAAGCGTAGGAACTTCTTGAAGTTGCGAATCATGAGTGCTTGATCATCACCTTCGGAGTCATCATCGTCTGTTTCATCTGGAGCAGTTTTTCGACGATGAACTTTGAGAGTGATTTCTTTTTCCTTTGGCGCAGTTTCTTCAAAGTCCTTGAGGTCGAGCTCATGCGTCAATAGTTTGCCCATTATAGTCTCCAGAGACATGGTAGTGAGATCGTTGCTTCGAAGATTGCCGTGGCTTTGGGGTTCCAATTCTTTGTTAGACCCCTTAGCACCTTGCGTATCTTCTCATGGTTGTAGTTCTTTTCAAGGGAAGATAGAGGGTTGACGATGTCAAAAAATCTGGTGAACATTTGTGTGATCGTCTCATTTGGCTTCATCTTGAATGCTTCATATTCCTGTATTAGCCGACTGATTTTTGATTCCTTGACTTGAATGGTTCCTTCATTAGTCACTTCCAGAAGCTTCCATACTTCGTATGAAGTAGTATACGTAGATACCCTGTTGAATTTAGTCATGTCTATAGCATATAAGAGAGCATTAATAGCCCTAGCATCTAGACTAGCCTGTTTCTTTTCTGGATCAGTGTATTTGTCATAATATTTCTCTATAAGGTTCCCATCGACTACAATTCTAGCAGGCTTCTTAAAAGCATCTGTAACTATGGTCCATAAGTCAAAGTCTAGAGATTTTAGATAAAAACTCATTCGTGTCTCCCAGTAAGTGCAGTTGGTTCCATCAAATAAGGGGTGGCCTATTAGTGGACTGTCTTTCACCGTAGTTGGTGAAAATGGGTTGTGTGGTTGCCATAGATCTGTTCTAGGATGTTAATCCTTTATCAAGATACCAGTGCTTTGATACCAATTGGAGTAACGTGTAGGCAACTCTAGAGGGGGGTGAATAGAGTTTGTGTCTATAATGACCAATTAAAAAACAACTCTATTGCTAAGTCTAGAAAGCAACTACCAGGAGAATATATAATCAGAGTAATAATGCAAAAATTAAAAGAGTTTAGAAGAGCAAACGCAAACACAACGATATATCCTAGTTTTCCTCGTGGAGGACTAGTACAGGACCGAGGACTCTTGTTCGGAGTTGAAATCCACTATTTATGAAATAGGGTACACACGTGCCTTTAGTCCGAAGAGCACGCTAACTTTTTACAGACACGAGCCTTTGAAGCGTTCGACTAATTTAACTTCACAGATGCGAAACTTGGAATTTTTCAAGTGACTTATTTTCAACTCTTGCACAGAACTTCTAGCTAAATCGCACTGAGCACCTTGGGGCTAGAAAGTTTTGTGGCTAGGGGATTTGGAAGAATAAGGCTTAGAGTATATAAGGCTTGGAATATTGAAAGCTTGAGTGTAAGAGATGATTTGAAATGAGAGGAATCAAGCTCTATTTATACTAGTCAGGGGAGGCAGAGTTCGGCCAGAGTTCTGTCCTAAATATTCAAAAATTTGACCGTTGGACAGCTCATAGCAAGGTGTTCCTAAAAATCAGGTTGCTAATTTTTAAGGAGGCCGAGTTCGGCCCGAGTTCTACCTTAGGCAGGGTTTGGCCAGAGTTCGGTCTGCCTCAGACCAGAAGCCCTATATGGGTGAGGGTGGTTTGCTTTGGGTTAAAAATTGGTTTGTTTGTATGGTGCAGTTTGGAGAGATATGTCTAGGGGTTGAGATGACACAGTGCGACTCAATGTACATATTTTCCTAGACTCAATAATTTAAAAAATTACAGACTGAGTACAATTATATTTACAATATAATGTAACAGCTTGTAGACGACATCTGTCTTGAACTTGATGCGTTGTGTTGGATCATAGATGATGTTCTGTCTTGGACATGATGTATCGTATTAGATCATATCAGATATCAGTTGTTAATTATCTAAATCATGTTGACTGTGATCCAGTTTGGGTCAACAGCTACCCTTATGATTATGTTTAAGTTGATCTATCAGATGCGTGATTATGATTTGCTTGCAGGCTTGGGGATACGGGACGAAGACGGGCACGATCACTATGTTTATGAATATCATATGGCTAACAATATTTGTCACAGGGACACGATACGGGACTCCTTTTTGTTTTAATTGTATCGAGAATTGGATGCATGTTTTACTTCTTGAATCTTTCCATGAAACTGATCCTAAGGCTAAATAGAAAGATCACTAAATAAAGATGCATGCTTCACTAAATTATTTAGTGTTGGGTTAGGCAAGTGGTCCTGATTAGTACAGCGAGGACGAAAGTACTAATCTCCCACTAGTTTGCCTGCAGCTTCAGGAAATAGGTTTGCTTGTGGCGGACCTTTGCTTGGATGCATTGAAGCATAGAGTTCCTTAGCGTTTCGAGGTGTGCGATCGCACTGGGTTCGACATGCAACATGAAGATATTCGGCCGAGAGTCTTTGGATGTGCTATAAAAGACGTGATGTATGGAACGACATCCTTTGTGTGCTAGAGAGATCATGAGCGTTGTAGCCTATAAAACCCCTAAATTTCTACTATATTTTTATCGATTTTGGTACTGATTTAAAAATTTTGTATTGTACGTCGCGTAGTCGTATTGTACGTTGTGCACAAACGGCATATTTCCTAAATTGCTCGACGAGTACGAATATGTGCGAGTGTACATATTTTTAGAAAAATATTTTATTATAAAATTATTTTTATAGGAAAGTACTTGTTCAAATAAATATAATAAATATTTTATCTTTATAAAAGACTTATTTTGTTCGTCAGTAGTGAATTGGAAAATTTTGGTTTATACAAAAATATATTCTAGATATTTGCAAAATTTGGAATTTGTATAGTAACATATTTTTGTTATTTATAAAAAGCTACTTATTGATTTATTATTTAAGTAATTACCTTGATTTTTAAAATTAATTAATGTTATATTATAATAATTATGAAAAAGATATTTTGGAATTTGTTTTATTAATATTTGAATTAATTTTGATAAATTAAAAAATGATTTCATGTGGATTTAAATTAAATGAGGGTTTTATCTAAGTTTGATTCGGATTTGAACAAAATAAGTTTAAACCAAATTTAATTTAATATGTTATTATCTACGGGGTTTTAAATTAATCCTAATCCTTATCCTAATGGGAATTCCCACCTCCTATAAAAGGAGAGGTACTCTTCCATATATTTCTACCATTCACAAATTCCTCCAAAAAATTTCTCCACACGTGCATGCATCGTGTCCTCGCCAACCCAAGCCAGCGTGCATCGTATCGGTGTCAATTTTATTCCAGCTATTGTACAGTTATCCGTCTCGCGTCGGAACACACCCCCGGCACGACACATGCCACCAACGTCATCACCGACAACCCCCTCACAAACTCCGGCCGCCCCGGCCGCCAACTGCCAACATCCCATCAGCCACCATCACCACCTTGTTCCGTCCACCCCGTCGACTCCACAACCCCGATCGCCGTCACCGCCTTACACCACCCACGCACAAGACCACCGCACCATCCTCCTCTTCCCCTTCCTGAACAGCCCCGGCCACACTCCACGACAAACACCATCTTTCCGCCACCATTACCACCATCTACCCCAAATTTTCGGCCACCAACCACCGGAAACTCCCATCATCACCGTTCTCCACCACCACACCCAACCTTCCTGGCTGACCCACGACCACCCTACTGTCCTCTACCGCAGTGACGTCACCACGCTGCTGGTCATCACCTCCACCCTCTGTTAAACCCCCATGACTCCTCATCATCATCAACAAGAGAGAAAACCGCAAATCAAAGAAAAAAACCCTAACCTGTCCGCGCCTCCGTCGGAGCGCCGTGCCCGACAGTCGATGCGCCACCACCGGAGTCTCCATCTCCACTGCCGGCGCCCGAAACCATCGCGAGACACCGCCGTGCCGTCTGCGAACTCCCCGCTCGGGCCACCACCGTCGCCGGTGGTCGAGCCTTGTCCGGCGATCGCGCCTCTGCTGCGGCGCTCACCGCCTCGGATCCGACCGTCGTGTCGGAGTTCCCCAACGCCCGCGCCGATCTCCACCCGCCGCTCGAGACCGCAGCGCTGCCGCTGCCTCCGTCCGGTGTTCCGCCCAAAACCCGCACCTCCGCCAGAGATCCATCGCTCCAGCCGTACCCCTTCCTCCTTGCTCGTGCAGCCACGCCGGAGCAAGCGCCGCCAGCCGAACCCTCAGGTGAAGCTCCCATTTCTTCCCTCATCGATCTCCTCTCTACTCTCTCTCTCTCGCTCTCCCACTTCCTCTATACTGTCCTCTCTCTTTCTCTGTAACGTTTGGGGAGGAGCATAATTAATAAATTTTTATTATTATATTTATTATATTTACTATTATTATTATTGTAGGTATGGGTATAATCATTATTATTATTATTGTTATTATTATTATTATTATTATTATTATTATTATTATTAATTAGAGTTGGTATTATTATTATTACTATTATTATCATATTCATTATTATTATTATTATTATTATTATTATTATTATTATTATTATTATTATTATTATTATTTATTATTACTTTCCAATCAATCTCTCTCCCACTGTTAAATTGAGGAAAGAAGATTTTATAATCACTATTTTATTATTATTATTATTATTATTATTATTATTATTATATTATTATTATTATTATTATTATGTTATTCTACTGAGTTTACAGTATAAATATTTGTATAGTAATATTATTAGATTGTAAACTTTATTTTGGTTATTGATATGGAAAAGAGATTTAGATAATAGTTTTCAAATTATTAGTATAACAAATATAATATTTGTCTTGGCCTAAAGTATATTACCAAAATATTTTATGGTATTCTAAAATTGAGTTTTATTTATTTATTTCTAAAAAAAATTTAATTATAGTTTTGCCCACAAAATTTTTGCTAGATTATGATTTTTATATTTTTCTAAATAAAAGTAGTTACCAAATTTATATACGGATTTCTAGTATTTACAAATATTTGCGAAAGTATATTTTAGACTAATAACAACTAGTTTCAAAAATCGTATAAATATTTTCTAAAAAGTATTATGAGTAATTTTTTTCCACAAACTCCCCTCGATTATCATCATTGATCACGACTGATTATGCGTTTCTATTTCTCATGAATTTTGGACCCTTACACATCGACACCGGCTATTGGACCAAAGAGGACTTGTTGGATCATTGCACCACATCAGGCAAGACACCTTGCCTTTACTGTTTAAATTTCTTGCTCAATATCATACATGTTTTTACTTATTTTTAGCAAATAAAATATTGTTCTTTCAAAACTATATATAGATGCAAATTATTTTACTTTATGCTATTGGCTTAGAGTTAAGGGACTACCATATGTTTAGAGCATCTCATAAACTGTAACGGTGTGCCACGGGTTGTGTGTGAGTTGTGAGTCACATATAGTTTCGGACTTGCATACCGACCGTACATCGGTGCGTACAGGCCATACGTTAGGATATAACTGCTAATAGATTATGTAGAAGACTTGGCAGTTATTAAGGATTAAACAGTGTCGTGGAGTCGATACATGTACAGTATCATGGGGAGGGAGGAAGATAGTTATTAGCGTAGGGGCTACATGTTCAGTACACACACAGATTTGGGCCGATAGTGTCTCGTATGAGCACTACTTACTGCCCCGGGGCCGATAGTTCTCGTATGAGAGCTACTTTCTGCCCATGGTCGATAGTGTCTCTTATGAGCGCTACCTACTACCACTCTCTCTCTCCATCTATGCTTGTCACCCCCATTTCCTGTATTTCGTATTATACTCATAATTTGATTTTGGCACGAATTTTATTTTTCTCGACTTGTGGATTCGAGTTCTCGTAAATGGGTTTAGAACATGGCTTGGTTTTATTTTGTGGAGTTGGTTTAGTTGGTTTGGTTCATCATGAGTGGTACACCTTAGCCTATTCTCCACCTCCATTCCATCACAACCACCCTCATTAAAACCCACCAACTTCTTCTCTCTCCTCCATAACTCTATTAATTTCTTTCTACTTCTTCTTCTTCCTTCTTCCACACAACTCCCAACCCATAGGCAAGTGCACCTTGCCATCAAATAAGCACCACTTTTTATTTGTACATTAACTAGATTAGGCCATGGAGAACAACTTTAGAACTTGACATTTTGTGATTTGGAGCTTTTATTTTTCTAGATCTAGGTTTTAACCATTTTCGAAAATCCTTGGTTTTGATCTATTAAACTTCGATTTTTGCATGTTTTGATGCTTCCATGTGGAAGAGAATTCGATTTTACTCAAATTAGAACTTTGAAAATCTAGATTTGGTTTTGATTTTACCAAGATATGAAGTTTTGAATCTTAGAGTTCTTGGAGTCTTCTTCTCGGCCTGGAGAAGAAGATAGCAGCCTGCGCTCTTTAGCGCAGGGCTGGATTGCGCATTCCCCCTCGGCCAGCGCTCCTTAGCGCAGCGTCGACCGCGCAGCTTGCCCCTTGGCGAACTGCGCTCAACCCGAGTGCGCATGGATTCATGCGCAGTCTGCTCATGCGCAGTCTGCTCATGCGCAGTCTGCCTATGCGCCATCTATCCCTGCGCACTCCACTCATGCGCAATCTGACCCTGCGCCATCCACCCCTGTGCAGCACACCCTGCGCGGCTCACCCCTGCGCAGCACACCCTGCGCTGCTCACCCCTGCGCAGCTCACCCTGCGCACTTGGCACCCTGCGCACTTGGCACCCTGCGCAGCTCACCCTGCGCACTTGGCACCCTGCACAGTATATCCCCTGCATAACCTACTTGTCTATGAGGAATTTGTTATTTCTTGATCTTGGCTCTTCTATAGTCCTATTTATATTAGTATTTTATTAGATATTTTACGCCTATTTTATATCCTTACGCCTTTTGACATGAACTTGATTTTGTTTAATATGTTTGGAATGACTATTGTACATAGCATGGTATGACAAGGAACTAGCATAACATGATAGTGGCCCGTCGTGGCGCACTCCTGACAGTACCCTGACATAATTTATCATGATAACTTGATAGTGGCCCGTGGCGGCGCACTCCTGACTTGACTTGACTTGTAACTTGTAACTTGACTCGTATAATCAACTTGACACCGTGGGTGTTCATGCTTGCTTGCTTGTACAATCCACTTGTCTTGTCTTGCATCATGTCTAGGACGTGACTTCCTGGGTACCACGTCCAGGGACTCGCGCTAAATTGGATTAGGCTAATTATTAGATCAAACTAGAACATGGAGAATTCCCAGTCACAGGTAATCTCGTTATCTGAGCACTTTAATGGACTTGTAGCTTGCCGACGAGTAGAGCACATTTCCAGCACAGTGTCATGTGTTGCACCCTCTAAGTCACCTAAGGGTACATTTGTCTCCCGGACAATGTACCCACCTATAACTCTCAACCCGCGGAAGGATAACTGGATAGTCTGCAGGGCTTGGGACTGGAAATTCTCACTTGCATCTTGTTAGTAATTAGGTTTGTGATAACCCTAGTTAGTTAAAGTAGTAAGCCGTAGTATTTGTTTGGCCGATTGCGAATGGATGGTTTCCAGCCTTGTCTAAGTCTTGTCTAGCTCCAGTACCTGCTATCTCCTGAGCATGTTTGTTTTACTTATCTTAACGATAAATGAGTAGAGACAGTGAGCTATTCAGGCGAAGGGTTACAACCCCGGTCCTTGTCTGGTTTAAGGATTGTAACCTGGCTTCCGGAATGGTTCCACGTCCCTAGTCGTTTATCACCTTGTGTACTTTATTACTTGTACTTTCCTTTTATTCTTTATGTTCTGATATGCTGGCTTTTGTTCTTATTTGTGGCCTCCTTTGTGGCACTTGCTCTTTCTGGGGTTTGACCCAGCTGGTTTTGTGTGGCCAGATTTCGGAGCAGCTCCCGAGGATCTACCGAGCTTCCAGCCCAATGGTGACAACTAGACGGAACCCAGGCCAAGAGTGGGTTTTCCTTTTTGTTTCACCCACTTATATGTAAATTTATTCTTTTGAGGTGTTTAGCCGACGAGCACCTGTTAGCTCGATGCACATTTACTTACTGTCTGCCTACGGGCTGTAAACATGATCAACAAATCCTGGGGTTGATCATGTATGACTGAACTCTTGCTAGTCCTATCATTTTGTACGACTAGCTTCATGATCATCCAATATGTAATATTTGGGACGCCTTATATATATATATTTGATGCTCTAATATCTTGTAACTCTGTTAATTGCTTGAGATTGAGACAATAGGCTTGACCTTAAGAGACTGCTGGCTTGTAGTAAACCCTCATATCTAGACAGCCGTGACCGTATAGTTGAGATGTATTCTATTTCAATATACGTAGCTGGCTATGTCTGCCCCCGCTCTCTATTATTCTGGTTCTGGGGCGTGACATGGTTTAAGTGGTGGCCCATGCAGGTCTTGGCATTTAAGAAATGTGAGGGTTTACCGAATAGATGTCTCAATCAATATTCGTCCTTGATCTCTGCTCGTATCTTCAAATCCCTGAGAATCTCGACCTGATCACATTGCTTGTATCATTGATCTGTTCTGGTCCTTTTCTTATTGTTTCCTATATCGTCTTCTTCAGCTGCATTACTTCCGGACCTGCCAACCAGCCAGAGGAAGCTCGACAAGCACCTCAGCGCCAGGAAGATCAAGTTCAGCACTCTGGAGTAGCCTCCCGAGTTATGCTTTCCGGAGGCCCAGAACCTCCAGTTCAGGCAGCTCCGCCCGTTCAACCAGCTAGACAGGATGAGGGACCTTTGGTAGGGCTTATCAGAGAACTGCTTGCATCCCAAGATCGTCGAGGCGACGCCTTGCACCAGGAAGTTCATGATGCACTAAACCGAGGAGGTCCCCAAGGGAATCAGGCGGCCAACAGTTTCAAGCGCTTGAACCCTCCCTTCTTTGACGGCAGTGAAGATGCGATTGCCGCGGACGCTTGGCTTCTGGATACCGAGGTGGTTCTAGAAGCAGCTAGGACACCTGAGAATGAGAAGGTGGCGGTGGTATACCTACAGTTGTTAGACTTGGCTCGCAATTGGTGGGCAGCTCAGGCCATGGGATTAGCGGCACCAGTCACTTGGGCGACGTTCAGAGAGAGGTTTCAGATAAAGTACTTCGATGCGGTGGCACGGTATGACTTGCAGACTAGATTCACCAGCTTGAAGCAAGGAGGCAGGACGGTCGATAGCTATGTGACCGAGTTTTCCAGGCTGAGTAGGTTCGCCCCCACTTTGGTGGCGACCGAGTTCGATAGGGCTCAGCGGTTCCAGCAAGGGCTGCACTTAGAGATATTATTGGTTGTGGAGCAGTTCGAGCACCAGACGTTCGATGCAGTGTTGAAGGCAGCAAGGAGGCATGAGTATACCTCCCGAAGAATTATGGACAGGACCGGAGGCAGGAAGCGGTCCCACAACCAGATGCACCAATCATCAGCTCCAGCCCCGGCAGCTAGGGGATTGACTATTGGAACTCTGAGGCGGGCGGCCTCGGTGACGTCGGTTCAGCATTCGACCCCGACGTACCCGCAGCAGCAGAAGCAGAAGCAGTCTTCCGCAGTGGGATGTTCTCATTGCGGGAAGCCGGGCCATGTAGTGGCGGAGTGTCGTAGGGCACGGGGATTGTGCCTGGCTTGTGGAGGAGCAGACCACTAGATAGGGACCTGCCCGAATAGGGGAGGTCCATCATCATCCAACCTTTCTAGTTCTTCGGTGAGAGGACCAGCCCCAGTTCCAGTCCAGCAGCAGCAGCAGTACCCGAGGCCATTGTTGCCTCAGGCCCAGGCCTTTCAGCAACAGAACCAGCAGAAGTTCACCCAGGCTCCAGCACAGAACCGACAGAGGGGTTTCCAGCAGAGAGGACCCGCAGCTAGAGGTCAGGCTATGATGATGACCATAGAAGAAGAGGTTGCACCAGGTGAGGTAGTGGCAGGTACTATTCTCGTCAACACTTTTCCAGCATCTGTATTATTTGATTCTGGTGCATCGCATTCATTCATGTCTGCACGATTCGCGACACGGATAGGATTGGAGCCCGAGTCATTATCAGTGAGGCTTAATATACTTACTGGTAATGGTCTTGTGGGAGTAAATCGAGTGTTTTCCTCGTGTCGGATCGTAGTTAGCGGTAGAGAGTTCCCCGCTAGGCTCATAGAGTTCCCTATGGCAGACTATGATGTAGTCCTAGGCATGGATTGGTTGAGGAACCATTATGCTAGGATAGACTGCCATGTTGGCAGAGTTGTCTTTAGTATTCCCGGAGAGCCAGAGTTTTTATTTTCCAAAGGCACAGTCGAGCCATCTCCTCCAGTATTGCGGATGGCTGTAGCAGCAGTACAGTTATCCCGGATAGTTGAAGAGTTTCCAGATGTCTTCCCAGAGGAACTTCCAGGGATGCCACCAGAGCGGGAGATCGAGTTCACCATCGACTTGATTCCCGGGACAGCACCAGTATCAGAGCGAGTCTACAGAATGGCGCCTTCAGAGTTGGAGATTTTGTACAAGATGATTGAAGAACTCAGGACCAAGGGATTCATTCGTGCAAGTGGATCGCCTTGGGGAGCCCCGATGCTTCTTGTGAAAAAGAAGGATGGTACGTCCAGGCTATGTGTTGATTATCGTACCTTGAACTCAGTGACAATCAAGAACAGATACCCTCTCCCGAGGATAGATGACTTGTTTGATCAACTCAAGGGGGCTTCAGTTTTCTCGAAGATAGACTTACGGTCAGGATACCACCAGATCAGAGTCAGAGAGCAGGACATCCCGAAGACGGCGTTCAGATCTAGGTACGGGCATTGGGATTTTCTAGTTATGCCCTTTGGAGCGACCAATGTGCCGGCAGTGTTCATGGATCTCATGAACCATATTTTCATGCCTTACTTGGATCAGTTTGTGATAGTGTTCCTTGATGACATCCTGGTCTACAGCAAGAGTGAAGCAGAGCACGAGCAGCATCTCAGAGTTGTCCTCCAGATTCTCAGAGAGCACCAGTTGTACGCCAAGTTCAGTAAATACGAGTTCTGGCTCGATCGTATTTCTTACTTGGGTCACATCATTACCAGAGGAGGAGTGGAAGTGGATCCCCAGAAGATTGTGGCTATCGAGTCATGGCCAGTACCTAGCTCAGTGGCAGAAGTTTACAGCTTTCTTGGATTGGCCGGCTACTACCGGCGGTTCGTCTCTGATTTTACAAGGATTTCAGCGCCGATGACCCAGTTGACCCGCAAGGATGTGCCGTTCGTTTGGACAGCAGAATGTCAGGAATCATTTGAGAAGTTGAAGCGAGGTTTGATAACGGCTCCCATTCTCACACTTCCAGATGGGACCGGAGGATTCATAGTTTATTGCGACGCTTCAGGCAGAGGATTGGGATGTGTTTTGATGCAGCATAGGAAGGTAATTGCTTATGCGTCATGTCAACTCCGTGATCATGAGAAGAATTACTCGACCGACGACTTGGAGCTAGCAGCAGTAGTGTTTGCACTTAAGTTGTGGAGGCACTACTTGTACGGAGACAGAGTGGAGATATTAACTGATCATAAGAGCCTGAAGTATGTTTTCACCCAGAAGGATCTTAATATGCGGCAGAGAAGATGGCTCGAGCTACTGGTGGACTACGATGTGGATTTGCAGTATCATCCAGGGAAGGCCAACGTTGTAGCAGATGCGTTGAGCCGGAGAGCCGGAGTTTATTTCCTGACGACGCAACCAGAGCTATTGGCAGATCTTCAGAAGATGGAAATTGAAGTGATTCTTCCTTCCAATGTGGCCCTGATGGCCAGCCTACAGATTCAGTCCACCATAGTTGAGAGGATCCGGACAGCACAGTTAACAGATTCCAAGATTCAGCGGCTCAGAGCAGAGTGCGAGGCAGGGAGAAGGCCAGAGTTATCTATTCATGAGGATGGTACACTTCGATACGGCACGCATCTTTGTGTACCCAGTGGAGATATCAGACAGGAAGTCATGGCAGAGGCTTACAGTTCGCAGTATTCCATCCACCCAGGCAGCACGAAGATGTACCGAGATATCCGTCAGCACTTTTGGTGGAATGGTATGAAGAGAGAGATAGCCTGGTATGTCTCTCAATGTTTGGTTTGCCAACAAGTCAAGGCTGAACATCAGAGGCCAGCTGGACTTCTTCAACCCTTGCCGATCCCAGAATGGAAATAGGAACACATAACCATGGATTTCGTGACTGGATTACCCAGATCTCCGGCAGGCAGAGATGCTATTTGGGTCATTGTGGAAGGCTTACCAAGGTGGCACACTTTCTTCCATTTAGAGTTGGACAGTCAACGACACAGCTAGCAGAGATGTATCTCAGGCAGATCGTCAGACTTCACGGAGTGCCAGTCACCATAGTATCAGACAAGGATACGAGATTCACATCGCACTTCTGGCGCAGTCTTCATCAAAGTTTGGGGACTCGTCTCAAGTTCAGCTCAACGTATCATCCGCAGACAGATGGGCAGTCAGAGCGTACTATACAAACTCTCGAAGATATGTTGCGGTTGTGTACCCTTGACTTCGGTGGTTCGTGGGAGGATCACCTGCACCTGGTGGGATTCTCGTACAATAATAGTTTTCAGGCCAGTATCCAAATGGCACCCTTCGAGGCTCTGTATGGCAGGAAGTGCAGATCCCCGTTAGCATGGGACGATATCGGAGAGAGGCAGATGCTCGGTCCAGAACTGATTTCTCAGACGATTGAAGTGGTCAGGAGAGTCAGAGATCACCTCCGAGTTGCTCAGGATCGCCAGCGCCATTGGGCCGATGCTCATCGACGTCCCTTAGAATTTGCTGTCGGTGACCATGTATTCCTTAGGATCTTGTCTACCCACGGCGTCATTCGTTTTGGCGTGCGGGGAAAGCGTAGTCCTAGGTATATAGGGCCGTTCGATATTCTAGAGCGAGTAGGCGATG
Source organism: Iris pallida (assembly GCA_029216955.1). Lineage (NCBI taxonomy): Eukaryota > Viridiplantae > Streptophyta > Magnoliopsida > Asparagales > Iridaceae > Iris > Iris pallida. The sequence goes on from JANAVB010039218.1 coordinate 3,611,496, forward strand.
TGTCCTATCATCTCGCTCTTCCGCCGTCGCTAAGTGAGGTACATGATGTATTCCATGTATCCCAATTAAGACGGTACATCCCGGACCCGAGCCATATCCTAGATCATTCGGAATTGGTTGTTGGTACCAACCTTTCGTATGAGGAGAGGCCCGTGTCTATATTGGACCGGAGAGAAAAGACGCTCAAGAACAAGACTATTAACTTAGTCCGTGTTGCTTGGGGTCATCACTCTCTAGGTGAGTCAGCGTGGGAGCGTGAGGACGACATCCGATCGCGATATCCCTACCTGTTTGACTCGTGAGGTATAATGTCTTTCTTATGCCTTACGCTTTCCCTTTCCTTGCTTGCATTGTATGATTGTATGATTGAACTGCTTAGTGTAGCTTGTCTGTGCTTAGTATAGCTTGTCGTGGCAATCTCTAGCTCCTTGATTAAATTCTGAGGACGGAATTCTTTGAAGGTAGGTAGAGTTGTCACCACCATTTCCTGTATTTCATATTATACTCGTAATTTGATTTTGGCACGAATTTTATTTTTCTCGACTTGTGGATTCGAGTTCTCGTAAATGGGTTTGGACCATGGCTTGGTTTTATTTTGTGGAGTTGGTTTAGTTGGTTTGGTTCATCATGAGTGGTACACCTTAGCCTATTCTCCACCTCCATTCCATCACAACCACCCTCATTAAAACCCACCAACTTCTTCTCTCTCCTCCATAACTCCATTAATTTCTTTCTACTTCTTCTTCTTCCTTCTTCCACACAACTCCCCAACCCATAGGCAAGTGCACCTTGCCATCAAATAAGCACCACTTTTTATTTGTCCATTAACTAGATTAGGCCATGGAGAACAACTTTAGAACTTGACATTTTGTGATTTGGAGCTTTCATTTTTCTAGATCTAGGTTTTAACTATTTTCAAAAATCCTTGGTTTTGATCGATTAAACTTTGATTTTTGCATGTTTTGATGCTTCCATGTGGAAGAGAATTCGATTTTACTCAAATTAGAACTTTGAAAATCTAGATTTGGTTTTGATTTTACCAAGATATGAAGTTTTTAATCTTAGAGTTCTTGGAGTCTTCTTCTCGGCCTGGAGAAGAAGACAGCAGCCTGTGCTCTTTAGCGCAGGGCTGGATTGCACATTCCCCCTCGGCCAGCGCTCCTTAGCGCAGCGCCGACCGCGCAGCTTGCCCCTTGGCGAACTGCGCTCAACCCGAGTGCGCATGGATTCATGCGCAGTCTGCTCATGTGCAGTCTGCTCATGCGCAGTCTGCCCATGCGCCATCTATCCCTGTGCACTCCACTCATGCACAATCTGACCCTGCGCCATCCACCCCTGCGCAGCACACCCTTCGCGGCTCACCCCTGCGCAGCACACCCTGTGCGGCTCACCCCTGTGCAGCTCACCCTGCGCACTTGGCACCCTGCGCACTTGGCACCCTGCGCAGCTCACCCTGCGCACTTGGCACCCTGCGCAGTACATACCCTGCACAACCTACTTGTCTATGAGGAATTTGTTATTTCTTGATCTTGGCTCTTCTATAGTCCTATTTATATTAGTATTTTATTAGATATTTTACGCCTATTTTATATCCTTACGCCTTTTGACATGAACTTGATTTTGTTTAATATGTTTGGAATGACTATTGTACATAGCATGGTATGACAAGGAACTAGCATAACATGATAGTGGCCCGTCGTGGCGCACTCCTGACAGTACCCTGACATGATTTATCATGATAACTTGATAGTGGCCCGTGGCGGCGTACTCCTGACTTGACTTGACTTGTAACTGGTAACTTGACTCGTATAATCAACTTGACACCGTGGGTGTTCATGCTTGCTTGCTTGTACAATCCACTTGTCTTGTCTTGCATCATGTCTAGGACGTGACTTCCTGGGTACCACGGCCAGGGACTCGCGCTAAATTGGATTAGGCTAATTATTAGATCAAACTAGAACATGGAGAATTCCCAGTCACAGGCAATCTCGTTATCTGGGCGCTTTAATGGACTTGTAGCTTGCCGACGAGTAGAGCACATTTCCAGCACACTGTCATGTGTTGCACCCTCTAAGTCATCTAAGGGTACATTTGTCTCCCGGGCAATGTACCCACCTATAACTCTCAAACCCGCGGAAGGATAACTGGATAGTCTGCAGGGCTTGGGACTGGAAATTCTCACTTGCATCTTGTTAGTAATTAGGTTTGTGATAACCCTAGTTAGTTAAAGTAGTAAGCCGTAGTATTTGTTTGGCCGATTGCGAATGGATGGTGTCCAGCCTTGTCTAAGTCTTGTCTAGCTCCAGTACCTGCTATCTCCTGAGCATGTTTGTTTTACTTATCTTAACGATAAATGAGTAGAGACAGTGAGCTATTCAGGCGAAGGGTTACAACCCCGGTCCTTGTCTGGTTTAAGGATTGTAACCTGGCTTCCGGAATGGTTCCACGTCCCTAGTCGTTTATCGCCATGTGTACTTTATTACTTGTACTTTCCTTTTATTCTTTATGTTCTGATATGCTGGCTTTTGTTCTTATTTGTGGCCTCCTTTGTGGCACTTGCTCTTTCTGGGGTTTGACCCAGCTGGTTTTGTGTGGCCAGATTTTGGAGCAGCTTCCGAGGATCTACCGAGCTTCCAGCCCAATGGTGACAACTAGACAGAACCCGGGCCAAAAGTGGGTTTTCTTTTTTGTTTTACCCACTTATATGTAAATTTATTCTTTTGAGGCGTTTAGCCGACGAGCACCTGTTAGCTCGATGCACATTTACTTACTGTCTGCCTACGGGCTGTAAACATGATTAACAAATCCTAGGGTTGATCATGTATGACTGAACTCTTGCTAGTCCTATCATTTTGTACGACTAGCTTCATGATCATCCAATATGTAATATTTGGGACGCCTTATATATATATATTTGATGCTCCAATATCTTGTAACTCTGTTAATTGCTTGAGATTGAGACAATAGGCTTGACCTTAAGAGACTGCTGGCTTGTAGTAAACCCTCATATCTAGACAGCCATGACCGTATAGTTGAGATGTATTCTATTTCAATATACGTAGTGGCTATGTCTGCCCCCGCTCTCCAGTATTCTGGTTCTGGGGCGTGACAATGCTGAACACCTAAGTCCTGTATAGAACGTGTCTTCTCAAAGTAAATATCACGTAGAATGGATAGGAACCTTTACGCATGTATTTTTCTATTGAGCTTACTATTCAGTTTATTGGCATGATATTATGTCTTGTTACGTCCTCTGAGGACCTGGTGATCTCTCCAGGTGTGTCTTGTGATTTCTGCAGGTGCATTAGCTAAGGCCATGACTTGCGCTCTATTCTTCGAGATGTCGCTTTATGGATCGTCATCTCCTTCGCTCGACCTATCATTTCTTGTACAATTCTTTTTATTTAAATTAGTGGCAGTGGATTTGTCTCCGTCCAACATATGTATCAAGACAATTCATATCATTATATGGTATCTTATTTTATGATTTTTGTGCGGATGAGATTAGTTATGGTTTACTGCATTTCCAGCTTATGTATTCATATGAGGTTTCCATATTGGAGTGTACTTCGTATGTATACAGCGCATGTCTACGTTCCTAGTCCTATGTTTTTGGGACGGGGCATTACATGTTTTGTGGTGGCCCATGCAGGTCAAGATAAATTGTTTGGTTACCTTATCATACCAAACAAGCCTGCGTATAGGATTAGAAGTCTAGGATCTCATCCACATACTTGACTCTTTCCTTGATTCCATATTCGAACTACCGGTCGACTCATCACTTGCATCTTGCTTGATTCCTCCTATCATTATTCTGATCTTCCTTTCGTGTTTGTTAGAGAGTGACCCTACTAGTTAGATGTCCCAAACACCCTTAGCTTAATTCTTTAAGTTGGGTAGAATACCCCACGACCCGACACACTCTTGACCATTAAGGAGAATGTAAATAGTATTATCTAGACTATAGAGACTAAGAGGAATTTAACCCATTTTGTCAACCAAGTCTTGGGCAATAAACCGTAGAATGATCTTATAGGAATAAACAAGACTTAGATTCTCATGACTCTTAGACTACTCATATTGGTTCTTATTTCATCTACCATCATGCCTATGTTTTTACTACCTTGATTAATGATGCTAATATAGCCTAGTATTTGCAAGCTAATTTTTTATCGAGCTTGATCAAGGCATATGCTATTGAGCGGCCGCTCACTAACATACTGTCTAATCAGAACTGGTGCATGATGGTCTGATCAACCGAGTGCACTTTGGTTCGCCTTTTTATATACCAACCTACGTGGATGGGATATAGTTGAACTTTCCCCTTAGAGTTCCATCCACGACTGCCTTGACGATTCTTTTGAAATTTATACGGCCGCCTTTGAACCACGTATTTGTAATTGATAATATCGTCATTGCACTCCTTATTGCTTTCGCCTTCAACCATTTTAGAAGGACAAAGGCGTGTGCTAGAACTTCCTCTAGCTTTTCTATCAATTATGACCATCACCACTTAAATGTTGCTATGTCTTCATCCTAAACTCCTCGTCCTCCTTCTCGGCCCTATATTTTCTACCATGACCCTCAATTCGCTTATTTCAGGAGTAATCCTAATTCGCTCTCTTACATCGTGCCCTCAACCTACTCTCAAAACATATCTTTTAGGTCTCCCATTTATCATCATGATACCATATTACTCCTTGCAGGTTATCATGACTAACTTTAACCCTTAACTTTTTAATTGTTGCTTAAAACGCATAACCCTCATTCACTACCCACGACCATACCCGTATTATTTTCTATGATCTAGATCGTAACTTCTTACGACATGATTTTGTTGAGCCTTATAAATGATTGTTCACCACCGATACCCCCTTGTGTCTTCTCACCCCCTATAAATTCTTAATTTCGAAGACAAATTCTTTTAAGTTTGGTAGGATATAAAATTCCTAAATTTCTACTATATTTTTATTGATTTTGGTACTGATTTAAAATTTTGTATTTTACGTCGCGTAGTCGTATTGTACGTTGTGCACAAACGGCATATTTCGTAAATTGCTCGACAAGTGCGAATATGTACGAGCGTACATATTTTTAGAAAATATTTTTATTATAAAATTATTTTTTATAGGAAAGTACTTGTTCAAATAAATATAATAAATATTTTATCTTTATAAAAGTTATTTTGTTCGTCAGTAGTGAAATGGAAAATTTTGGTTTATACAAAAATATATTCTAGATATTTGCAAAATTTGGAATTTGTATAGTAACATATTGTTATTTCTAAAAAGCTACCTATTGATTTATATTTAAGTAATTACCTTGATTTTCGAAATTAATTAATGTTATATTTTAATAATTATGAAAAGATATTTTGGAATTTGTTTTATTAATATTTGAATTAATTTTGATAAATTAAAAAAATGATTTCATGTGGATTTAAATTAAATGAGGGTTTTATCTAAGTTTGATTTAGATTTGAACAAAATAAGTTTAAACCAAATTTAATTTAATATGTTATTATCTACGGGTTTTAAATTAATCCTAATCCTTATCCTAATGGGAATTCCCACCTCCTATAAAAGGAGAGGTACTCCTCCATATATTTCTACCATTCACAAATTCCTCCAAAAATTTTCTCCACGCGTGCGTGCATCGTGTCCGTGCCAACCCAAGCCAGCGTGCACAGTGTCGGTGTCAATCTTATTCCAGCTGTTGTACAGTTATCCGTCTCGCGTCGGAACACACCCCCGGTACGACACACGCCACCAACGTCATCTCCGACAACCCCCTCACAAACTCCGGCCGCCCCGGCCGCCAACAGCCAACATCCCATCAGCCACCATCACCACCTTGTTTCGTCCACCCCGTCGACTCCACAACCCCGATCACTGTCACCGCCTTACACCACCCACACACAAGACCACCGCACCCATCCTCCTCTTCCCTTCTTGCACAGCCCCGGCCACACTCCCCAACAAACACCATCTTCCCGCCACCATTACCACCATCTCCTCCAAATTTTTGGCCACCAACCACCGAAAACTCCCATCATCACCATTCTCCACCAACACACCCAACCGTCCTGGCCGACCCACGACCACCCTGCTGTCCTCTGCCGCAGCGACGTCACCACGCTGTTGGTCATCACCTCCACCCTCTGTTAAACCCCCATGACTCCTCATCATCATCAACAAGAGAGAAAACCCCAAATCAAGAAACAAAACCCTAACCTGTCGGTGCCTCCGCTAGAGCGCCGCGCCGGACAGTCGATGCGCCACCACCGGAGTCTCCATCTCCACTGTCGGCGCCCGAAACCCCCGCAGACACCACCGTGCCGTCCGTGAACTCCCCGCTCGGGCCACCACCATCGCCGGTGGCCGAGCCTTGCCCGGCGATCGTACCTCTGCTGCGGCGCTCACCGCCGCGGATCCGACCGCCGTGTCAGAGTTCCTAAACGCCCGCGCCGATCTCCGCCCGCCGCTCGATACCGCAACGCTGCCGCTGCCTCCATCCGGCGTTCCGCCCAAAACCTGTGCCTCCGCCAGAGATCCATAGCTCCAGCCGCGCCCCCTTCCTCCTTGCTCGCGCAGCCACGCCGGAGCAAGCGCCGCCGGCCGAACCCTCAGGTGAAGCTCCCTTTTCTTCCCTCATCGATCTCCTCTCTACTCTCCTCTCTCTCTCGCTCTCTCCTGCTCTCCTCACACTCTAACTTCCTCTATACTGTCCTCTCTCTTTCTTTGTAACGTTAGGGGAGGGGTATAATTAATAAAGTTTTTATTATTTATTTATTATATTTACTATTATTATTGTAGGTATGGGTATAATCATTATATATTATTATTATTATATTATTATATATTATTATTATTATTATTAGGGATGGTATTATTATTATTACTATTATTATCATATTCATTATTATTATTATTATTATTATTATTATTATTATTATTATTTTATTATTATATTACTTTCCAATCAATCTCTCTCTCACTGTTAAATTGAGGGAAGAAGATTTTATAATCACTACTATTATTATTATTATTATTATATTATTATATTATTATTATTATTTTATTATTATGTTATTCTACTGAGTTTACAGTATAAATATTTGTATAGTAATATTATTAGATTGTAAACTTTATTATGGTTATTGATACGGAAAAGAGATTTAGATAATAGCTTTCAAATTATTAGTATAACAAATATAATATTTGTCTTAGCCTAAAGTATATTACCAAAATATTTTATGGTATTCTAAAATTGAGTTTTATTTATTTATTTCTAAAAAAATTTAATTATAGTTTTGCCCACAAATAATTTTGCTAGATTATGATTTTTATATTTTTCTAAATAAAAGTAGTTACCAAATTTATATACGGATTTCTAGTATTTACAAATATTTGCGAAAGTATATTTTAGACTAATAACAACTAGTTTCAAAAATCGTATAAATATTTTCTAAAAGTATTATGAGTAAAAAAAATTTCCACAAACTCCCCTCGATTATCATCATTGATCACGACTGATTGTGCGTTTCTATTTTTCATGAATTTTGGACCGTTACACATCGACACCGGCTATTGGACCAAAGAGGACTTGTTGGATCATTGCACCACATCAGGCATAACACCAGGCAAGACACCTTGCCTTTACTGTTTAAATTTCTTGCTCAATATCATACATGCTTTTACTTATTTTTAGCAATAAAATGTTGTTCTTTCAAAACTATATAGATGCAAATTATTTTACTTTATGTTATTGGCTTAGAGTTAAGGGACTAACATATGTTTAGAGCATCTCATAAACTGTCACGATGTGCCACGGGTTGTGTGTAAGTTGTGAGTCGCATATAGTTTTGGACTTGCGTACCGACCGTACATCGGTGCGTACAGGCCGTGCGTTAGGATATAACTGCTAATAGATTATGTAGAAGACTTGGCAGTTATTAAGGATTAAACAGTGTCGTAGAGTCGACACATGTATAGTATCACGGGGAGGGGAAAGAAAGTTATTAGCGTAGGGGCTACATGTTCAGTACACACATAGATTTTGACCGATAGTGTCTCGTATGAGCGCTACTTACTGCCCGGGGTCGATAGTTCTCGTATGAGAGCTACTTTTTCTGCCCATGGTCGATAGTGTCTCTTATGAGCGCTACCTACTACCACTCTCTCTCCATCTATGCTGAACACCTAAGCTCCTACGTAGAACGTTGTCTTCTCAAAGTAAATATCACGTAGAATGGATAGGAACCTTTAAGCATGTATATTTTCTATTGAGCTCTTACTATTCAGTTTATTGGCATGATATTATGTGTCTTGTTACGTCCCTCTGAGAACCTGGTGATCTCTCCAGGTGTGTCTTGTGATTTCTGCAGGTGCACTAGCTAAGGCCATGACTTGCGCTCTATTCTTCGATATGTTGCTTTTGGATCGTTATCTCCTTCGTTCGACTAATCATTTTCTTGTACAATTCTTCCTTATTTAAATTAGTTGGAAGTGGATTTGTCTCTGCCCAACATATTATATCAAGACAATTCATTATCATTATATGATATCTTTATTTTATTAATTTTTGTGCGGATGAGATTACTTATGGTTCTACTGTATTTTACAGCTTATGTATTCATACGAGGTTTCCATATATTCGAGTGTACTTCGTACGTATATAGCTGGCATGTCTACGTTCCTAGTCCTATGTATTGTGGGACTGGGGCGTTACAAAGCCTATTGGCATTTTTAGTTGGGCTATTCAAAACCCTTGTAATCTTCAGTTCATTTATCAATAAAAGAGATTCTTATTGTATACTATGTTTCCTTTCGCTGCTTATGCTATCAATGTAAAATCCCTAAATTTCTACTATATTTTTTTTATTTATACATTAGTACTGATTTTTACTTGTATTTGTACGTCGCATAGTCGTATTGTACGTCGTGCAGGAATTTACGTTTTTTGTATTTACTCGTCGAGTGCGAATATGGACGAGGTACATATTTTTTTTTGATAAATGATTTTTGATTTTACTATCAGTGATGGCTTAAAAATAATATATATATAATAATTATTTTTATTAAAAAGTTGTGAAAAATATCTATCAAGTTTGCCAAAACTTATTATTTAATTTATTTTAATAGTGGTAATTTAGAAAACTATTTTATTCAAATATTCCTTGCATAAGAGGTACATTAATTTGAATTTATATATAATTCCATTTTCGAAATTATTAATATTAATATTTTATAATTCAAAAAGATATTTAAGAATATTTATTTATTTTCAAAATTATTTTTAATTAATTATAAAAAGATATTTTAGTTTAAATATTAAACTTTAAATTGTGGTTAGATTTATTGGTTTGATTTAAATAGTTAATTTAAGGATGAAAATTTATCTATTGGATTTATTTGGATTTAAACTAGATTAAGATTTGATTTAGATTCAATTAATCTATTTTAATTAATATGCGATTTATCAAAAAGGGGATTTAAATCATAATCTTTATCCAACTGAAAATTCCCACATCCTATAAAAGGCAGGTACTCATCCATAAATTGCTACCATTCATAAATTCCTCCACAAATATTTCTCCATCCAAAATGTGTTGTGCGTCGTGTTTGTGTCCCCTTTTCCCTCCACTATGTATTATATCTTACAAATACATTCTTCATCCTGTCCGACAGCTCCGGACACCGACTCGTCCCGTGTCTCGCAGGACACATCCACAGACTCCATCCTATCCTAGGATAAACCGCAGCAGCACCACCCGAATCCATCACCGTCATCACAACAAAAAACCCGTTCGACCACCATCCCTATCACAGTCAATACCAGCCATCGCCATGACGATCGGGCGCCACCGCGACCGGCCATCCACACAAAAACCCCAGGCCAACTCCGGCCTCGACTCAGCATCCGTCACCATCTCGCCAACCGACACCCCTGTTCCAACCAACCCAAGCTACCGCCATCATCATCTAGCTGCCACCAACCAAGCACCCCCCCCACGACCTTCAACCAACTCTCCCAAATTCGGCCAACAATCCACAAACGACTACTACATCACACAAACTAAAAATCAACCGCACCTACCTCTCTTCCGGCCCGACCCGGTGCTGCGCTTCCGACAGCGCCGTACGACCTGTCCGTGGGCAACCCTCTCCGTCGTAGCGCCCATTGGCTATCGCGCCACCGCCGCACCAAAATTATGTCCGGCCACCTCACCGTGTCCGCCGAAAAACCCCTATTTGCGTCTCCGAGGGTCACTGTGGCGAGCCGCGCATCCGCCTCCAGCCCGAAACCTCCCAGCGCAAGTCCCTCGTTCGCCGCGGCCGGTAGAAACCCTCTGCCTCGCCGCACGTGCGTGCACCTCCACCGGACCCAGCGCGCGGGGCAGCACCGACCGTCTGAGCCGTCATGACCAAAACCCCGATCCCGCGCCGCCGAGCGTTGACCACCCATCGAGCAAGCTCTCCGGAGAACTCAGCTCCGTCCGCCGCACTGATCCTTCTCTCCACGGTTGATCCCGCGCTCCATTCCGCCTCTCCCCAGCGGCCAGGGCGGGCAAGCCAGCTATCAGCGCCACGACCGTTCGCCGCCCAAGCCCGACCCCCTTTCCGCTTCCTCCGGCCTCCCCCTCTCGAGCCCTCCTCTCTCTCCACTCGCCTCTCGCTCACTCCCCTCTCCCTTCTCCCGAGCCCGCTTCCCGACGTCTCCGATCTCTCCGCCCTCTTTTCCGATCTCTCCCTTTTCCCTTTTCTTATCCCTCTCTCTCTCCTCCTGTGTATAAGAAGGAACAGAAACCAAATTTTTATATTTGTTTTGTTAATGATTATTATTATTATTATTATTTTTTCTGTTGTTATTATTATTATTACCATTTTAATCATTGTTATCTTTATTATTGCAAGTACTGTTGTAAACAGTACATATATAAAATATATTTATATTTATATTTTAGGATATTAAGTTATTGGTATCTTAATATACTAGGTATAAATTGGTAGAAGCCTTATTATTATTATTATCGTGTTTTTCTTTTATGGTTATTATCATTTTTGTACCTACTAGTAGTGGATTAAAAAGATTTGTTATAGATATTATAAATATTTTCTAAAAAGTTTTATCATGAATTTTGTCCAAAACGATTTCAAATTTTGTTTTAACTTAGAATATATTATGATATTATATATATAGTTTTTCCTCTAGGTTGCTTCCAAGTGAAGGGAAGGACTTTCATGCCAAAGTATTGATCTTTTGAGGGTTTTGTGGAAAATATCTAATAAAGAGCATTCTAAGATATTTCCAACCTTTGACTAAAAGTAAATATCTATCCCCTTAGCATTCTAGGTTAGTAACTAATCTCTAGATTAGGGTAAACTAGGTTAGAGGCTCTCATGACACTTAACAATAATTAAATAATATTAAAAATCACAAAATTCCAAATATAATCTAGTAAATTACCAAAATACCCTTTTAGGCTAAAATCACTAATTTGATGTTCTAAGCCTATGGCTAGGCTCACATGGTCATGGCAAACTTCTAGGTTAAGGAATAACTAGGGTTTCCCTAGTTTAACCCCCAATTCACAATCAACAAATTAAATGGTTTACACTAGCCAAAAATATCTAAAATCATAACATGCATTAATTATCCTTAATAAATGATTATAAATACAAAACTTCAAAATTATCCTAATTTCAGAAATGTGGGTGTTACAAGTCTACCCTCCTTAAAATAATTTTGTCCTCGAAATTTAAAGACGAAACTGAAACTGATGAGAAGGATAGAAAATCATACCTCAAGGTACAAATAGATAAGGGTATCACTCGCGCATCTCATCCTCCCATTCCCAGGTGGACTCTCTTGGAGAATGATGCCTCCATGCGACGCGAACCAGTGGTATCGTCTGGTTCCTCAATGCCTTCTCTCGTCGATCCAGAATCTCAACAGGCTGCTCTGGATAACGAAGAGTAGGTCCCACCTCGATCTCGGAATGATCAAGTACATGGCTAGGATCTGCCACATACCGTCTCAACTGTGACACGTGAAATACGTTATGGACTCCCTCCAATGTTGGTGGTAAGTCTAGCCTGTAAGACACGTCACTGACTCTCCCGCTGATAACGAAAGGGCCGATGAAACTGCGGGCTAAGCTTTCCACCTCCACCAAAATGTATAGTACCACGTGTCGAAGATATCCTCAAAAATACCTGGTCTCCAACCTAATCACAAACAAGGTCTCAATTTAATTATGATAATCTAACATGGTTAACAAAACACAAACAAGACAACCTAATTCTAATCCTATCTCTAAACTGTACCTCAAACTCCAAAGGTCTGCGGTGGCTGTCGGCCTAGTACCGATGTCTGTCCTGCAGCCACGCGAAGTTGATCTCTGATGAGCTTCACCTTCTCTGCTGCATCCACAACCATCTCAGGTTCCAATAAAGCTCGCTCCCCTAATATCATCCCAAGACAAGGGTGTACGACATCTACGCCCGTACAGTGCCTCGAAAGGTGACATCTCAATGCTGGCCTGAAAGCTGTTGTTGTATGCAAACTCTACTAAGTGCAGGTGACTCTTCCAAGATCCTCTAAAGTCCAGGACACAAGTCGCAGCATGTCCTCCAGTGTCTGAATGGTCCGCTCTGACTGTCCGTCTGTCTGAGGGTGGTATGCAGTACTAAACTTGAGCTGAGTGTCCAAGCTAATATGCAAGCTCCTCCAAAAATGTGAAGTAAAACAGCTATCTCGGTCCGATACAATGCTCACTGGAACTCCATGAAGTCTGACTATCTGCCTCATATATATCTCTGATAGCTTCTCGGCAGACAAACCCACTTTGAATGGCAAAAAATAGGCCGATTTGGTCAACCTGTCTACGATGACCCAAATCGCGTCCTTCCCTCCAGGAGTACGTGGCAATCCCAAAACAAAGTCCATCGTGATGTGCTCCCACTTCCACTCCGGAATGGGCAATGGCTGTAACAGTCCCCCTGGCCTCTGCCTCTCTGCCTTTACCTGCTGACAGATCAAACACCTGGCTACGAAGTGTGCTACCTCGCGCTTCATCCCACTCCACCATACATGCTCTCTCAGATCCCTATACATCTTGTTGGCTCCCGGATGTATAGAGTACTGAGAACGATGGGCCTCCTGCATAACATGCTTCCGAAAGTCTCCACTGGGCACACACAGTCTGGAACCGTGCCTCAATGCGCTATCCCCTGCAAGAGTGAACTCATCGTCCGTAAATCCTGCTCTGACCTGCTCCCTGATGCATCATAGAGAAATATCATCGAACTGAGCCGACTTGATCCTATCAATCAAGTCCGACTGAATCTGGAGGCCCCATATCTGCATCTGCACTCCCGTACAATCACCTCGACCCCAAGGCTCTCCAAGTCGGCTAACAAGTGACGATCCATCGTCAAACACATAGCTGTCGGATATCTACTCAAAGTATTGGCAACTACGTTGGCCTTCCCTGGGTGATACTACAGCAGAATATCAAAGTCCTTCATCAGCTCCAACCACCTGTGCTGCCTCATGTTGAGCTCCTTCTGCATAAACACGTATTTCAAGCTCTTGTGGTCTGTAAATATCTCCACGCGCTCTCCATACAAGTAGTGTTTCCACAGCTTCAGAGCAAAGATAACTGCTGCCAACTCCAAATCATGGGTAGGGTAGTTCTTCTCATAGGGACGTAACTGCCTGGAAGCATAGGCAATCACCTTTCCATGCTGCTGCAAGACACAACCCAAACCCTTCCCCGATACGTCACTGTAGATAGTGAACCTGTCTGATCCTGATGGCAATGTCAGAATCGGGGCTGTCATCAACCGCTTCTTCAACTCATCGAAAGCGGCCTGACACTCCTCTAACCAGACAAACTCTGCGTCCTTCCGGGTCAGCCTAGACAACGGCTCTGCAACCCGGGAGAAATCTTGGACGAATCTCCTGTAGTAGCCTGCCAATCCCAGGAAGCTCCTGATCTCTGCCACTGACGTCGGTGCTGTCCAAGCCTCAACTACTGATATCTTCTTTGGGTCGACTGAGATCCCATCTCCAGTCACCACATAACCCAGAAAGTCAACTCTGTCCAGGAAGAACTCGCACTTCGAAAGCTTGCCGTAAAGCTGCTCCTGCCTGAGAGTCTCCAGGACCACTCTCAAGTGCTCCTTATGCTCCTCCTCTGTCTTCGAGTGCACCAGGATATCGTCGATGAACACCACCACAAACTTATCTAAGTACTGGTGGAACACCTTGTTCATCAAGTTCATGAACACCGTCGGGGCATTAGTCAACCCAAACGGCATCACCATAAACTCGAACTGGCCGTATCGCGTCCTGAACGTCGTCTTCGAATATCCTCCCTCTTCACCTTTACCTAGTGGTAGCCTGACCTCAGATTGATCTTCGAGAATACCCGAGCTCCGCTCAACTGATCGAAGAGATCGTCGATCCGCGGCAGTGGATATCTGTTCTTGATCGTCAGATTGTTGAGTGCCCTGTAGTCGATACACATCCGTACCGACCCATCCTTCTTTGGTACAAAGAGGACCGATGTACCCCAAGGTGAAGAACTAGAGCGGATAAAGCCTTTATCCTGTAACTCATCCACCTGCTTCTTCAATTCCACCAACTCGCTGTTGTTCACTTGATAGACATGCTAAGAAATCAGTTTCGCACCTGGAACCAGGTCTATCGAGAACTCAACGTCTCTGTTTGGTGGAAGCCCAGGCAACTCCTCTGGAAATACGTCCATGAACTCAGCTATCAATGGATGTGGAGCTGGCTGCTCCTCGACCGAAACTCCGCAGAAAACTCCGCAAGTCTGCTCTGTCTGCCGTCGGGAAAATACAAACTCTGGCTCTCTTGGCGCTCTGAACAGAACTCTACCCCCACGGCAATCTATGCTGGCGTGGTGCCTGCTCAACCAATCCATACCGAGCACAATATCGTAGTTCGGTAGTGGCATTACGAGCAAACACACATCCAACTCTCGGCCTCCCAAAACTACTCTCCGTCCCTTGCAAACATCACGAACGAGGATAATGCCACCCCCAGTCGTGATCTTGCAAGTCCTAGGCAATGATTCAGATATAACATGATGTATAATCGCAAAAGATACTGATACAAAGCTATGGGAAGCCCCAGAATCGAATAATGCAAAAGCTGGAATAGAGTCGAGAAGAATAGAACCTGCTATCAGCTCTCCAGTAACCTCAGCATCCTCTGCTGCCATGGCGTAGGCTCGTCCCTGCTGTCCACCCCTGGCCTGATGTTGGTGCTGGGTGAACCTCTGCTGTTGCGTCGACAAAGGTCCCTTCTGCTGCCCTATCGTAGCCTTGGCTCCGCCTCCCTGAACTGGTCATCCCGAAGACATGGGACACTCCCTCAGCTGGTGGTCTCCGTAACCACATAGTAGACACCTGCCAAGCCTCTTTCTGCAGTCATTCCATCCATGACCCTACTTCTTTCAGAAAGTGCAACTGATAACCTGCTGCCTGGGTGCCTGCTGCTGGTGCCTTGGCTGCTGCTGCACCTGCTGGAACAGCCTCTGCTGCTGGAATGGCCTCTGCTGCTGGTGCTGAAAATGAGGCCTCTTGGCCTGTCCTCCACTGCTGCCAGCTCCCTAAGTGTCGCGGCCCCTCTTGAGCTTCAGCTCAAGATCATCCTCAGTCGCCATCGCTCCTGCCAAGATCTCCTCAAAAGTGGCATTCCTGTCACTCTTGGTCAAGGACTTGACCTCCTTGACTAAGCCCTTCCTGAACCTCCTCGCCTTTGCTATCTCGCTAATGCCCTCCACAAACCTGCTCAACCGGCAAAACTCACCGGAATACTCCTCTACAGTCTGGTTTCCCTGAACCAGGTTCTCGAACTGGGTCTCCAAGGCACCGACTGCCTGATCCGAGAAAAACTTCCCCTTGAAGAGCTTCTTGAAATCTCTCCATGTCTGCCCTGGAGTGCCTACTCTCGGATCCGTCTGATACCTTGTACGGGCAAGATCCCGCATCTGGCTGGCGGCTGCCTCTATCTGGAGTCCGGCTGGTATCTCCGCCAGTCGGAAGATCTCCTCAATGTGCTCAATCCAGTCGTCAGCATAAAGAATCCCCTCTGTCCCCAAGAAGTCCCTGGGGTTCATCTTCTTGAACTCCTGAATGCCCGGAATCCTCTGCTGTCGTGGCTGTCCCGATCCTTCCTATGGCTGGACAGCCAACCTCTCCATCATCGCTCTAGCCAGCTGATGGACCTCATCTATGCCCCTGGTAAACTCCGTCGTCTGGCGCTGCTGCTGGGCCTGCTGCGTCTCTAGGAAATGCTGGAAGTATATAAACATCTGTGTAGCATCCACTGATCCAGATGGCATCGACGGCTGGAACTGCTGCTGGTGCTGCTGAAACTGTGGCTGACGAAACTGCGGGGGAGGTATGTCTAGGGTAGCTGGGATGGTCCCCCGAATAGATAGAGATGCACCGCCAAATGTGGCAAAAGCTCCCACATGAGCTGGAGTAAGGGGAGTTGTGGTCCCCGGGTCCTGGTGAGCTAGACAAGAGGTGGCAGACCTCTCAGTGGTGTCACCTGGACCGAGACGCTGCGATCGTGTCTCCACCATCCTGAAGATAGATCAACAAGTAAATCAATACGGAGAAGAAACGATATAGTCAAAGGGGACAGTTTATTTCAAAAGAAAAACAATATCAGCAAGAATTTAGATAGCAGGGATTTAGATAAGAGTTTTTTTCTAATGTGATTGAGTACCTCAAAACTACATTCTATTTCCTACTGCAGGTTGTGGCGATACTTTAGTTCGAATACCACCACATAAACACGACCTGCATGGGCCACCACTAAAAATATGTCACGACCCGCACCCTAGAGTAAGGGCACGAGACGTGGGTACGTCCAGCCTACGCCGCAGTGTCGGCGGTAGAACGCTGTCCTAGGTCAATCATCTAACAATATAAGGTACCTGTACAGTATATACTCTCCGAATGGAGGTGACATAACAATATACAGTCTCAATCACATCTAAGGTAGAAAAATGAAAGACAGAAAGATAGATAGATAGTAACTGAAAGAGAACAGTACAATAGATGAAATAAGTCTAAGTGTCTAGGATAAAATAACATCCAGAATATCAACCCAATATACAAAATAAGTCTAAGGGTCTATACATCTCATCATCTCAAAATACAACTCAGAATGTGAGACAAAATAATAATATGAAATGACTGTCTAGCTAAACTAGCCTAGACTACTGGGGCAACATCCTCAGCTGCAGGTGGATCCTGTTGAGGGTCCTCAACACAAGTGTCATCTAGTCTTGCTCCATAATATGTAGTCACCCATGCCTCATCCTCGTCCTCTGTAATATTTTCAACAGGTCCAGTCAGGACAGGAACGAGCACAATACATCTCACACAGTTCATATCAGGTTAGGAAATACGATACAGGCAATAGAGTAAAATACAAGAAGTGCTGAAAGGAAATATACGATATAAAAGAGATAGCTTGTAAAGGAAATATCTACTGTATATAGAGAACTGTAAGTGGCTAGTGATATAGAGTACAAGATAGGCATGTGAATGGCTAGAATTTATACATGATTACACTACTGAGTTTATACATGATTACACTACTTTGGAATTATTCACATGTCTACTTCTACTCCCCCGTTTCCCCAATCAATACACAAGGATCTAGACAAGTTACGTTATTATACATTACTTCACATGAGGCTCATAAATGAGTATACGTTAAGTTATACATGAGGGCTCAGTGAACATGAGAGTACATGATCACATGAGTACACATGCATGATGGAAGCATAGGAGTACATGATGAAAGTGAAACACACGTAACATGAAGTACCCGATGCTCCCGAGGGGGATAACATCTCATGTAAAGATCCATATAGTACCAATCCGTATTACCAACGTGACATCATTAAGTAAGTAATCTAGAGCGAGAAAGTAAAGCCTGAACAAGTATGAAACGGTCGGAGAATGTACTCGCCTGATGTATGAATGTCTATAGAGAATATGCTGTCTGAGGAGAGGTGTCCGGCTCCTGATCAGAGCAACACAAGTCACAATGTATTCTAAATAGTAAAAATGAAGTTACTATGCATACTACATGATTCTAGGTCAATCTGGTCAAAAGTCAACTCTTGGTCAACTCTGGTCAACTCTAAAAGTTAAACTAGGTCAACTAGTCAAAGTTAGGTCAACCAATGTCAAACTAGTTAGGGTTTAGTCAAACTAGTCATTATAGGTTAATTCAAGTTCAATCTAGGTCAACTAGGTCAAGTTGGACCTAAGGTTGACTTTGGTCAACTCTAGTCAAACAAGGGTCAACTAGTTAGGTCATGAGTCATTAGGTCAATTAGGGTTAGCCCCTAATGGCCATAGGCTAGTAACTTAGACCATAGGCTAATTTCATATAGATTTCCATATAAACCTATATCTAGAAAGTCACATATATATACATATCTATATGTATAGATATACACAAGTCTATCTACTACATATATATATATATATATATCAATATATGTATACACTATATATAATACAAATCACACACACATATATATATATAATGACACATATATATATATAATAACATATATAACATATATAGATAGTGAGAGAGGGAAATAATGAGAGAGAATGAATTAGAGAGAGAGAGATGGAGTGATACTGATACAATGGGGGGTGATTCCAGTTTTCTGAACTGGAAACCAGACCCACACACACACAATAACACACACACACACCTATATATATACATATATATATATACATATGTACACACATGTATATACCCCTAAATTCCACCTACACACACACAAACACATACACTATGTATATACCCTAAATACACAGAGATTTATATAAAGAAATAACATCAAAAATCATTTTGAAATTGGATTTAAATAACTGGAAAATACCAAAAATCAGAAATCCAGTGCACAGTGCACTCGAGCAATGGGTAAATCCAAACCCGAGTCAAAAATGACCTAAGGTCCAAAACCCTTGGTTGGTAAACGTGTCCTCCAGTGTCCCCTAGTGTCTAGGGTGCCTGAGTGTCCATCTTGACACGACACGACGTGTCAAACTTAGGAAAACCCAAATCGGGTAAATCTGGACATAGTGAATTGTCACCGCGTCGTACACGCGTGCAACTCACTCTAGGACACGACACACACACACACGTGCCTCGTGCTCGTGCTAGAAAGTGCGCCTGGGGGTTATGCACGTGTCCAAGTGCCTGCCCCGTGTCCATGTCACTCCAGGACACGACACGAGGTCCATATCAGTCGTGAAAAACATGACTGATACGTGTGTTCAGACCGCGTCGTGCACGTATTCAAGTGCCTCGTGTTCGCGACACAGGACACGACACGTCTCGTGCTCGTGTCCATGTGTTCGCCCAAGGGTAGGCTACCTCCTCGTGTCATCACGAGATGCCCACGTGGCGTGTCCGTACGACACGACACGTGCAAAGTGTCTACTGTGCAGTGTGCACAGTTCAGTGTAAATCTCGTGTTCGTGTCAGAACTTCCTCGATACGACACGAAGAAGCCATGATACTTGAGAGGGGGCATGTCAGAGGTTGCCCCCACCTCTATGCCAAATGGCACGATGTCCACGTGGCATGAGGAGAGAGAAAACAGGGTCGAGTAGCAGGGGATTTTTCGTATCTGTGCACAGTGTAAAAACTGTAGGGTTCGTGTCCGATTTGGACACGAAAAAGAATCTAAATTGTGCTCAATCAAGTGTAGATGTGAACAACAAGTCTAGGGCTACATGAATATGTAATGTGTTTTACAAAATATTGAAATTCATTTCTTTGTGGCATTTCAACAAACACAGCTTTTCAAACATGGATACGTGTCCGATACGGACACCAAACCAACCCTAGATTTCACCAAATTTGTCCCATAGCTAGGGTAGACCTATATTCATGCATTTATGAAGAAAAAACACAATATTAGCTAGGTTTATGGGTATTTACCTATTGATACAAATTTTAAAGGAAACTCAATAAAGAGGGGGTGTTTGTCCTTCCACTTGGTGATGTCCCAAGCTTGTGAAATTTGGATTGCTAGCCTCCCTTAGCACCCTTAATGTTGTAGGGTCCCAATGCAAGAAACTAGAGGTGAAAAGGATCAAAATTGATGAAGTTATGGTCTTGTGAAGGAATGGAAATTTTAAGGTTTTGTGAAGTATAAATTTCATGTAAATGGGACTTGAATGAACTATGGGGTGACTAAATAGGAAGGGGGCATGGTAGGGGGGTGCCCTTGGCCGGCCAAATGAGGGGAGGGGTGTCCTCTAGGTTGCTTCCAAGTGAAGGGAAGGACTTTCATGCCAAAGTATTGATCTTTTGGGGGTTTTGTGGAAAATATCTAATAAAGTGCATTCTAAGATATTTCCAACCTTTGACTAAAAGTAAATATCTATCCCCTTAGCATTCTAGGTTAGTAACTAATCTCTAGATTAGGGTAAACTAGGTTAGGGGCTCTCATGACACTTAACAATAATTAAATAATATTAAAAATCACATAATTCCAAATATAATCTAGTAAATTACCAAAATAATCTTTTAGGCTAAAATCACTAATTTGATGTTCTAAGCCTATGGCTAGGCTCACATGGTCATGGCAAACTTCTAGGTTAAGGAATAACTAGGGTTTCCCTAGTTTAACCCCCAATTCACAAATCAACAAATTAAATGGTTTACACTAGCCAAAAATCATCTAAAATCATAACATGCATTAATTATCCTTAATAAATGATTATAAATACAAAACTTCAAAATTATCCTAATTTCAGAAATGTGGGTGTTACAGGTATCCAAATAAATAAACTTAGATCCATATTTGTTAGATTTAGGGACCCATATACTATTTACTCTAGCATTAGTATGAAAACTCCTACGAATAGGACAAGTTACACTCATGTGTCCAATGCGAGAGCAATAAAAGTACCTAATACTAGTGTGTGCACATGTATCGGAATGAGCATGATTATGAACATATGACATACTAGAATGATGAATATATCTAGAGTATGAATGCATGGATTTGGTCTTAAGAATATCATGTTCTAATAGCAAATCATTATGCAAACAAGTAAGAGAATCAAATTTAGCATTCAAAGCATAATTCTCTTTTTCAAATAAAGCAATTCTAGAAATAAAATCATCATTTTGTTTCTTTAAAGAGTCAATAGAAAAATCATGCAAATGATTTAGCTCATGTGCTTGCTTCTTAAGATCTTCTATTGATGAGGAAAGAGATTTGATTTTCAAAGTTAAAGAATCATTCAAACTCTTTAAAGAAACACAAGATGAGTTTTGAGAGTCAAGTCTAGATAATAAATCATTGTTTTTATTTTTCAAAAACTCATTAGATTCTTCTAAATGAATAACCTTTTCTGAAAGTTCTTCATTTGTAGAATGAAAAGCCTTAGCAAACTTTAAGGATTGGTTAGCCATGGCTTTCCACTTAGAGCATTTCTTGCATTTAGAAGAAACATGATTGTCTATGCTACTAGAAATAAAACCCTCTTTATCGAAGGAGAAGGAATACGATGCCATACACAAATAAATAAGAATCTACTCTAAGAATGTTAAGCCTAACAATAGAGTCCTTACTCTGATACCAATTGAAATAACGTGTAGGCAACTCTAGAGGGGGGTGAATAGAGTTTGTGTCGATAATCACCAAATAAAAAATAACTCTATATCACCTCCACAAAACAACTATCAAGATAGTAAATAAATCAGAAAGAAATACGAAAGTAAATAAAGATCAGAAGAGCATACGTAAACACAACAGTTTTAACCTGGTTTCCCTCGTGGAGGACTAGTCCAGGCCTGAGAACTCTAGCTCAGGATTAAAATCCACTATTTGTGAAATAGTGTACAACCACGTGCCTTTACTCAGAAGAGCACGCCAACTTCTTACAGATTCGCAGGTGGCGAAACTTGGAATTGTCCAAGTGACTTTTCTTTTCAACTCTTGCACAAAAACTTCTAGCTTAATCGCATTTGAGCACCTTGGGGCTTAGGAAGTTTTGTGGCTAGTAGATTGGAAGAGTAAGGCTTAGGTAGTATAAGGCTTAGATGATTGAGAGTGAGAGATAGAAAGATGATGAAGAGATAAATGAAAATTGTTAAAATTATGCCCTATATATACTAGTCTGGAAGACAGAATTCGGCCAGAATTCTGTCCTCAAAATTCAAAAATATGGCCGTTGTACCAGCTAGCAGTTGGTAACCCTAAAAATCAGCTCCTGGAAATCAGGGGACAGAGTTCAGCCCGAACTCTGTGTGGGGACAGAGTTCGGCCCGAACTCTGCCTCCTAGGTGGCAGAATGGCTTTTGGCCTTTGGGCTTTATTTGGCTTGGTGGATCTTGGACTTAGTTCAGGAATTGGTCTGTTTGTATGGTAGAGCTTGGAGAGATATGTCTAGGGGTTGAGATGACTCAGTGTGACTCAACGCACACATTCTTCTAGACTCAATAAATTGAAGATTACAGACTTGGAACAAAAGAAAAACCAAGAGCACTTTGATGACGCCTTTCTTCTGATATCTGAAGACGTCTTTTTCCTTGACAGCAGTCGTCTAAACATAAAAAGATCTGGAAATCTGAATACCTTTCGGGGGGTTCATCCCCGAACCCCCGACGAGGGGCGCTGCCCCCTCGACCCCTGTCCGCTGACCGGACAGCGGAACCCCCGACGCGAGGCCCCGAAAAGTTTACTAGGCGGTTCGAAGAAATCTCTTTGTATGACACCGTCTTTGGTCCATCATTAATTCTTCATTGCCTATGTCCTGGTTTGATCATGTTTGATCATGCTTACTGCATGTCTACAAATATATGTTAGGCCAGCAAAATATGTTACAATACGATACAAGCATAGCTATATAATATAGGACAATTAGGACAATGCTAAGTTTAAGTAGCAACATGATAGTGAGTATATGAATATTAGTGACATCATTATGTTAAACTTAACTGATTAGCCATATTCAAAAATACGATATAATTATTGGGCCAACATGGGGGACTGGATGCAGGTGGTTCTGTACAACTTTCCATCAGGATCCTGTGTAACAGTTAACGGGGTCCGCTGACAGTCAGTAACTTGGACAGTTGACTAGGCTTGTTCAGCCCGTACTGCCCTAGACTTTTTTGACTTAGCGTCCGAAGGCGCATAGTAAAAAGAGTCCAGATTGATACATCCCACATTTTTAATGGGTCGCATGGAGTCGGGCCCACATGAGAGACGGTTGAACACAGAGCTCCTGACAGGGCCGCATGAGACATCCTGTCTGAGGCCAGGATTGGCTGTCGCATGGGCTATCTTCCTGCAGCCAGAGTTGGCTATCGTATGGGCCATCTTCCTGCGGCCAGAGTTGGCTGCCGCATGAGTTGTCTTTCTGCGGCCAGAATTAGCTGTCACATGAGTTGCCTTCCTACGGCCAGAGTTGGCTACCGCATGGACAGACTGCCCACCTCTCTTATGCGGCTTCTTCTTTGTCCGCATAGATTTCCCTTGTGCCCCCAAAAACTCAGTATCGTAGTATTTTCCTCTGCTGGATTTAGGGACAGTGGGGTCCTCTGCGGTCGAAAGTAAAGCCGCAGGAGAGCTTTGGTCACCGTCTTGGGCTACAGAAGGAGCTTCTTCGAAAACTTGGTCAGGGGCAACAATTTTGCGTGTTGACGCCCTGCGAGTCCTCTTTGGGTTGGCTCGCTTCTGTGACAGGCTGGCGCTCCCTTTAGAGAGCAATTCTTCGAAGGCTTGTTAGTCAAAATGAACCATAAGTATCTGCTGTGTAGAGCCGAGCTTTGATGCGTCAGATTGCGTCACCAACTTCTCATCAGAAGATAAGGATGTCCCCAGCAGAGTCACCATCGTGTTTACCATAAAAATCAAAGACAGGTATTGCAAGAACACTGAAATTGATTACAAACTCGCTTGTACAAAGAAAAGCCTAGAAAGAAATCCTAGGAAACAATCTAAGTACAATTGTTTAGTTTTGATTCTGGAGGTGACGGTAGAGGCTCGGGAAAGTGTTATCAACTCTGCCTTACTCCTTGGACTATCTGACGCAGTCCTTAGCTCTTGAAGAAATTGCTTTTCGAAGGTTGCCAGCCTTTTGCAGGGGTGTGGCACCCTGCTATTTATAGTAGTATGTATGTTGAGCCGCATAGATGGCCTGTGGCCACGTGGCTGATTAGCACGTGAAGACTCGCTCTTTGGCCGCCATCTGTTGATTTGTTGGGATTTAATTACAGCAAATCTGGGTAGTTAAGACTTGGTCATCCAGCCACGTGTCCTATCGCAGGAATCATTTTAAGCCGCATGAGTCTCTCAATTTTCGACCATGTAGGGCCGCATGGGACTCATGCGGCTTAAGTCACAAACTTCCTTAGCCCACATATAGTTTAAGGATTTAAGCCGCATAGATTCTGTATTTTGGCCGCTTAAAGCTCATGCGGCTTTGGTCACAGTCACCCTTGGCCGCATGAAGTTTGGATACTTTGGGGTCGCATATGTTTGATCCGTATAAGGTTCATGCGGCTTAGGTGACACTCCTTCTGGCCACTTGAAAGCGTATGAACCCTGCTTTTGGTGGCAACTCACGTCTTATCTTTTTGTCAAAATGTCAGAGATGTAATTTTTTTCAGTTTTGACAGAACTTGTCAACTTTATCAGACGAACTGATCCTCTTGGTTGCATATCTTTCTTCTGCAGCTGGTTGTCAACGGGCCGCATAAGGCATTGAACCTGTCATGCGGCTTTCCTTTATACGGACCTGTTTAGCCCAAAGTACATATACGGCAAATTGTGATCTGCATGAACCCTATATTTTCTATGCTTCTACAATAGGGGTGTGCTCGTATCCAGCACGTGGACACGAAGGTGTCCAAAACATATTCGAACACAGAACAGTAAATATGCGTGTGCACTGGCTCGTGGGAAGATGTCGAGGGGTCTAGGGACACGTGTGTCCAACAAATCACTATGGGGTCATGTCAGTAGGTAGGCAAGCACTACAAAAAAATAGCTAAATAGCGACTAAAATTTCAGTCGCTAAAACAGACATTTCAGTCGCTAAAGCAAATTAGCGACTAACCCACGACTAAAAAAGTTAGTCGCTAAATGCATCGTCGCTGATCACTTTTAGTCGCTAGTTAGTCGCTACAGCGACTAACTACCGACTGAATTAGCGACGAACCATAGCGACTAATCAGCGACTGCTAAGTTAGTAGCTGCTTTAGCGACTAACGAGCAACTAACTGACGACGTATTTACGATTGTAATGATTACAGTTGTTTACTAGCGACGAACAACTTTAATCGCTGCTTGGTCGCTGGTTAGTCGCTGGTAGTCGCTGGTTAGTCGCTTATTTTGTTTCTCCAGATATTTAGTCGCTGAGTCATTGCTAGTTACATACTAGGTCGTCGTCGGTTAGTCGCTGTTCCGTTGCTGCGTCATTTATATTTTCCAGATTTACAGGATTCGTGCTAAACTATCCTGTAAGATTAATATATCTAAACAAGTCCACAACAGATACAGTGCAAACAGCTTTTAGGATCACAATAGTTATCAATTATATGAACAAAAAATAATAATATACACAATACACAAACAGAAAAGCAAAGATATATATATATATATCAGTCATGTTCAATCATGTCCAACCATTTACCATTGATCATCCATATAACAAAAAGATATTACCATCGATCATCCATATAACAAAAAGATAAACTAATGTAACAAGCACAAAATAGTATATCTCTAGTGATACAAAAGCATAGAAAGTCAAGACGATGGTGGCTGCATGCTGCCCATAAACTGTGTCATGAACGTAACTAATGCTGCTTGTTGGCTCGCCGTAAAAACAGGAGCTGGAACAGAAGTAGCCGAAGGAGCAACAAATGGAGACGTAGCCGAAGGAACAAAAGATGGAGACATAACCGGAGGAGCAACAGATGGAGACGTGGCCGGAGGAGCAACAGATGGTACAGTAGCTGGAGTAAAGGAAGGAAGAGCTGCAGGAGGAGGAACAGTCGGACTACCAGAATGAGCAGCGGTACCATGATGAGCACTAGTAGAAGACACCAACTCCGTAATATGTCTCAGCTGTCTCTGAAAGTCGAACATCATGGTGGCCATCTGCTCCATAGTAAGAAATCCAGTAGAAGTAGTAGCATGTGCAGGACCGGTAGTAGACTGTACAAGTGGAAGAGCTCTGGCGTATCTCGACGGTTGCGATGCTAACGACCCGGTACCATACACGCTACCGCCCTTTCCTCTCCCAACAGCCTGTACCCATAAGTCATTTCTTTCAAAGGACATACGTGGCATACTAGTACCAGCGGCCCCCCTTCCTGATCAACTGCTTGAGAGGCATGACTTTCCAATTTCTCGTAGGCCTCCTATATATAATGGTATCATGAGTATATAAAATTACAACCAAACTACGTGTTGCCTCAACATTATATATAGTAAAAAGAAATGGTAATATATAGTACTTGAGAAGAAAGAAGAATGTTGGTTTCTCAAAAAGTCTCCTAGAAGTTACATTTGCCCAGACATCTAGCAGAACGCAGTATACATAGCATATCAGCTTGCAGTTGAACATATAGCAGGCAAACTCTTATTAATGTTCTCACATCATCATACACTATACCATGTTCGACATCACATTTTACATGCTACTAATCACTAATTGCATTTTACACTTTTATATTACGTGTCAAGCCATCGTGTCCGTGTCTGTGTAATATATTTGTATAACAGTTTGTCACATCTGTAACCATAAGTTACATAACACCTATCATCCTAGTTGAACAACATTTACCAACACTTGTCATAGCTATAAGCATATCATTCACTAGCTGAACTATGCATAAATTTGGTGATACTAACTAAATAGGTCTGTTCTGGACATTCAATGCTCATGAGCAGGGATCTTTTCCCCTAGTTTTGGGAATAATTCTACGAATTATGTTCGATTATAAATATCCAGGATTTAACAAAAACCATGCAGGATCAGATATAATGCAGAAGACTCACCAGATGACATCCTTCTGGATAGCTTCATTAAGTACCTAAATATAAGGGATAATTTTTTTTTTAGTTGAAGACCTAGTATAGAACTAATCAGAACTCGATCCATCCACCAATTGCAGATATAGAGAAAGCAACCCACCGGCAACTTTTGGATAGCATAGCAAATTAATTATAATATATATATACGCCATCCTTGGATGCGAAGGGCTCAACATCTTCTTCTTCTTCTTCTTCTTCGAGTTATTGAGCTTCTTCTGTTTTTGTATTGTAGTTTCATAATGGAGCCACCGGCAGCTGGTTTCTATGTGATTAAGTGGAAACTAAAGCTACCACCAGTGAATGAAGCTCGACTGAGATACCGGTTTGACGGCATTACTGATATAGTAGTAAGTTATACATATTGTTGCTAAGTTTTTATATATATACATAACATGAAAAAATATATATAAGTATATGAACTATGCAGATATACAAGGAAAAAGGAGAAGCATGGGTCAGATTCAGTACCATGTTCGACATCACATTTTTACCACAAGATTATATCCAAGCTTTTACCACAAAATTATATAGAGGAATAGAAGCAAAGCAAAGCAAGTTGTTGAAAGACAAGTAAATACTTACAAATGCTTTGGTAGCCCGTTCGTCTACTAACTTTCCATCTTTCTTCCATTTACGGGTACGTTCGAATATCTTAGGAAAGTCGACAGAACTCGTATCTAAGCCTGCCTTAGTGGCCTTCTCGCACTGTAAAAGTTAACTCTATAATATATTACATAAATAATAAAATTTTACACTTTAATTAACAATTTTACATACCATCCATCGAAAATGTTCGGCGGTCGGGATAGATCCAGCCGTGTGGAGACCAGCTTTAGCACGAGCTGCCTTTGCCCTGTCCGACCTAGTCTTGTACTTAGGTTTGGCCATATCCTCTTGCATCTTCTTCCAGTATTCCTCTTTTAGCCAATCCTTGCGCTTGTTTCCATCAAGTGCCGCAAAAGTCTTCTGGTCACTTACCATATCCGCCAGCCTTCTGCCGGCAAACGACTTATAACATTTCTTGATTTCTGCCTCTCTATGGTCTGGCCACCAGTAGCTCTTCTGTAAGTTAAAATAGAAAATCAAAAATTATACCAGATTAAACACTATAATGAAAATACTATGAATTACTCTTATAACCATAAGAAAGAAGACCCATAAATTTTTAGAAATAATTAGAACATACCCTCAACATATCAAGCCAAATGTATTTCTTTGGCTCTGGTATAGACCTGAAATTTAAATAAGGTCCATGAAAATTTCCTCGTATGATATCTCCGAGCTCATTCCCAGCTCTAAGGGGGAAGAACCTAAGAATAAACAAATAAAATTACAATTAGAAATAAATAACAAGACAATATATGAATATACTATAATTTATTATTTATTATTTACGTTTTTCTGTCGGACCATAGCTCTATGCGTGTCTCATTAGTAGGCCTCTCTGGTGGAGTGGAGGGATCTAGAAAACCTGGACGTCGGTAATACGCTCTATTGGACAAAAACATAAGACTGGGATACATATTTGCTCCACTAGAAGCAACAGGAGGAACAGTATTGGATGCAGAGGGAAGAGAAGACGGCGTGCCTCCAGAGGGAAGAGTAGATGGCGTGCCTCCCACCGATGACGGAGTAGGCTGCGGGGACAATCCGTCATCTGTCATAATAATGTCGTCTTCGGATGCTCCTCCGATTAGTTGATCTAGAGTGGACGGGGCCGGTCGAGATGAACCTCCACGGACGCGGCGACGACCTCGATTCGTCATAGATTAGATCTGGAGTGGACGGGGCCGGTCGAGAAGAACCTAGCTTCCACATATTAAACTAGTATCAGAGATGTGATCGAAAAAGCTTCAAAAGCAAAAATTCAAATTCTAAAAAGTAAACGGAAATATATTCAATAAGGCAGAAATATATTCAATATGGCAGTTCAATTCAGATATGGCAGAAATATATTCAATATGGCAGTTCAATATGCTTGTGTGCAGTTGTAGCAAGGTGTGTGAGTGTAGGTGATGTTAGAGCAGCGTGTGATGTGTATAACATGAGTTCAGGTGTGCTTGTATAACATGAGTTCACCTACTTAAGTAGTCTATCCTTTTTTTTATTAATATCAGGAATGATCCATTTCCTGATAAAATGCTCAGGCTCAAAACCTGGAACACCTGGGGGACCATATGGATCAAATCGGATACCAGGAGGAAAACCCTTATTTGTAAAGAGTTCTACCTCAGTCCACAGTATATATTTCTATGGATGAACGAAACTTGTTCATTTGACCAATAATAATGTGCAAACATGTACAGGTAACAGACATTTAGATTTAAAATAATCAAGTATTATGAAGACATGTAAAAAATATAAAGAAAAACAAATACTACGTGAAAGAAACATATATTAGCACTTCATGGGATGCGCCAAAAGATACGAAGGCGAGATCGGAGCATTTTATGATAAGATCCTTGGCACTCTCATATATCAAGGGCTATGGCTCCAAATCAAAATCAATGACCCATTTTCAAACCACATCAAATATTCCTTGTGTTTCTATAAAAATAAATATCACTTGCAGTAATTAGCATATCCTATCCTCTAAATTAAACATGCAAAAGGCTACGAAGTAAAAATATAGCTGCCCAAAAATTTGGTACACCACAGCAATATGTAAAGTATAACACCAGATGTCCAAACATCAGCTTTCTGTCCATAGTGCTTACACATTACCTCTGGATCTACATAGTATGGGCTCCCAAGAATAATGTGAAGACCTGGCCAGAAGTTGCAAGAAAATCACATTAAGTAAAAAAAAAGAGTGATCACTAAAGAGCCATACAATGCGACATATCACATAAAAAGTGAAGAGGTAAGAACATAATGGCAACAGTAGTAGATAACAATACATTAAACATTTGATCAGGGTGACTACAAATAACATATAGAAACAGTTAATGTAAATATAGAGACATCAACATCAGCTAACTAGCACGAAACTCAACATATGAAAGAAAAAGCATAATTTCTGTTATATTTGCTAATACACGATACAAACAGATACATTCGAACAAAAGCATAATTTTTGTTAGCTATGTTGACAAGGTCAGCACTGCACTGAACAAGAGCATAACCAAATCACAAAACAAAGAAAATTATAGATTTTAAAAGTCAAAAGTGACTTGATAATAACAGAGAACCAATTGATATATTGTGACTACTTTTGTATTTGACAAACAGATAATCGTATCAAAACTCAAAATATGATAGGAAAAAATAGATGAACAAAGTTGTGTACAAAATGTATGGTTTGTGTCGACTTATTCTAAGGAAACATTACCAAAGATGTTGGCACATTTGTTAAACCAGATAATGAATACTAGGAAAGGAAATGCATACATATATATATGCCCTTAACCTGCCCATTTATGAACGATAAACCTATTTAGTTTGCTTGATGTAAAAGTCTTGATCTTCCTCTAACATGGATTTATTGGCACATTTGTTGCTTCATGTTCCTCTCTTTATCCCTTTGTGTGTGTGTGTGTGTGTGTGTGTGTGAGGGAGAGAGAGAGAGATAGACTGATATATATACACAAGCTGCACTGACTTGTAATCCAAAATAATCCTAAATCCCTCCATAACTAGCATGGTTTTAGAAGCCCTCGAAAAATAATGTTATCCTGTACTTGGTAGGTAAAACTGTGAAATGTTTCTTTGTATCAGATTATGCTCTTTACCTCAAACAATATGCTTCTAAACAAAGAATGTAGATGCAGGCGATTTACAAGAAAATGGTGATTTACAATGATAGCCTGCATACGTATTGATGAAGTTGCAGATTAGCACTTATCTCTACCAATTAAAACTAAGGGACACTATACATGAGATCAGAAAGATATCTAGTATTAGTTTTAAGTTGAATGACTATGTCATGGTAAGGGCGGAAGACCCAAAAATTCAAGAAACTTATATAATGTGGTTCATGATAAGCATAATAAGACTAACCGGTTGGTCAGGTCTAATGCTCCAGGAGGAAAAAGAAACTTCTTGATAATACCTTGTAAATGTACATAGGTAACAGGAACACTTGTCTCTACAAAGAGTGCTGGCTCCTCATCTTAACTAAGAAATCTAGAAGGACCAAAAAGAATTACCACTTTCTTCACTTGTATTTACCAATTTATTCAAGGATATTGAGGGGCATCAATAGTGTAGGCCACACTGATGGTCCTAAAGCCTCGGCATGGAAATGTCAGGGATTCAGTTTGAAAGTGTGCACTAGGGCCAAACATATATGATTATCCCAGAGTATACTTGGACTCTCTTGGGATGCACAGATTGAGCATGTCTTGAGCATTGATACATTTGTCCAAACCAAATCTATCATGATCTCCAAGAAATTAAGTTCAGCATGAACTCATAGAAATAATATAACATTTGTCCAAACCAAATCTATCCATTTCCATACTCTTCTAAAACCTTATTTTGTTCTTTTTTAATTTCTCTATAGTGGATGATTGGTTACTATTTTTTTAGGGGGATTCTGCATGATTAGTCTTAGTTCATAATATTTGTACATAATTAAATTTGCAAAATATAGAAAAGTTTTGAAGGCAAACTCTTCTCTTAGTTGAAGTATAAATTATTTTACCTTCTTTTTGATAGGGCTATGGAAGATCACTATGGTTGATGCAAGGATTTTACAGAGCTAATGGAGGATGTGGGTATGTAAAGAAGCCCGATTTCTTGATGCAGACAGGTCCATACGATGAGGTCTTTGATCCTAAAGCAAGTTTACCCGTGAAGAAAACCTTGAAGGTAATGCATTTATTGGGAACAACTCTTCTACTTCTACTTCAGTTTACAGGAAGAAAACCTTGAAGGTAATACATAATTCAGACATCAATTAGTTTTTAATCAATTAGGATGTGGCATTCTTCTACTTCATTATCTGATTTGCAGTCTAAACTAGCTGACCTTATGCAAGTTTTCAAAATATAGGGGAGAACATGTATTGAGTCTCTCTATGAAGTTATCAAAATCCAGGAAAATACACTCCATCTCCAGCAGAAATCGATATCTGATTCTAGACTTCATTAATAAATGATTCAAATTTCTCTAAACAAACTATTGTTGCAGTAGGAAACAATAAAAAGAAATGGGGTTGAACTGAATGCCCTCTCGACTGAAGTAATGATATTAGAGTACTGAAACACTAATCAAATATAGGACAAGCCTGAATATTAGTATAGATCTGACCAAGTATAGGACCAGATGTTAGCTAGTGCTATAATTGATCTCAGAACCTTGAAACATCTCATGACAAAATATGATATAAGTTATAAATGTTAGGATACTTGGTCATAAAGGTTACAAATCGATTTCATCATCGTCCTCTTCTTCCTCTTCATCTCCTGAATCATTATCATCTTCCGAATTAGCGTCATCGTCGTCTTCTTCATTTTCTTCTTCCTCTTCATCTTCTAAATCTTCTTCCTCTTCTGATACCTCCATATCATCAGTTCTCTCTATAACAACCTCTTCATCAACTCTAACCTCCTCATCAGTAACTTCAACTTGCATATCATCAACTACGGCCGAATTGATATATGAAAGTTGAGGAATGGCCACTTCATCCTCCTGATATGCCAGCTCTCCGACATTATAAGTGTTTCTAGCTTTAGTCTTGCATACAGCCTACCAATCCCGGGTATTGCGTCGTCGACTAGGATAACTTGTGAAGTATACTTGAATTATTTGACTTGCCAACACAAAAGGTTTGAATCCTCCATATCTTCTACCATGCTTTATATCAACAAATCCAAATTGTTTGTCAATTTTCCATCCTTGCTTAGGTGTTGTATCGAACCAATCACATTTAAACAACACAATGTTCGTATCAAAAGAAATCAACTGCGAGTATTCCAGCTCTATAACATCTCTTAGTACACCATAATAATCATGTTCTGGATCTGCATCGTAGATTGAGCCCCTTACACACACTCCAGAACTCTTGGTAAAATTGCCATCTTCATCAACAAACGAGTGGTTGATAGGCTTATCAGTTGTTCTAAACTTGAAACCATTAATCGTGTATCCATCCCAACACTTTGCCTTCTTACTTGGTCCAATGGCTAGTGCTCGAAGCCCCTCATTATGTAAGTTTATGCCAGGACGGAAAACCTGAAACATCATAGATTGTAGGTATATTATATCCTTATTTGTAACAAAGAATTAACAATGATCACGTTTTAATATTCTTACATAATCATGGAACCACGACAGAAATTTTTTATCAACCTCTCTAGCAAGTTCATCATCATCAATATTAGGTCTTTCTATTTGTACTTCGGCTCTAAAAGTACTGTGATAAAAAAAATCAAAGTTATGATACTTCTTTGCTAACTATACATGTGTAGTAAACACGCTAGTAAAGTTGTGTCACTTACTTCTCAATATCTTTTATTTCTTCTATGCCGCTATTTAACAATACATATCGATGATCTGCTTCAAGCTCATCGTCTTCCAACCACCGTATTTTAGTAGCACTTGTAGGCTTGCCCCTTACATTGAATATAGATAGGATATCAATGTTCGGTGCATCATCCCCACCTTCGTCATTCCTTGGGGCTCTATTTTGATTTGTTCTGACATGAGTATCAAAATAAATGGAACAAAAGTTTGAAACCTCCTCAATGATATATGCTTCGCATATCGAAGCCTCTACATGAGCCTTATTACCCACCTTCTTCTTTAGGTGGTGTAGATATCTGGAAAAAGGAAATCATAATCGATTAGAAATATTAGAATATGAAATGCTAGAAAATCAGACTCAAGATAATTAATTTATACCTCTCAAATGGGTACATCCATCGATAGTGTACGGGAGCACCGACACGTGCTTCGTATGGAAGATGAATTGGCAAGTGCTCCATACTATCAAAAAACCCTGGAGGAAACACCTTCTCTAACTTACATAATGTCTATACAATTTTCTCCTCAAGTTCAATTATATGTTGCACCGTCAACTTGCTTGAGCACAAATCTCTAAAGAATATAGATAATTCGGCAAGTGGAGTCCATATGTGAGGTGGCAACATCTCTCTGAAAGTAATTGGTAGTAACCTTTCCATGAACACATGACAATCATGACTCTTCATTCCTGTCAGTTTGCGTTCATTAAGATCAACACATCTCGCCAGATTGGACACATAGCCGTCAGGAAATCTCAACTTCGTTATCCAATTGCATATTATTAATTTATCTTCCCTACCCAATGCAAATGGTGCTGGAGGCTTGACCAATGTATTATTGCTACTTCGCCTTAGATTCAACTCGGGGCGCTTGCAAATATTTTCTAAGTCCTTTCTTGCTTTGGGATTGTCTTTCGATTGCCCCTTGATATCTATTACCGTATTAAAGATATTGTCGAATACATTTTTTTCGATGTGCATGACATCAAGATTATGCCTTATGAGATTGTCCTTCCAATAAGGTAAGTCCCAGAAGATACTCCGCTTCGTCCAGTTGTGGCTATGTCCAAAACCGTCGAAATAATACTCTGATCTTGGATCTTCCATCACTGTCGGCAGATCCTCAACCTCTTCCCAAACCTGATCTCTTGTCAGTCTCAATGGGGGAGGAGATAGTTCTTGTTTACCAGCTCTGAAGGTATCTTTGTTCCTCCTCCACGGATGCGACATGGGAAGGAACTGACGGTGACAGTCAAAAAAGTATGCTTTCCTCCATCCTGAAGACGAAATGCCTTACTGTTTCCCATGCATATCGGACAGGACTTTGTCCCATGAGTACTCCATCCAGATAACATTCCATATGCTGGAAAATCGTTGATAGTCCACATAAGTGTCGCTTTCATCTGGAAGTTTTGTTTCTTCGATATATCGTACGTACGGACACCGAATTCCCATAATTGTTTCAACTCATCCACTAATGGCTGCATGTAGATATCGATATTCTTCTTTGGATTTTAGGACCAGGTATAATAAGTGTCAAGAACATGTAAGGCGTCTTCATGCACATCCATGGTGGTAAATTATAAGGGGTCAAAATTACTGGCCAGCAAGAGTACTGAGATCCTGACTGTCCAAAAGGAGTAAATCCATCAGAACATAGCGTCCATCGAACATTTCTAGGCTACGCAGCAAATTCTGGATAGCACTGATCAAAATGTTTCCATGCCTCTCCATCAGAAGGGTGAGATAATTCTCCTTCATCCATCTGTCGTTCCTTGCTATGCCATGTCATGTGTTGTGCTGTATTTGCTGACATATACATCCTCTGTAGCCTTTTTGTGAGAGGCAAGAACTGCATATACCTGTAGGGACGCAACTTTTCTTGGACAATTGACTTTTCTTTACCCCGAATTGGCTTGTACCGGTCCGCATTGCAGAAAGTGCATTTGTCTTTATACTTGTTCTCTTTATAATATAGCATGCAGCCGTTTCGACAACAATCTATCTTTTCATAACCTAATCCAAGTTTTCTTATCATCATCTTCGACTTGTAAAAATTTTCAAGCAAATCCTTTGATCCTTTTGGCAACATCTCTCTGACAAACTGGATGATCCTGTCGTAGCATTCTTGCGGCAAGTTGAAATCAGACTTGATGTTCAACAGCCGCATCACCACAGACAGGACAGAATGAGTATTACAGTTCGGATATATCGGTGTATCGGCATCCTTGAACATATTATAGAATTCCTTTGCATCAGTATTCGGATCCTCCGAATTAAAAGTAGGTCCAGTCGCAGCAATTATCATCTCTTGTGCTAGGTTTCGCTGCCGATATTCAAGGTGATCTCCAGGCGGCGACTCTCTGACCTCCGTATCAAAGGAGGATTGATTTTGCGAGAACAAAGGTTCTCCTTGAGCCGTCCACTCCTTGTAGTTCTGTACGAAACCCTTCTTGTAGAGATGCTCTCTCACAAGATCCACCTCTCTGAATGGAATATTATGACATTTGACACAAGGACACTTGATGAGTCTACCATCCATGAAATTTGGTTGGCTACTGGCGTATTTGAGAAATTCCTCAACGCCCGCCTTAAAATCATCACTCAAGCCAATCTTGCTCTCATGTCGTCGATTGTACATCCATGAACGGTCAACTAAGTATCGACTCATTGCTTTTACTCGTGTGAATATAATTCTGCACCATATATACATTCAAAAGAAATATGGATTAGATATCAAATATGATTTGTAGATCATATTTAAAAATACTCTCCATATTGCTAAGTAAATACTTTTGGCTACATGTTGTGCTTACATATTTTCTTATGTCTGACGTTACTTGTTTTGCTCATAAAATTACTTGTTATGCTCATAAACCACATATCAAGTGTTCTCTAACATTTTTTTAGGCATAACAAAAAAAGGAAAACATACTCTCAATTCTAGCCATAAGTCTAGACTTTTTGGCAACTCCAACACAATGCAATTTTTTTCTAAATATATAGCACAAACCCTAACAAAATACAACTCATAAGGACGGGAGGAAGCGGCAAAATCCTTTAGGTCAGAGAAATACGGGCCTCAAGAAAGTAAATTAGAAGTAGTTGGTTGTTGTAGAGAAGCTTAATATACTGAATTTTGACCTAAAGGATTTCTTTTTATAAATAAGGATCAAATGCAGATCCAAAAGTATATTTTATAATATAGTGAATCTGCTACATGTATATCTTTGTTATAAGCATCATGACAAGCGTCTATTGCTAGTCACACCTAGGTGCTTGGTGCTTCATTGCTTTTGCCTAAATAAGTATTTTGGAGGCATGTTATAACCCACAGTTGTCCCTATGGACTCTAGGCTTGTTATTGGTTGGTTGTTTTCTAACTATTACTACCTTCCTTTATAGTTGCTTAGTTTTACTTTTGTCATCTTAACCTACTTGACCTGTATTACATTCTCTTCTGCTTTAAAGTTGTTCTTTCCATGAGAGTTCAGATGATGCAATGAAATATTGCTAACGAGGACCTCAAAGAATTAGTGAATACTTTTCTCTATACAAACTATACTCAAATAGTGATCTAAATATTATGCTACAAGGTAAAATGGTAAACCGATGTGGTCATTGAAACTTGAAACATTATTTACATTACATTGGGTCCTAGGATTGGTGATGTAAGACTGATCCTGATTCCTGAAACTGCAATGAAGATAGATGATTGTGCTTTTTCAATTGCAGGTATGACAAGAAATGTGATATCAAGTTTTCCAGACATTGCTATCTGGTTCACAGCCATAGTTACTTAGAACTCAATACGTCCTGGCTCATGATATTGGTTTGAGCATAAAGTATGCTTGTCCTCTTTTTTTCCGGTACAAGGGATAGGGTGAGTTGGTTAGCCAAATCGGTTTGCAGGACACTTTAAAATACTACTTGGGTCGATGCTAATAAGTTGAATATTCAACTCAATAATTGTGTCATCATGCTGAAAGAAGACCTTACATAAAAACATAAGACAATTCAAAACTAATTACTTCATTTTGTTCAATAAAATATAACTTCTTTTCATAGTCATACATTATCTAGAACGAAGCATTTAAAAAAGAAATTGGTACAAGACACCAGACCAAAGAATTTAAATAAACCATGCAACCAAATAAAACGGCAAAAGATCCGAACCTTTCTACAAAAAAGTAAAATTTTGTATATCGACTTTGGACAGAAGAAAGCGGCTTTGGGGGGAGGAGGAGGCGGCGGCTTTCGGGGGAAGGAGGAGGAGGAAGCGACGAAGTCTGGAGGAGGAGAGAGGAGAGGAAGCAGCGACGAGGAGGGGGTCGGATGTGGGCGGCGGGGCGAGGAGAGGGAGAAGTGTGGGCGGCGGGACGAGGGTCGGATGTGTGGGCGGCGGGGCGAGGAGGGGTCGGATGTGGGCGGCGGGGCGAGGAGGGGTCGGATGTGGACGGCGAGAGAGTTGTGAGGAGGGAGGGAAAAGCTGTGAGGAGAATGCCTACGGTTTTTTGGGGGATGGAATATTAGGTTTTGGGGGGGGGGAGACTTAAAATGGCTATTGAGTTTTGGGGGAAAAAAGAACTAACCAGGATTTTGCAGCAACTAAACTTTTAGTTGCTAGTAAAATGTAGATATTACCGACTACACAGCAATGCAAATGTTCAGTCGCTCAATAAATTTAGAAAAATATCAACAAACTAGCGACGGCCTGGCGACTAACTATTTCGTTCCTTAAACTAAATTTTTAATTACTTGCCTTTCAGTTGCTAGTTAGTCGCTAACTTAGCGATTAATTCATGTTAGTCGTCAGGTTAGTCGCTAAATTACCATTATTTTGTAGTGAAGGACTAGATGCACGTGTCCATGAGCCTGCAACGTGTCCACGTGGTGTTGTGTCGTGTGTGTGAGTGCGTATCAGAGAGGCAAATTCACGTGTGTGCACACAGTGAAGAACCAGTACGGGCTAGATCTCGTGTCCAATACGACACGAGATGGTCCCAAACTCGAACGGGGGCCTGTCAGACATGGCCCCCTTCTCCATACCAAGTTTTACGAGTCCATGTTGCGCGTGCAGCGTGTACGAGATGTGCAGCAACAGGGGAGCACAGTATCCCCTGTGCGGTATCCAGACAAAATGTTCGTGTCTAGTTTGGACATGAAACGTGCATCAAATCAAACTCAGTCAAATGCAAATTAAATCTCCACATATAGGGCTACATTCCTATTCAAATAGATTTCAAAAAATGAATAAAACCCCCTTTGAGGCATTTCATCAAACACATATGTAAGGACGCTGATACGTGTCCGATACGGACACCAAACCAATACCAATTCCTAGCAAAATCACTCTACAGCTAGGGGACACCTAGATGGATGCTTCTATGGAAAGAAAATGAAGATTTGAATCAATTTGAGGGATTTTACCTATTGAGAGATCTAAATCAAAAAGCCCAAAACTGAGAAGTCCTCCTCCATTGGCCAAGTGAGCTCCAAACCTAGCAAGCAAGCTCCCTTCAGCCTCTACTACAGAAATGGCCTCCAACACAAGTGAGTGGGATCAATTTGGTGGAGGAATGGTGAGTTTTGATGATTTGGGGAAGAACTATTAGGGTTTCTAAAGGGGGATTTCTAAAAGAGGCAAGTGAACACTAAGAGACATTATATAGGGGTTGGGGTCTCCCTATGGGATGCTCATGGCTGACCACAAATAGGTTAGGGTTAGGGTTTCTAAAGGGAAATGGGCCATGGGCCTTGTACACTAACTAGTTGATTAAGCCTTCTAACTAAAAGGCCAACTACCAAGGAGACCCATTCTCTACATGAACCCAAGTCAACTTGAGTCAACATAAGTTAAATTAGGGTCCGACACCATTCTACCATGCTAACTAAATCACCAAGGTCAAAGTCAAACTCTAGGCCAATCTCTATAGTCTTAACTAGTAAAAAGTAAAAAATCACAACACCATTGCAATAAATAATAAATACTTCACAAAAATCGAAATAACCAAAATACCCTCAAACAAAAATATGGTAGTGACAGTGCGTCACCATGGGGAGCACTCGTTCTTCTTGTGCCAAAGAAATACGGGACAGTGCGCATATGTATCGACTACAGAGTTTTGAATACAGGGACGATGAAGAACAAATATCCCTTGCCACGTATAGACGATCTATTCGATCAACTGAGTGGAGAAAAAGTATTCTCCAAGATTGATTTATGATCGGGCTATCACCAGCTGAAGGTTCAAAAAGAAGATATTCTGAAGACGATATTTTAATCGAGGTACGGACTCTACGAGTTCTTGGTCCTG
The DNA here is from genome assembly GCA_029216955.1 of Iris pallida. Taxonomy (NCBI): domain Eukaryota; kingdom Viridiplantae; phylum Streptophyta; class Magnoliopsida; order Asparagales; family Iridaceae; genus Iris; species Iris pallida. The sequence continues at coordinate 3,651,437 of JANAVB010039218.1, forward strand.
CCCTTCGGTTTGACCAATGCTCCCGTGGTCTTCATGAATTTAATGAACAAGATCTTTCACCAGTACTTGACAAATTTGTAGTCGTCTTCATAGCTGATATCTTGATTTACTCTGAGAGTCAAGAGGAGCATGAGCAGCATCTAAGGATTGTTTTAGGGACCTTGAGGAATGAGCGACTTTTTGTGAAGCTTAGCAAGTATGATTTCTTTCTCAAGGAGGTATCATTTCTTGGACATATTGTTACTGGAGACGGCATATCATTGGATCCGAAGAAGATCACAGCAGTCAAAGCATGGCCCGCTCCTACATCAGCTTTCGAGGTGAGAAGTTTTCTCGGACTTGTAGGTTATTACCGAAGGTTCGTAGAAGATTTCTCTCGAATAGCGGGGCCTATAACTCGACTCAATTGCAAGGATCAAGAGTTTGTATGGACAGATGAGTGTCAAGCCGCTTTTGACGAGTTGAAGAAGCGCTTGACCACACCACCTATCTTGACACTATAATCGGGCCCAGGAGGATTTGTGATCTACAGCCATGCATCCGGGAAGGGAGTAGGATGTGTATTGATGCAGCATGGTCATGTAGTGGCTTATGCATCCAGACAGTTGAGGGTGTACGAGAAGAACTATCCAACCCATGATTTAGAGCTCGCAGTGGTTATCTTTGCTTTGAAGTTATGGAGACACTACATGTACGGCGAGAAGCTAGATATCTACACTGATCATAAGAGCCTCAAGTACGTGTTCACGCAAAAAGAGTTGAATATGAGACAACGATGTTGGTTGGAGTTGATAAAAGATTACGAGATCGAGCTACATTATCATCCGGGCAAGGCAAATGTTATGGCAGACGCATTAAGCTATAAGCCCATGGCACACTTCGTGACCACACAGAAGGAGTTGATAGAAGACTTGCAGAAGCTTGGTATTGAGGTAATATTGCCTCGAGTAGATGGCATATTAGCCAATCTCCAAGTGCAATCATTATTAGTAGAGAGCATCAAGGCGGAATTGCCCGCGGATGCTAGATTTTGACGGCTTAGAGAGAGGACTGAAGAAGGAGAGCATACAGGATTGAGAATACATCCCGATGGGACATTACAATGTGGTGATCGCATTTATGTTCCTAATGAAAAGCTACGAAAGGAGTATCCCGGAGGAGCTAAGAGGTACCGGAACTCGCGACAGTATTATAGGTGGCACAGAATGAAGCGGGAGATAGCTCGTTTCATGGCCAAGTGTTTGGTATTCCAACCAGTGAAGATCGAGCACCAGAGGACGTCCGAATTATTGCAGCCGCTACCCATTCTCGAGTGAAAGTGGAAGCACATTACTATAGACTTCGTCATAGAATTTTCTTGGAGTTCTAGTGGACGTGATGCAGTATGGGTGATTGTTAATAGACTTACCAAATCGGCCCATTTCTTATCTTTTAGAGTGGGGGCAGTCCATAGAAGTTTTGGAAGATATGTATATGAAGAAAATAGTAAAGCTATACGGTGTACCAGTTAGCATCGTGTCTGACCGTGACTCGAGGTTCACCTCGCACTTTTAGAGGAGTATGCAAGAAAGTTTGGGTACGCGTTTGAAGTTTAGCACGGTGTATCATCCGCAGATAGACGGCCAGTCAGAGCGTACTAATCTGACGCTAGAAGATATGTTGAGAGTGTGTATGCTTGACTTTGGTGGATCATGGAAAGGCCACCCTCATCTTGTAGAGTTTTCCTACAATAATAGCTATCAAGCGAGCATCCAGATGGCTCCGTTTGAAGTATTGTATGGTAGCAAGTGTCGATCTCCTATCAGTTGGAGCGACATCGCAGAGCGACAGATATTCAGTTTCGAGTTGGTTTTGAGCACCGTAGAAAAGGAGTAGAAGATATATGACCACCTGCGAGCAGCACAGGATTGACAGAAGTAGTGGGCAGGTAATCGTCGTCGACCTTTGGAGTTCAAGGAAGACGACCATGTGTTTTTGAAGATATCTCCCACTAGAGGCACGATTTGATTCGGAGGACGTGGCAAGTTGAGTCCAAGATACATCGGCCCTTTTGATGTCTTGGAACGAGTTGGGGACGTTGCCTATAGATTAGCATTGCTACCGTCGCTTAAGGAAGTACATGACGTATTTTATATGTCGCAGTTGAGGCAATACGTGGTAGACAGTAGTCACGTGCTTGACAACTCCGAGATCACCGTTGGACCGAGCTTGTCGTACCAAGAGGAACTAGTAGGCATCCTTGATCGTCGAGTGAAGGTGTTGCGGAATCAATCTATACCGTTGGTTCGCGTGGCATGGAAACACCACTCATCGGAAGAGTCTACTTGGGAGCACGAGGACGACATCCGAAATCGTTACCCACATTTGTTTGAAAACCAAGGTATGTCTTGCACATGTTAGTTCCTTAATAGTTCTTTGCATTGCATTGCATTCGATCCCTCCTACCTAAGTTTAATTTCGAGGACAAAATTTTTTTAAGTTGGGAAGGATGTAAAACCCCTAAATTTGATAAATATTTAAATTAATTATTAAGGTGAAATTTGAACTAAGATAATTTGTGAACTAATGATAAAAATCTGAATAATAATAATTAATAATAATAGCATTGAATTATATGTATATATGAATATATATTACACTCGTGAAGACCATCTCTTGAATTTACTGAGTTTCAATACCTCAGTATAGACGGAGATTGAACCTACAAAAATGTGCCTTTGGAGCGATGTCCAAAAAAGCTCCTCAAATTCATTGTTGCCTAAGGTGGGGGAGGGATGGCGGATGGAAATTGACCCAAAGAAATAACGATTATTGAGACGCCGATGCCGAAAATAGAGAAATAAAGACAGGTTTTGGACTCTGAGCCGATTCATTTCGCAGCTTATGCCAATCTGTGAACCAATAAAAAAGTGTTGCTGCTGAGAAAGAATGAAGATGGGCAGTAGAATGAGGAGTGTCAAAAGGCATATGAAGGAATTACAGAATATCTGGCCTATTCCACCTGTACCGGGTAGACCACTCCCCTTGTATTTGTCAACAACTGACATGTCAATGGGTTGCGTTTTAGGCCAACATGATGATACGAGAAGGATAGAAAGGGTAATTTCTTATCTGAGTCAGAAATTCACGGATTATGAAACTAGGTATTTCCCTCTTGAGAAGACGTGTCTGGCCTGAGTTTGGGCAACCAAAAGGTTTATGTATTACATGCTTTCTTATCCAATTCAGTCAAACTACTCGCCAGAATGGATCCCTAAAAGTATCTATTTGAAAAACCAGCATTGACAGGAAGGACTGTGTTATGGCAATTCTTTTTTTATGAATAGGATAGGATATAACATAATAACCTATGTTACCCATAAGTAAATAAAGGGGCAAGCAGTAGCCGATCACCTGGCTTCGCACCCATTGCCAGATTATGAGCTGCTCAGAATGGATTTTTCCGATGAAGAAATATTCTTTGTCACAGAAGAAAAAGCACATATGTCTGATGACTGGACGATCCATTTTGATAGCACTACGAATAAAGACGGAAGCGGTGTAGGAGTTGTGCTTATATCGCCAGAAATGACCAGGATCCCATTGGCCTGAAAGTAGAGTTTTCCATGTACGTACGAACAATATCGCTTAATACGAAGCTTGAATTCCTGGCCTGAGAGTAGCAAAAGAGCTATCAGGAAAGCGTTTTCAAGTAATTAGAATTCTAGTAATAAGCCTTAGGAGCGGGCAGGGCAAATAGAGATTGGAGAACGAAATCTAAACAGCTTATATCAGACCATGAGTACTTAGAAAAGCTCATGGAGAAAGAAAGTTTGACTATCTTCCGAGCGAGTAGAGCCCAGGAAAGAGGGAAGCTAGGCTCGAATGAAAGCATCAGTTCAGTTCAGTTATTGCAGCTGGTAGTTGCTGCTTTCTGTCCTGTTGTTGCTAGCTAGTGAAAAGAGGGAAGGCGAACATTCTTCTTGCTTGAGTCAAATTCACAGACCCGCTTCTTGTCTTCGAAATCTTCCAGTATCTCTGTGTGAACATTGAACTAGAAAGACCTTCTTTATGCATCACTCAACCAGTCTGAAACCTATCTGCTGAATGAAGGGAGTGATCGAGGTTCTTCAATAATTGGAGTCTGATTCTCTGCTTGATCTAATCCAGTTTGAACATTGACTATAAAAAAGATCGGATGAAGGTCGAGAAGAGTCTGTTAGGGTGACACGAGATGAAAAGAAAAATGATTATCATATTGATCTAGTCAAGCCTATGGGGGATGCCTCATGGAAAGCTGAGGGAATGGACTAGTCAACTAGGGAGGATTTGGTCGAGTCTCCGCTTTCTGCTTTCTACAAACGACCACAGTTGAACAAAAGAAAGGAGGTTGAACATGAGCTGTGAGATGATATTGATCTGGTGGGAGTCAAAAAAAGTTGTGAATTGGAAGCTAGCTTTGCATTCCATCCATCCCTAGTGGAATGTGTAGGTTTTCCTTTCCCACGCTTCTCAGTCCAGTCCAACGTAACTCCTGGCACGGTCACCTCACTTAAATTCACTTTTCGTACCTTCCATCCCCAACACTGCTCGATCTTCTCCCGTCTCATTGTATCAACTCTTTGTCGGAATGAGTCGAACTCAAACAGAGATATTACTATTTCTGACTATAAGTAGTTATCGAACTGACATTAACCGTTCTTGATCGGCCAACTCTACATCTCGCTGAGTAAGAGGTCCATCCGAGTAAAAAACATGAGACGACTGATTCGCTTGAAGAATGGACAGAGGCAGAATAAGAGAATTGCTTAAGCTTGATTCGCCACTTACTTACTTCAGTCGCCTTACTGGCGCTTGCCTCTATGAGATTGCTGCGAAGCGAAAGCGGTGTTCTATTCTATTCTAAATGGAAAATTTGAGTGATAAAGCTTCTGATAGCTTTTCTTCTGATGAAGTGGCTTCATTACTTCTTGGTACGGTCATCTCACTTTGTTCGCCTTCTTTTGCCCTCCCTTCTGTCGCCTTTGGGCCGGAGTCATTCACACCAACTGATGCCAGAATCAGTCTCATGCTCCTATAAAGACTCCACCTATTGTGATGGGCAGCCTATTCATCACGTTAAAGCTTTCAAGCCATTAGTTATTTATCTTTTTTCAGTCAGAATTGCGTATAAAAAGCTAAAAGGAGCGTGCATCGCATCGGTTCATTCGCTTTCATCAAGCTCTTCGGAATCGGAGATCCAGCCTTGGAAGAACCTTGCTGCTTACTGGCTATATCCCCGCGTCCTTGCACGGCTCATTTTTTCTTCGAGCCCTGCTTCTCCCTTCCCTCTGTTGCCAGGGATCGACCGTATGGAGTATAGCGAAGTGGTAAGGAATCAATTTTTGGTACCAGCATGCAAAGGTTCGAATCCTTTTACTCCAGATTATGAAGACCCGATCGGATTTGTATATATATATATATATATATATATATATATATATATATATATATATATATATATATATTTTATATATATATATATATATATATATATATATATATATATATATATATATATTTTTTTTTTTATATATATATATATATATCAGTATATATATAAGGGAATATATAAAGAGCTATAAATGGTCAAAGTACATATACATGTAGATGTGAAATATATACATGAGTGTATATATATATATATATATATATATATATATATATATATATATATATATATATATATATATATATATATATATATATATATTTTATATATATATATATATATACATATATATATATATATATATATATATATATATATATATTTATTTATTTATTTATTTATTTATTATTGCAAAAGAAATTAAATAAAGAATAAGAAATGAATAAGAAAAAGATAAAGAAATAAATAAAATAAATAAAATAAAAGCCACTGTAGTCGCAGCTACAGTGACATATCCAACCCGAGCTGCACACGGCTTCTCAAGAAGGCTGTGAGCTAAATATAGGATTAAGAGATTCAAATCCCGATCAAATCTCAATCAATTTGAACCAAATCTTCTTCTACTAAATCCTAAAAGGATACTCTACCAGATTGACCCAAATTTGAATAAAAAAATCAATCAAATCCTATCTAATTTCGGATTTAAAATCCTAGATACATAAAAATCTAAAAATTGGATTTCTTCAAAATTCTCTCTCAATTCTCTACCAAACTTCAATTTCCTGCACCCAAGCCTCACTGACAACCCTACACAGCTACCCCGCCGCCTCCTCATTGTCGATGACCGCCGCGTCGTCGGGGAACTCCCCAAACTCGACCGCATACACAACCACGTTCTATGGTCGCGCACGCCAGGTACCATAGTTCTCGATCTGATTTCTTCTCATGTAATGAATCAATTTCGATTTTGTAACTAGTTCTGGAAACCCCATGTATCCCTCTTCGAAACCCTTCAAAGGGAATTTGACATACCTTCAATGACCGTTAAATCGACACAAAGTCGTCGAGAAAACTGCCCCAAAGGCAGAGCATATGAACAGTAGAGGTCCCTTTTTTCGAGTAGGATTGTGAGCAGTCTACTAGGAATTTCTGGAAAGCTTCTGAATAGAGTTTTAGAACACTTATAGGACTACCGATCCCTTCTTTTAGATTAATTCATAACTCACTGTCTGTGAAAATATTTGATGTTAAAATTCGAAAAAAACTATTTTTTAACTGTGAAAATTTAGGAAAACTTTTACCAATACGACGTGCGTCCCGACAAATCGGGCAACGTGGTCGCAAGCTATATGCACCTAAAGGCGCGTATGGATGTTACCGACGTGTGGGAATTGACGGAACTCGATTTCATTGCGTGTCTACGACAAAATCACTTGCAAGGATCAAGAGTTTGTATGGACAGATGAGTGTCAAGCCGCTTTTGATGAGTTAAAGAAGCGCTTGACCACACCACCTATCTTGACACTATAATCGGGCCCAGGAGGATTTGTGATCTACAGCCATGCATCCGGGAAGGGATTAGGATGCGTATTGATGCAGCATGGTCATGTAGTGGCTTATGCATCCAGATAGTTGAGGGTGTACGAGAAAAACTATCCAACCCATGATCTAGAGCTCGCAGTGGTTATCTTTGCTTTGAAGTTATGGAGATACTACTTGTACGGCGAGAAGGTAGATATCTACACTGATCATAAGAGCCTCAAGTACGTGTTCACGCAAAAAAAGTTGAATATGAGACAACGATGTTGGTTGGAGTTGATAAAAGATTACAAGATCGAGCTACATTATCATCCGGGCAAGGCTAATATTGTGGCAGACGCATTAAGCTATAAGCCCATGGCACACTTCGTGACCACACAGAAGGAGTTGATAGAAGACTTGCAGAAGCTTGGTATTGAGGTAATATTGCCTCGAGTAGATGGCATATTAGCCAATCTCCAAGTGCAATCATTATTAGTAGAGAGCATCAAGGCGGAATTGCCCGCGGATGCTAGATTTTGACGGCTTAGAGAGAGGACTGAAGAAGGAGAGCATACAGGATTGAGAATACATCCCGATGGGACATTACAATGTGGTGATCGCATTTATGTTCCTAATGGAGAGCTATGACAGGAGTATCCTGGAGGAGCTAAGAGGTACCGGAACTCGCGACAGTATTATAGGTGGCACGGAATGAAGCGGGAGATAGCTCGTTTCATGGCCAAGTGTTTGGTATTCCAACAAGTGAAGACCGAGCACCAGAGGACGTCCGAATTATTGCAGCCGCTACCCATTCTCGAGTGAAAGTGGGAGCACATTACTATAGACTTCGTCATAGAATTTTCTTGGAGTTCTAGTGGACATGATGAAGTATGGGTGATTGTTAATAGACTTACCAAATCGGCCCATTTCTTATCCTTTAGAGTGGGGCAGTCCATAGAAGTTTTGGAAGATATGTATATGAAGAAAATAGTAAAGCTATACGGTATACCAGTTAGCATCGTATCTGACCGTGACTCGGGGTTCACCTCGCACTTTTAGAGGAGTATACAAGAAAGTTTGGGTACGCGTTTGAAGTTTAGCACGGCGTACCATCCGCAGACAGACGGCCAGTCAGAGCATACTAATCAGACGCTAGAAGATATGTTGAGAGTGTGTATGCTTGACTTTGGTGGATCATGGAAAGGCCACCCTCATCATGTAGAGTTTTCCTACAATAATAGCTATCAAGCGAGCATCCAGATGGCTCCGTTTGAAGCATTGTATGGTAGCAAGTGTCGATCTCCTATCAGTTGGAGCGACATCGCAGAGCGACAGATATTCGGTTTCGAGTTGGTTTTGAGCACCGTAGAAAAGGAGTAGAAGATATATGACCACCTGCGAGCAGCGCAGGATTGACAGAAGTAGTGGACAGGTAATCGTCGTCGACCTTTGGAGTTCAAGGAAGACGACCATGTGTTTTTGAAGATATCTCCCACTAGAGGCACGATTTGATTCGGAGGACGTGGCAAGTTGAGTCCAAGATACATCGGCCCTTTTGATGTCTTGGAACGAGTTGGGGACGTTGCCTATAGATTAGCATTGCTACCGTCGCTTGAGGCAGTACATGACGTATTTTATATGTCGCAGTTGAGTCAATACGTGGCAGACAGTAGTCACGTGCTTGACAACTCCGAGATCACCGTTGGACCGAGCTTGTCGTACCAAGAGGAACTAGTAGGCATCCTTGATCGCCGAGTGAAGGTGTTGCGGAATCAATCTATACCGTTGGTTCGCGTGGCATGGAAACACCACTCGTCGTAAGAGTCTACTTGGGAGTACGAGGATGACATCCGAAATCGTTACCCATATTTATTTGAAAACCAAGGTATGTCTTGCACATGTTAGTTCCTTAATAGTTCTTTGCATTGTATTGCATTCGATCCCTCCTACCTAAGTTTAATTTCGATGACAAAAATTTTTTAAGTTGGGAAGGATGTAAAACCCCTAAATTTGATAAATATTTAAATTAATTATTAAGGTGAAATTTGAACTAAGATAATTTGTGAACTAATGATAAAAATCTGAATAATAATAATTAATAATAATAGCATTGAATTATATGTATATATGAATATATATTACACTCGTGAAGACCATCTCTTGAATTTACTGAGTTTCAATACCTCAGTATAGACGGAGATTGAACCTACGAAAATGTGCCTTTGGAGCGATGTCCGAAAAAGCTCCTCAAATTCATTGTTGCCTAAGGTGGGGGAGGGATGGCGGATGGAAATTGACCCAAAGAAATAACGATTATTGAGACGCCGATGCCGAAAACAGAGAAATAAAGACAGGTTTTGGACTCTGAGCCGATTTATTTCGCAGCTTATGCCAATCTGTGAACCAATAAAAAAGTGTTGCTGCTGAGAAAGAATGAAGATGGGCAGTGGAATGAGGAGTGTCAAAAGGCATATGAAGGAATTACAGAATATCTGGCCTGTTCCACCTGTACCGGGTAGACCACTCCCCTTGTATTTGTCAACAACTGACATGTCAATGGGTTGCGTTTTAGGCCAACATGATGATACGAGAAGGATAGAAAGGGTAATTTCTTATCTGAGTCAGAAATTCACGGATTATGAAACTAGGTATTTCCCTCTTGAGAAGACGTGTCTGGCCTGAGTTTGGGCAACCAAAAGGTTTATGTATTACATGCTTTCTTATCCAATCCAGTCAAACTACTCGCCAGAATGGATCCCTAAAAGTATCTATTTGAAAAACCAGCATTGACAGGAAGGACTGTGTTGTGGCAATTCTTTTTTTATGAATAGGACAGGATATAACATAATAACCTATGTTACCCATAAGTAAATAAAGGGGCAAGCAGTGGCCGATCACCTAGCTTCGCACCCATTGCCAGATTATGAGCTGCTCAGAATGGATTTTCCCGATGAAGAAATATTCTTTGTCACAGAAGAAAAAGCACATATGTCTGATGACTGGACGATCCATTTTGATAGCACTATGAATAAAGACGTAAGCGGTGTTGGAGTTGTGCTTATATCGCCAGAGATGACCAGGATCCCATTGGCCTGAAAGTAGAGTTTTCCATGTGCGTACGAACAATATCGCTTAATACGAAGCTTGAATTCCTGGCCTGAGAGTAGCAAAAGAGCTATCAGGAAAGCGTTTTCAAGTAATTGGAATTCTAGTAATAAGCCTTAGGAGCGGGCAGGGCAAATAGAGATTGGAGAACGAAATCTGAACAGCTTATATCAGACCATGAGTACTTAGAAAAGCTCATGGAGAAAGAAAGTTTGACTATCTCACGAGCGAGTAGAGCCCAGGAAAGAGGGAAGCTAGGCTTGAATGAAAGCATCAGTTCAGTTCAGTTATTGCAGCTGGTAGTTGCTGCTTTCTGTCCTGTTGTTGCTAGCTAGTGAAAAGAGGGAAGGCGAACATTCTTCTTGCTTGAGTCAAATTCACAGACCCGCTTTTTTTCTTCGAAATCTTCCAGTATCTCTGTGTGAACATTGAACTAGAAAGACCTTCTTCATGCATCACTCAACCAGTCTGAAACCTATCTGCTGAATGAAGGGAGTGATCGAGGTTCTTCAATAATTGGAGTCTGATTCTCTGCTTGATCTAATCCAGTTTGAACATTGACTATAAAAAAGGTCGGATGAAGGTCGAGAAGAGTCTGTTAGGGTGACACGAGATGAAAAGAAAAATGATTATCATATTGATCTAGTCAAGCCTATGGGGGATGCCTCATGGAAAGCTGAGGGAATGGACTAGTCAACTAGGGGGGATTGGGTCGAGTCTCCGCTTTCTGCTTTCTACAAACGACCACAGTTGAACAAAAGAAAGGAGGTTGAACAGGAGCTGTGAGATGATATTGATCTGGTGGGAGTCAAAAAAAGTTGTGAATTGGAAGCTAGCTTTGCATTCCATCCATCCTCTAGTGGAATGTGTAGGTTTTCCTTTCCCACGCTTCTCAGTCCAGTCCAACGTAACTCCTGGCACGGTCACCTCACTTAAATTTGCTTTTCGTACCTTCCATCCCCAATACTGCTCGATCTTCTCCCGTCTCATTGTATCAACTCTTTGTCGGAACGAGTCAAACTCAAACAGAGATATTACTATTTCTGACTATAAGTAGTTATCGAACTGACATTAACCGTTCTTGATCGGCCAACTCTACATCTCGCTGAGTAAGAGGTCCATCCGAGTAAAAAAACATGAGACGACTGATTCGCTTAAAGAATGGACAGAGGCAGAATAAGAGAATTACTTAAGCTTGATTCGCCACTTACTTACTTCAGTCGCCTCACTGTCGCTTGCGTCTATGAGATTGCTGCGAAGCGAAAGCGGTGTTCTATTCTATTCTAAATGGAAAATTTGAGTGATAAAGCTTCTGATATCTTTTCTTCTGATGAACTGGCTTCATTACTTCTTGGTACGGTCATCTCACTTTGTTCGCCTTCTTTCGCCCTCCCTTCTGTCGCCTTTGGGCCGGAGTCATTCACACCAATTGATGCCAGAATCAGTCTCATGCTCCTATAAAGACTCCACCTATTGTGATGAGCAGCCTATTCATCACGTTAAAGCTTTCAAGCCATTAGTTATTTATCTCTTTTCAGTCAGAATTGCGTATAAAAAGCTAAGAGGAGCGTGCATCGCATCGGTTCATTCGCTTTCATCAAGCTCTTCGGAATAGGAGATCCAGCCTTGGAAGAACCTTGCTGCTTACTGGCTATATCCCCGCATCCTTGCACGGCTCATTTTTTCTTCGAGCCCTGCTTCTCCCTTCCCCCTGTTGCCAGGGATCGACCGTATGGAGTATAGCGAAGTGGTAAGGCATCGGTTTTTGGTACCGGCATGCAAAGGTTCGAATCCTTTTACTCCAGATTATGAAGACCCGATCGGATTTATATATATATATATATATATATATATTTATTTATTTATTTATATATTTATTATTTATTATTGCAAAAGAAAAAATATATATATATTATTTATTTATTATTGCAAAAGAAATTAAATAAAGAATAAGAAATGAATAAGAAAAAGATAAAGAAATAAATAAAGAAAAAAAATAAATAAAATAAAAGCCACTGTAGCCGCAGCTACAGTGACATATCCAACCCGAGCTGCACACGGCTTCTCAAGAAGGCTGTGAGCTAAATATAGGACTAAGAGATTCAAATCCCGATCAAATCTCAATCAATTTGAACCAAATCTTCTTCTACTAAATCCTACAAGGATACTCTACCAGATTGACCCAAATTTGAATAAAAAAATCAATCAAATCCTATCTAATTTCGGATTTAAAATCCTAGATACATGAAAATCTAAAAATTGGATTACTTCAAAATTCTCTCTCAATTCTCTACCAAACTTCAATTTCCTGCACCCAAGCCTCACTGACAACCCTACACAGCTACCCCGCCGCCTCCTCATTGTCGATGACCGCCGCATCGTCGGGGAACTCCCCAAACTCGACCGCATACACAACCACGTTCTATGGTCGCGCACGCCAGGTACCATAGTTCTCGATCTGATTTCTTCTCATGTAATGAATCAATTTCGATTTTGTAACTAGTTCTGGAAACCCCATGTATCCCTCTTCGAAACCCTTCAAAGGGAATTTGACATACCTTCATTGACCGTTAAGTCGACACAAAGTCGTCGAGAAAACTGCCCCAAAGGCAGAGCATATGAACAGTAGAGGTCCCCTTTTTCGAGTAGGATTGTGAGCAGTCTACTAGGAATTTCTGGAAAGTTTCTGAATAGAGTTTTAGAACACTTATTGGACTACCGATCCCTTCTTTTAGATTAATTCATAACTCACTATCTGTGAAAATATTTGATGTTAAAATTCGAGAAAAACTATTTTTTAACTGTGAAAATTTAGGAAAACGTTTACCAATACGACGTGCGTCCCGACAAATCGGGCAACGTGGTCGCAAGCTATATGCACCTAAAGGCGCGTATGGATGTTACCGACGTGTGGGAATTGACGGAACTCGATTTCGTTGCGTGTCTGCGACAAAATCAACGCGTATCCATGAAGATACCCTCGTATCGAAGTTTTGCAAACTTGGCCATAACTTCGTCTACGATAGTCGTATCGAAACAAAACTTGCGCCAGCAGGACCGAATCAAAATTTTGGTTCTATATGCCAAGTTTGGTTCGATTCTGAGAAGGTCGACTAGAATGCCTATTTGGCGGGCCCGTGACTCGATCCAACGGGCGAACTTGTACATGGTCTGTCGAAATCCAACTTTGGACATTCGGTTGGGTTCGTCTCCTCAAACTAGATTCGTAGACATGTAGTTTGATGACTTTAGAGACCATAGACATTAATACGCATTTCGGTGCAAAATGGGTCTAATGACGGACATTATTTCGACACAAAATTATGATTTTACCCCTGTTCCAGAATTGAACTTTTGGACAGAATGACCCGTCAACCAGTTGTTCGACAGTCATTATTACCGTCCCTTCAACAGTTCTGCCGGCCAATGCTTCGACAGCCTTCATCGTCAACCCTTCCAGGGGATCTTCGACCAGCCGATAGGACGAGTCCCCGAATTTCGTCGAAGGCAGCTCCTCGGCCGGATGACCTTCCTCGTCTTCCGGTGCATCGGGATTATCCTCAACCCTACTGTTGACATAGATAGGAGGTACGGTAGAAAGGTTCTGGGAAATATCCTCAGCATCTACGCCCGCCTGGCCCGTCACGGGTGCAAACTCTGGAATACTTCCCTCGGTTGCCACCACGCTGACCCCAGGGACCTCTACGGGCTTGTCCTTAATCGACCCCGTAAAAGTTTCCTGCTGGTACGAAGCCAATGACTCCAAAGAGCCTCGAGTCTCATACTCGAAGGGAGCAGGAGGAGAGACACCTTTCGGGTCGATAGTTTTATCAGCTGCAGTCTCCCCCTCGGTCCTTACGACTCGGGACACCTCTGGGGCATGTTCCTCAGGAAGATCCCTGAGTCTTTCGGACCATGTGGGCCCTGCCTACACAAGCAAAGCGGCGATAAACAGAAAGTATGAAATGAAATCCCGAAAAGAAAACACTAAGGCTTACCCGTAAAGGAGACTCAACGGGTAGGGCACTCGGTTCCAATGAAGGCTGTGGAGAGGGTCCACCCCACAAAGGCAGCTATTCTTATTCTCTTAATAGAAGGAAGGCTCACCCCTGAAGAAACTTGACTCTTCTGCGGGTTACTAACGAGTACTTCCTCCTCTTTTCCCTCCCGCAATGAGTTGGAGCCATTGGCGGATCTGCTCTCTGATGATGCAGGTTCTTGGAGACGCTTTGAAGCCAATCGAGGATTCTCGAACTTCATCCCCTCGAGCAAACTTCGCTCTCGATCGTACTTCGGTAAGAAGTTGTTTGCAGTGCAGTAGAACTTCCCATCAGAGTACAAGATATGAGTCTCCTCATGCATAGAGGGGATCGTAAATTTTACTCCAGTACCACCGCCATTATAATAACACCATACCCTGGCACCATCAAGTAGACTCCCTTTATAACCAAGATAGGAGCTTGGATTGCACATTATGGTCTGACTATAGCCAAACTAGCGGGCGAATAGGCTCGGCAAATAAGGCTCCAAGTACACCCAATTCTGGTTTTGATATACCAAATGGGAAGGACTGATGGACTGCAACTAGTGGAAGGCACCGAAAGTTAGATTACTATCCACTAACACATCATCCGCAAGAAAACCCTTTTACATAGGCGAAACCTTGTTGAAAGCATATCCGTCTAAATAGCCCAATATCCACCTACAGATGGGGACCGCCTGATGGAGCTATTTTCGCACGATGATAGTTATATAGTGTCGCATCCCCTTCCTCATAACCCTAATGAGTGCTAGGGACTATCAAACCAGGGTGGTGTAAATCCAACCAACCCATCAAGTCGTGGTAAGGGAGTCTAACCCAAGGAAACTCATTGTCCCTCCTGCGACACTCTATTATCCTCTTGGAGAACTCCCACAAACCGTGCAGGATGTTCTCTACCAAAGCCGATAGTAGAGCCAAGGAATGTTTGAAGGCCAGCCTCACAGCGGGCAGAATAAGTTCTTGACTAATCAGTCCTGCTGGCCCAGAACCTCCTGGAACTACGGCCTTCCTCAACCTTATCATCAGATTTTGACAGAAATAGTGGTGAACAGTAGAGGTAGGCTTTCCATCGACATCTACTGAGGGAGCAGAGACCCCCGTTTTGGCCATCAAATCGTCCACTTCGTCAGTAGTATATGCCCGACGCACGATAAAATGAACCTGCTCCGGCATTGATGGATGCTTTGTAAAGATATAATCCGTCCAGGCCTTGATGTTTGGAGGTTCCTTCATCCTACCCAGGCGCATGCATACTTGGTGGTGACAAAGCAATTCATTATACACAGCCATCATCTCAGGACATTTGTTCTCCAGCACTAGAAACTCCTCCATACAAGTGGTATATTCCTCATATGGCACGTCCCCCATGGCAACTTCAAAATGGCACGCATCTCATGGCGGGTTAAACCCATCTCTCCACAAGGGGTGAAGAAAGTCCCGGGGTGGTGATTGGATAGTGCCAATAAAGCTGTGAACAGAGGCCGATTGATCTCTATACCATGCTCGATGGCCTTGATGGCACGATGCAGGCCCGTACCTAATAAGTCTTTCTTGAACCTGGCCACCACCCATTAGGTTAGTTCGTACCATTCCACCTTAGGATAAATCCAACCTTCGACTTGAAAGATATCCTTTGGATATGTGTAGCCTGTGGCTAGAAACCTGTTAGTGAAAAGAGAGGCTCGGAATGGATACACCTCCATGGTAAAGTTAATGAGCAGACGACAAGGGAGTAACACCTGCAGCATACAGGATGGACCATCAGGAGCACTCTTAAAAGAATCCCTCTGATTAGAGTACCCTTCCATTTGGATATGGCCGGTCATAAACACCCTTATTTCGGGGTCAGATCGCATTTCATAAGACGCTTCGCAGCCAAGCAGAAGAAAACTAAGAACGGGATGTGTCGATTGATCGACGGAACGTACAAAGAGAGACCATCATTCTCAAAGTACCAGTTTTTATTTCTCCCCAAAAGCTTGGTATATTCCAAGACCAGCTAATCGCCAAAGATAAACGAAGGTTTCAGCATCTTAACGGGATCAGAAGGAAGAGACAACTTGCCTCGATCCATCATACGATGGAAGTATATGAGCTGTTGATCCTGTATCATGGCTAGTGGCCCTTTTGGTTGACCATGGGCAATCAGGTACCTGACGGGAGTGGTGGGCGCCTCGTTAATGGTTATGCCCAAGGCAGAGACCGTCGCGTTCAAAAGGATATCCTCGAAAAGAGATGCAGACACAGGGACTGCACATAAATAAAGTGTGTCAGAAAGACACAAAATATTTTCTATAAAAACAGAGAGCAAAAGCACTTCGCCATGATAGGAAAGCATCTGCATAGTCACTACGCGTACATCCGCACAGGCACTATCAAAGTGCACCATGTATCAGCCAACAAGCATCCACGCAGGTACATTATAAAAAGAACTGCACAGGGAGAATGGTTGCGCATCTACGAGAAACTTTAGCACATTGATAGCCATTACTTTGTAAAAAGTAACAACTATGCGTGTCAGTTAATAAAGCTTCATCATATCTTCGGAACACTACTCCAAAGAATGGTTCCCATGCACATCAGCAAGAAAAAGCATCAGCATATCTTCAAGACGATGCTCCTAAGAGTTGACGCTCATATGCATCAGCAAACCAAGAAATCAATGACAGTCAGACACCTACTAGCAATGGATGGTCGCACGTCTTCATGCACTGAGACTCCTACGATAGAAGGTTGCTCAATGACGACGGCTTCGGAAGCCAACTGCTTCCTTTTGGCCTGTCGAGTGCTCGTCATGGCCTCTCCAACTTGCCTTGCCGATGACGCTCTACTTTGTCTCGCACTCACTACAGCCGGTTTAGAGCTAGCCACTGACCCACTGGTCTTCTTGGAGCTTTTGGGGTTCTTGATTTCTTGGAGACCATGACGGGAAAAGTTAGGGTTTGAAAGAGGAAGAAGACTGATGAAAAGCTTCAGTAAGAAGAAAAGAAAGACAGAAAGCTTTTATCTCTCCTAACAGACCCTACTTATAGGGTATGCCACATCAGCGAAAGAAGACAAAATGCTTCGTGAACAAGTAGACTCTTCGGACGACGTGGGAATTAAGAGTAAGATCATGATGACCATTCCCTAGAAACAAGGAGTTGTGATCAACTTTAATGAAGCGACCGCTCAAGGCATTTAATGTCGAAGGCTAAACATAGAGATAACCTAGGCATTCGCCTACAAAGGACACGTGTCATGCTTCTGTTCAAAGTATTTCGATCTTGGCTCAAGTTCGGAACACTTTGAAGGGGGTCGTGTAGAAGCATTAAAAAAATGCAGACATATCAAAAGCGCAGGTGGCATTCTCATTACACATGGCTTCACAAAAGTGCAAGTACCCCAAAAGCGCAGGCAGACAACTAAAGTCACACAGACGAACAAAGTGGTGCATAAACAGTTATTTATTAAAAATTATGTCTACCAAAGATCTATTACAGATTCTTTATGATTACATATAAATGACTAAAACACCTAAGAAAAGTCTACAAGGGGGTTAATCTTCGGCACACGCACAGCCCCCCCAAGCGCGCAGCCCCCCAGACGTACAACACTACCAGTCAGAGTGAGCCACTTCCTGAAGCAGCTATTGGCCCGAGCAAGAACTTAGTCCATAGCACAGCGTGTGCCACCGCCATTGAGCAGGGAAGAGCACAACCTGTGGCTCTTCGGATTGTCAATCAATCCAAACCCGGAAGTTTGGATCTCGAAGACCTCCAAGATGTTGTTCAGGTTCGAACTCCCTATGCCAAACGCTTAAGTGCATCTCGAAACTCAGTAGCAGTTATTCTACAAGGACATAACTTCTTTGAACGAAGGGATCCACAACCAACAATCGACTTGTGCAAGACCAACGGTCATTCGAAGCTAAGTCAGGATCGAGCATGATGGTGGGAATGTTAAGAGACAGAAGACACAACCCTTCAGAAAAGCTTCCCTTTATATATGGTGAGTGTGGTCCAACACACATACCACGTGGCCGTCGGTCAAAGACTCCCAAATTAATGTGATGAACCCAAGACTCAGCACAATGAATCTCATTTAATAGGTTCATTTGACTGAATCCTAGGCCACAGATTTCTTGAATTCCCCAAATGACGACGGTAATTAAAGAAGTGGATTACCGACTCATCCATCAAAAGAGTAGTCATTAATTGCTCTAATGACTTTAAGAGAAACTAGATCCTTCGACTCAGAAGCGCAGCCAGTTCATTCCTTCCACTGTGCCCTCACTTCAACTCAAAAGCGCAGCACCCTCCATCCCATCTAAAAGTGCAGCCCGTTCAAAGTCTCCTTCATCTGACATTTTGTTGTCCAAAGCACAAGTCTACTCGTCGCCCTCAAGCACAGTGGCTCCGTTGCCCAAAGCACAAGTCCACTCACTGTCCTAAAAGTGCAGTGACTCCATTGCCCAAAGCACTTGTCCACTCGTCGT
Organism: Iris pallida; assembly: GCA_029216955.1. NCBI lineage: Eukaryota > Viridiplantae > Streptophyta > Magnoliopsida > Asparagales > Iridaceae > Iris > Iris pallida. The sequence goes on from JANAVB010039218.1 coordinate 3,669,992, forward strand.
CCTAAAAGTACAGTAACTTCGTTGCCTGAAGCACTTGTCCATTCATCGCTCTAAAAGCGCAGTGACTTTGTCGCTGAAAGCACAGTACTTATCACCCAGAAGCGCAGTGACCTCAAAGCCTCGCCAAAAGCGCAGCTCGCATAGAAGTGCAGTCCTACGAGGTGACATGGTTCCACATGGCCAGACGGGTATTTATGACTTTTTCAAATTGGTTTGTTTAAAAAACTACCGCTCTTAAGATAGGACAGAGTTTGATTCTGTTGATTAGAGCAATATCATATCGGTTTATTTAGACCACAGAAGGATAAAAAAATTTCCATAGACGAGGGTCATATCCAATCGGTTTGTTTAAACCAATGGCCCCCTAAGATAAGACAAAATCCAACTTCAGGGATAGAAACAGAATCTGTTCGAGTTCATCCGATCAACAGTAAACACACGCCACGTGTCGTTTATTCGGTCATGTTAATAATTCCCTCCAAAATCTTGATAAAAGAGAATCCCAGTGTCCGCCACGTATCAGCTCCGTAGTAGCCCATACTGTGCAACTTTAAGATTCTTCCATATCTCTACGTGCAGCATTTCTGTACAATCCTTATGCATATCGTATATGTGCTTCCCTATAAATAGAATGAGTTTTCCTTCGATAAAGAGGCTTCAAAATCTTCACAAATTCGGCGTCTTCTTGATTGGCAACCCCAGAGTTCCAATCACAAGCACCAGAAAGGCAGAACAAGTTCAACTCGTCGTCAGATCATCAACGGAGTAAAGGAGCCGCTGTAGTGCTCGATCTCCACCGTCACACTTCTCTAAATAACTTTGTACTTAGATCTCCTGTTTAGGAATCGATTATACTCTTTTATACGTTTAATATACAAAAAGTTCATATAACCTTTTGTCATGGCAAATAGACATGTTCAGCATCCTAGGCCGGGGAATATCATTGACTTCTAGAAGATGCGGCCAAAAGACTTCCGTGGCATAGAGGGTATTTTGTATACAGACGACTGGATTGAGCATACTAAGGGGATCTTGTTAGCCCAATGATTATATCATGTTTTTTAATATGGCTAATCAATTAAGTTTAACTATTGATGTCACTAATATTCATGTAATCACTATCATGTTGCTACTTAAACTTGGCATTGTCCTAAATATTCTATATTATATTGCTATAATTATATCATACTGCATCATTTTATTTTGTTCGTCTAACATGTACTTGCAGACAAGCAGTAAGCATGATCAAACCAGTAAGCAGTAAGCAGTAAGCATGATCAAATGAACAATATTTGATGGTCCAAAGATGGCATCATACAAAAAGATTTCTCTGAACCGCCTAGCGACCTATCCGTAGCCTCGTATCGGGGGTTCCGCTGCCCGAACAGCGGAAAGGTATTCAGATTTCTAGATCTGTTTATCTTTGGACGACTGTCGTCAAGGAAAAAGGCGTCTTCAAGTCTGCTCAATTGTCGGGAGAAAGGCGTCAACAAAGGGCTATTGGTTTTCATATTTATTCTGTATTTTTCCTTTTATTGAGTCTAAAACAAATATGAGATTGATCGGATCGATACTGGCTTAGCTATTCTCAGTCCACAAAATATAGCCTACCTATCCACAAATATCTATCCAAAAGTCCACATACCAAAATAGCCAAAAACCCATCAAACTGGCCAAAACAGTTCTGGCAGAACTCTGCCCGAACTCGGTCAAAACTCGGCCCGAGTTCGGTCCGAGTTCGGCCGGTATAAATTCGAAATATTGTTCCCACAAAATTTGCCTACAACGTTCGTATGCGAAATCTTAGCATCCGAACTCTGTCCGAACTCTGCCCGAATTCAGTCAGCAAAAACACTATAAATAGAGAAGGACTTTTATATTTCCAAATCATCCAATTTCATCTCTTCTCTTCTCTATCTAAAGTGTTCTGAGCTTTTTACTTACATATCTAAGCCTTTGCACTCTTAGCCAAGACAGTACGGGTTCTGTTTAATCTAGAGTTTGGTATTGAAGAGTTGTATCAGAGGCTGTATTCAAAAAGCGTTCTAGTTTTCCAATTGCCTTTTGGAGTCGGTCGTCTCGTCACCAAGCACGGTGTTGTGAAGTCGGTCGTGCACTTGTCACCAAGTACGGTGTTGTAAGAGTTGCAAGCGCTCAGTTAAAGCTTGTGCCATAGTGGATTAACAGTAACTCTTTGCAGGAGAGAAGTCATGCATATTGAATGTCTCTCTCTCAAAGCGTTTCTTTTCTTTAAATCTTACGGTTGTCAGGTGGACACCGTGCTAAGGCCTTAAAAGAGAAGAAATGAACTTTGATAAGAAGACCTAATATTTTTGAATTAGTTTTCTACTTCTGAAAATATGTCTCTAAATTTTATTTTAAAAATTTTTGTCAATATTATTATTTTTGGATATAGCCATGTAAAGGTGGAGCAGTTAATTGTTTCATGTCAATTATCCCCTTGACATGCCATATATCTAGAATACACTTTTCTTTTGACATTTATCTAGTTATGTTTATTTGTTCAAATGGATTTATTTATGATTTATGGATTCTTTTGTTGAAATTGTTCTCGTGATTCGAATCGCTAGCTTTCAGTCTGAGGACTAAATGGACGCATTCGAACGTTTATTAAGACAGTTTTTCATAATAAATTCCACATTTTTTAAAGTCTTTTTTATTTCTTTTTGATTTATTGAATCTATTCGGTACTCAAATGTTATTATTGAAGACAGTTTTCAAAATCTTTTAATGTCTTGAAATATTTCTTATATATATATATTGGAGATATATTTTGTTTGTTCATCTTTAAGCATTTATTTATTGGATATTTCTTTTATTTGCCTAAAGATGATATTTGTTTTTGGAACTTTATATACATTTGATCACACGAAAGAAAGGTGCATATCTTGGATATTCCTCAGATCTTGTGATTATTTATTTATCTATTTTTGCATATAAATTATTTTTGAACTAGATAAGCATATTTTAAGGGGGAGCAAATCAATGTTTCGATTTATTTACACTCTTAATATGTAGTATACCTAGTTCAATCATGGACCTACTGTCTATTTTTTTAGTTCTTATCGATTGTGTTCATGATATTTTCATGAAAGAATATATGATTATTATTATTTCTTCTTGATTCTCACATTTTACGAGTTTTTTTAAATTATCTTGCCAAATATATTTAGTTTTGATGATTCCTTTAGTTTAAATTGATTTGGCTTTTCTTATTGAGATTTTATCTCAAAGTTCATGATTATCTTATTTAGACTGAACATACTTTGCGGGGGAGCATTCAAGTCGACTGAATTTCTCCTTCTCAAGTATTTTGTCTTCATTACCTTCATGTTTATCTAGTGGATATTTATTTATCATGCTAATGTAATTGAGTTCAAATGCATGAACTTTGGTATAGATTTTGCATAGATTCTAGTTTATCTATTTTGATTTCTTTTCAATGAGTATACTCTTTATGGAATTGATTCACTAATTTGTATGGACAAATTATGAATCATATTTTTTGTGATCATTGTTAAAATTCTTATTTTTCTATATTTGGTATTTTATATTGGTATACTAGATGTGTGAATTTTTTTTATGGATTATTTATGACCAATGATTGATTTCTACTACAATTGGTATCTACCTTTTATTAAAATCCTTTATTGGTTTCCTTCAAAACTAGAGTTATATTCTTTCTTAAATTGTGTTTTGAATGATTTGTTTCAAATATTCTCCTAATTGTTATTCATGATTATTTTTGTCTTCCTTCTGTTATGATTAATTTTTTTCTTATTATGGGGGAGCTTATTTTTTTATCATGTCAACGGGGGAGAATAAGTTTAAGTTAGCAAATAATATTTTAGTAATATGTGTTTATTAGTGATATATGCATCTATTGCATCTATCTTAAACTTAACTGATTTTCCATAATCATAAAGGGGGAGCTTGTTAGCTGTAACGCCCAGTCCCAAAATACGTAGGACTAGGAACGTAGACATGCCAGCTATATACATACAAAGTATACTACAATATATGAAAAACCTCGTATGAATACATAAGCTGTAAAATGCAGTAGAACCATAACTAATCTCATCCACACTAAATAGATGAATAAAAGGTATCATAAAATGATAATGAATTGTCTTGATACAATATGTTGGGCGAAGATAAATCCACTACCAACAAGTAAGAGAAAAATACATGAGAAAAGAAATAATTTTTGGCGAGCGAAGCGAAGACGATCCAAGTGCAATCATCCTCGAAGAAATAGCGAAGATCACGGCTAGAGCTAGAACACCTGCGAAAGACAATAGCACACACCTGGAGAGATAACCAGGTCCTCAGAGGAAAGTAACAAGACACATAATATCATGCCATATAAATTGAATAAATATTGCTCAAATAAATAAGTCAATCGAATTATAACATGGTCCAATACGTACCTACTAAATGAGCGTACCAATCCCCCAACCAAACAAGGACAGGAGATGGTAAACTAATTCACGGTGACGTATCTTTCCATGCTAAGAATCCAATATGGTATCCGGACCCCAACAAGGTTCAATACCTTCTCATCGAAGTAGTAAGTCACACCTACAACCAAACAAGGACAAGATATGACGAACTATTCTGCGACAAGTTATTGTTCCAAGCCATGGTCAGATACAAGTACCCAAACCAAAAGTACTCGTACCTAACGGATAAGCTAGCCTAACCGTTCTAAGTGAAATGTTGTTAAGAACAATCCTTCCTACGCATAGGCCCTGGCTAAATAGGCTCGGCATAGTCCCCCCTTGGGGCACTAGAGGCCCAATCAATAAGAGCATGACGTTCCGCAGAATCGTCAGTGGCCGTCAGTAATCGTGGGTAAGCTGACCTGCATCTCCGGCGGAGCTCACGGGTTACAAAAGGAAAAGTGCATCGAAGCCCATACGCTAAGGAATTGTCCTCCCCGCCTAATGCCTACTATGTTGTATCCACAACAATAACCTCTATAACTGCTAAGTCAAACTAGTATGTAACCTCTATTAGAGGTTATTCCTATCGCACGGCTTGTACGTACTGGTGGCCAGCCAATCACGCACTTCCGTGTCCTACATGCGACACATAACTTCGTGTTATAACATGTCAAGGCCAATGAATGCAACACACAAGGTGGTCCCTTAAATCTAGGGTTAATGTGAGAAAAATAATACATAGCAGGAAATATAAATGAACAGTAAGTTCTAACAGGTTATGCCATGTATCACAGTTTATTTTGCATTAAAAAATAAATAATGCATAAAATATGAGCTAAAATAGATAAACAGCAAATGGCAAGGTGTCTTGCCTGGTAGGGCACCTGGTGTGCTGCGATAATCATGGTGGCATGAACTGCGTCTTTGGTGTAACAACTATACAAGGGGACCTCGGATAACAGCACGGACAGTTCCATTGGGTTCAGCAGGGTCAAATTAGTTAGGTTCGACATAAGGTAGTCTGGAAATGGGCGAAGGAATAGGAATAATAGGATTGGTTACGGACAGGAGAAAATCAAAGAGAAAATTTTATGGAGAGTACATACTTATACTATTTTAGAAATTATCTATATTACTTTAGTCAAAAATATTTTTGATAAATATAAAAACTAAGAAAATGTTTTTAGGGCTAAACCTAAATTTTGAATCACAGAGATAGCTCTAAGCCCTATACTACACATATAGTTGGAAAAATAATATTATGTAATTCTCAAGTAATATCTTTAATAATAGTATAATAATAAGTATAATAAAAATACTAATGTCCATAATAATAGTTATAAACTAAATATTGTATTATTAATACTGATAACAGTGTAGCTAATATTACTAATAATAATATACATAAAAATAATATAAATCATTTATACACTATATATTTTGTATAAAAAATCCTAATATTAAGAAGAATAATAACATATTAATAATAATGATAGTAATAATAATAATAAAATAATAATAATAATAATAATAAATGATAATATAATAACATAATTAATAGAACAACAAAACGTACAGAGTAAAATAAAATAAAATAACAAAATAAAATAAAATAAAATAAAAACACAAAAGCTGCTGTCAGCTTTGTTGACTCAAGGGAAGGAAAAGCTTAGGGTGTTCACCGATGAAGAATCAAAATTGAACAAGAGGGGGAAAGAGAGTCAAAGGAAAGAAATACAAAAAGAAAGGGAAGAGAATCGGAGAAGAGAAAGAGTTGGACGAGGCTGATAGGGTTTGATCGGAGCGGGTGAGCTCGGGAGAAGGTCGGCGGAGGAGCTCAGCGAGCGGCGCAGAGGAGGTGGGCGAAGAGAAGAAGGGTTTCGTTGACGGCTCGACGGCGCGGTGGCGAAGGGTTGCCGTCTCGCGCAGGGTTTGGCGGACGGGAGCGGCGAGGGGAGGAGTTCGTGGGTGGCCGGGGCTGTGTGGAGTTGCCGACGGCGGCTGGAGTCTACGCGGATGGAAGGGGACGCACGGCGGTCGGGAGAGGGACGAAGGGGCGGCGCGGCGGTTGTGGACGGCGGAGAGGGCAGAGGGTTTTTAGGGTTCGTCGGCGGTGATCTCCACGCCGGCCGGCTGGTCAGCATGGCGTCGAGGCAGAGGAAGAAGGGCGGTGACCTGGACAGCTTCGGCGAGGGGGATCGGCGGCGGGGGATGCACCGTTCGTCGGCGGAGCGGCCATCTCGGCGCGCGGCAGGAGGCTCGTCGGCGACGTAGGTGAGTTTTAGGGTTTGGGTTTTTATTTTGATTTCTTTTTTTTCTGTTTGCCGAGAGATAGCGAGATGATGCTGGCAACGGCGGTATAGTCGGGTGGTGGTTTGGTTGAGGGTGGCGGAGATGGGTGACTGCGGTTTGGTGTTTCGGGTTCTGGTGTTTGGCGGCAGGACAATGGCAGCGCCGGGGTGGCGGTGATGGTTTGGGTGTTTTTGGGCTGTGTCATGGCTGGCCTGCGGGATGGTACTGGGGTTTAGCCGAAGGTGGTGGTGGCAGGCTGGTGTTGGGGCAAGGTCCCAGCGGTTGAACGGGGTTGATGGTGGATGGGGTGCTGTCGTGGGATCGGATGGGTGGTGATGGTGTCGGGGGTCGAGCTAGGTTTAGGGTTTGGGTTATGGATCGTGTCCAAGTGTCGGACACGAGGATGATGATGAGGTCCGAATTGTCGGACGTCAAGAAAGGAACAATTGTATTTGTAAAGAATTAATTAGTGGAGAGACACCTGCCGACACGGGCTGACACGAAAAAAGGTTGGACACCGACACGATGCACGGGTTTGGGTTTTAGAAATTTATTTGTGGAGACAATTTGGTGGATGATAAAAATTGGAGGAGTACCTACCTATTTATAGGATGTGGGAATTCCCAATTGGACAGGAATTAGGATTAGTTCAAACCCTAATTTAGATAATTCAATCTATAATTCAAATCCATAATCAAATCCAAATTCAAATTAAAATCTAATTTAAATCTAATTAAATTTTTGTTTAAACTCAAATGGGATAAATCAAATTTCGAATATTTAACTATTTAAATAAATCCAAAAATTAAATCAAGATTTAAATGGCCACAATAACTTCCAAATATATTTTTCAAAATACCAATAATAATAATTTCGAAAATAATAAATATTTTTAAATATCTTTTTGAATAATAAAATATTAACATTAACAAATCTCGAAAATTATATTTTTATTAAAAATAGACTAATAAATAATTATGAAATATATGTATGCACAAATAATGCATACATGATTATGCTTTTCTAGTATACAATAAAATATTATTTATGATTAATAATTGTGAGAAATGAAAGGCTTTATAAATAAAAATAACAAACTTGAAAATATTGGGACTATAACAAAATAATTATTATGTATATTATTTTGAGACTATAGAAAAATAATATTCTTCGAAAATATGTACGCTCGCACATATTTGCACTCGTCGAGCAATTTCGAAAAATAAAATTTTCGTATGCGACATACAATACGACTACGCGACGTACAACAATAAAATTTTAAATCAGTATCAAAATCGATAAAAATATAGTAGAAATTTAGGGGTTTTACATCCTACCCAACTTAAAAGAATTTTGTCCTCGAAATTAAGAATTCGTAGGGGGGTGAGAAGACACAACGATAGATAGAAGGGTTCGAAGCTTATATGGTTGTAGTCTAGGTTGAGGATATGATTAAGAGACGATTGTAATCACTCTTAAATTCAAGTAGATTTAGGGTCGAGGGAAAGGTCGAGTAGTTCAAGACAAAGATATGGCAACATCGAGTTATAATGGTCACAAGTAATAGGATAGCTAGAGGAAGTTCTAGTATAACGCCTTCGTCCTCCTAAAATAGGTGAGGGCGAAGCAATATAGAGTTCGAAGGAGGCGTTATCGAATACGAATACGTGTTTCAAGGACGACCGAAATAAAATTTCAAAAGGGAGTTACCAAGGCAGTCGCGGATGGGACTCTAGAGGACAAGTTTAGCTATGTCTCCATCCACGTAGAACGATAGATAAAAGCGAACCAAAGTGCACTCGGTTGATCAGACCATTATGCACCGGTTCTGATGGACAATATGTTAGTGGGGTACCTCCATTAACATATATGTCACGAACAAGCTTGGTAAAAGGCTAAGCTCGTAAAAAATAGGCTACATTAGCTTCATTAGTCTAGATAGTAAAATATAGGCACGATAATGGATGAATAAAAACAAATATGAATGGTCTAAGAGTCATAAGGATCTAAGTCTTGTTTATTCCTATACCATTCATTCTACTGATTTTACTGACCAAGGCTTGGTTGACCAAATGGGTTAACTTCCTCTAGTCTCTATGGTATAGATAATACCATTTGTATTCCCTTAATGGTCAAGGGTGTGTGGGGTATTCTACCCAACTTAAAGAATTAAGCTAAGGGTGTTTGGGACATCTAACTAGTAGGTTCAATCTTTAGCAAGCACGAAGGGAAGATAAGAATAATGATAGGTAGAATCAAGCAAGATACAATCGATGAGTCGGTCGAATATGGAATCGAGGAAAAAGGTCAAGTATGTGGATGAGATCCTAGACTTCTAATCCTATTCGCATGCTTGTTTGGTACGGTAAAGTAACCAAACAATTTATCTTGACCTGCATGGGCCACCACAAAAACATGTAACGCCCCAGTCCCAAAATACGTAGGACTAGGAACGTAGACATGCCAGCTGTATACATACGAAGTATACTCCAATATATGAAAAACCTCGTATGAATACATAAGCTGTAAAATGCAGTAGAACCATAACTAATCTCATCCACACAAAATAAATGAATAAAAGGTATCATAAAATGATAATGAATTGTCTTGATACAATATGTTGGGCGGAGACAAATCCACTACCAACAAGTAAGAGAAAAATACATGAGAAAAGAAATGATTTTTGGCGAGCGAAGCGAAGACGATCCAAGTGCAATCAACCTCGAAGAAATAGCGAAGATCACGGCTAGAGCTAGAACACCTGCGAAAGACAATAGAACACACCTGGAGAGATAACCAGGTCCTCAGAGGGACGTAACAAGACACATAATATCATGCCATATAAACTGAATAAATATTGATCAAATAAATAAGTCAATCGAATTATAACATGGTCCAATACGTACCTACTGAACGAGCGTACCATCCCCCCAACCAAACAAGGACAGGAGATGGTAAACTAATTCACGGTGACGTATCTTTCCATGCTAAGAATCCAATATGGTATCCGGACCCCAACAAGGTTCAATACCTTCTCATCGAAGTAGTAAGTCACACCTACAACCAAACAAGGACAAGATATGACGAACTATTCTGCGATAAGTTATTGTTCTAAGCCACGGTCAGATACAAGTACCCAAACCAAAAGTACTCGTACCTAACAGATAAGGTAGCCTAACCAGTTCTAAGTAAAATATTGTTAAGAACAATCCTTCCTACGCATGGGCCCTGGCTAAATAGGATCGGCATAGTCCCCCCTTGGGGCACTAGAGGCCCAATCTATAAGAGCATGACGTTCCGTAGAATCGCCAGTGGCCATCAGTAATCATGGGTAAGCTGACCCACGTCTCCGACGGAGCTCACGGGTTACAAAAGGGAAAGTGCATCGAAGCCCATACGCTAAGGAATTGTCCTCCCCGCCCAATGCCTATTATGTTGTATCCACAACAATAACCTCTATAACCGCTAAGTCAAACTAGCATGCAACCTCTATTAGCGGTTATTCCTATCGCACGGCTTGTACGTACTGGTGGCCAGCCAATCACGTACTTCCGTGTCCTACATGCGACACACAACTTCGTGTTATAACGTGTCAAGGCCAATGAATGCAACACACAAGGTGGTCCCTTAAATCTAGGGTTAATGTGAAAAAAATAATACATAGCAGGAAATATAAATAACAGTAAGTTCTAACAGGTTATGCCATGTACCACAGTTTATTTTGCATAAAGAAAATAAATAATGCATGAAATATGAGCTAAAATAGATAAACAGCAAATGGCAAGGTGTCTTGCCTGGTAGGGCGCCTGGTGTGCTGCGATAATCATGGTAGCATGAACTGCGTCTTTGGTGTAACAACTACACAAGGGGACCTCGAATAACGGCACGGACAGTTCCATCGGGTCCAGTAGGGTCAAATTAGTTAGGTTCGACATAAGGTAGTCTCGAAATAGACGAAGGAATAGGAATAATAGGATTGGTTACGGACAGGAGAAAATCAAAGAGAAAATTTTATGGAGAGTACATACTTATACTATTTTAGAAATTATCTATATTAAATTAGTCAAAAATATTTTTGATAAACATAAAAACTAAGAAAATATTTTTAGGGCTAAACCTAAATTTTGAATCACATAGATAGCTCTAAGCCCTATACTACACATATAGTTGGAAAAATAATATTATGTAATTCTCAAGTAATAACTTTAATAATAGTATAATAATAAGTATAATAAAAATACTAATGTCCATAATAATAGTTATAAACTAAATATTGTATTATTAATACTGATAACAGTGTAGCTAATATTACTAATAATAATATACATAAAAATAATATAATCATTTATACACTATATATTCTGTATAAAAAAATCCTAATAGTAAGATGAATAATAACATATTAATAATAATAATGATAGTAATAATAATAATGAAATAATAATAATAATAATAATAATAATAATAATAAATGATAATATAATAACATAATTAATAGAAGAACAGAACGTACAGAGTAAAATAAAATAAAAATAAAAAATAAACACAAAAGCTGCTATCCTCTTTGTTGACTCAAGGGAAGGAAAAGCTTAGGGTATTCACCCGATGAAGAATCGAAATTGAAGAAGAGGGGGAAGAGAGTCAAAGGAAAGAAATACAAAAGAAAAGGGAAGAGAATCGGAGAAGAGAGAGACTTGGACGAGGCTGATAGGGTTTGATCGGAGGGGGTGAGCTCGGGAGAAGGTCGGCGGAGGAGCTCAGCGAGCGGCACGAAGGAGATGGGCGGAGAGAAGAAGGGTTTCGTCGACATCTCGGTGGCGCGGTGGCAAAGGTTTGCCGGCTCGTGCGGGGTTTGGCGGACGGGAGCGGCGAGGGGAGGAGTTCGTGGGTGGCCGGGGCTGTGTGGAGTTGCCGGCGGCGGCTGGAGTCTACGGCGGATGGAAGGTGACACGCGGCGGTCGGGAGAGGGACGAAGGGGCGGCACGGCGCGTGTGGACAGCGGAGAGGGCAGAGGGTTTTTGGGGTTCGTCGGCGGTGAGCTCCACACCGGCGGCTGGTCAGCACGGCGTCGAGGCGGAGGAAGAAGGGCGGTAACCGGGACAGGGCTTCGACGAGGGGATCGGCGGCGGCGGATGCACTGTTCGCCGGCGCTGCGGCCAGCTCGGCGCACGGCAGGAGGCTCATCAGCGGCATAGGTGAGTTTTAGGGTTAGGGTTTTTATTTTGATTTCTTTTTTTTTCTGGTTTGCCGGAGAGATGGCGGGGTGATGCTGGCGACGGCGGTATAGTCGGGTGGTGGTTTGGTTGAGGGTGGCGGAGATGGGTGACTGCGGTTTGCTGTTTCGGGTTCTGGTGTTTGGCGGCAGGACGATGGCAGCGCTGGGGTGGCGGTGATGGTTTGGGTGTTTTTGGGCTGTGTCGTGGCTGGCCTGCGGGATGGTACTAGGGTTTAGCCGGAGGTGGTGGTGGCAGGCTGGTGTTGGGGCAAGGTCCCGGCGGTTGAACGGGGCTGATGGTGGATGGGGTGCTGTCGTGGGATCGAATGGGTGGTGATGGTGTCGGGGGGTCAAGCTAGGTTTAGGGTTTGGGTTATGGATCGTGTCCAAGTGTCGGACACGAGGATGATGATGAGGTCCAGAATTGTCGGACGTCAAGAAGGGAACAATTATATTTGTAAAGAATTAATTAGTGGAGAGACACCTGCCGACACGGGCTGACACGAAAAAAGGTTGGACACCGACACGATGCACGGGTTTGGGTTATGGAAATTTATTTGTGGAGACAATTTGGTGGATGATAAAAATTGGAGGAGTACATGCCTATTTATAGGATGTGGAAATTCCCAATTGGATAGGAATTAGGATTAGTTCAAACCCAATTTAGATAATTCAATCTATAATTCAAATCCAAATTCAAATTAAAATCTAATTTAAATCTAATTAAATTTTTGTTTAAACTCAAATGGGATAAATCAAATTTCTAATATTTAACTATTTAAAAAATCCAAAAATCAAATCAAGATTTAAATGGCCACAATAACTTCCAAATATATTTTTCAAAATACCAATAATAATAATTTGAAAATAATAAATATTTTTAAATATCTTTTTGAATAATAAATATTAATAAATCTCAGAAATTATATTTTTATTAAAAATAGACTAATAAATAATTACGAAATATATGTATGCACAAATAATGCCTACATGATTATGCTTTTTCTAGTATACAATAAAATATTATTTATGATTAATAATTGTGAGAAATGAAAGGCTTTACAAATAAAAATAATAAACTTGAAAATGTTGGGGCGATAACAAAATAATTATTATGTATATTATTTTGAAACTATAGAAAAATAATATTCTTCAAAAATATGTACGCTCGCACGTATTCGCACTCGTCGAGCAATTTCGAAAAATAAAATTTTCGTACGCGACGTACAATATGACTACGCGACGTACAATAATAAATTTTAAATCAGTATCAAAATCGATAAAAATATAGTAGAAATTTAGGAGTTTTACATTAGCCCAACGATTATATCATGTTTTTGAATATGGCTAATCAATTAAGTTTAACTATTGATGTCACTAATATTCATGTAATCACTATCATGTTGCTACTTAAACTTGGCATTGTCCTAAATGTTCTATATCATATTGCTATGATTATATCATACTGTATCATATTGTTTTGTTCGTCTAACATGTACTTTCAGACAAGCAGTAAGCATGATCAAACCAGGACATATGAAATGTATAATATTTGATGGTCCAAAGATGGCGTCATACAAAAAGATTTCTCTGAACAGCCTAGCGACCTATCCGGGGCCTCGCATCGGGGGTTCCGCTGCCCGGACAGCGGAAAGGTATTCAGATTTCCAGATCTGTTTATCTATAGACGACTGCCGTTAAGAAAAAAGGCATCTTCAAGTCTGCTCAATTGTCTGGAGAAAGGCGTCATCAAAGGGCTATTGGTTTTCATATTTATTCTGTATTTTTTCTTTTATTGAGTCTAGGAAAAATGTGAGATTTATCGGATCGATACTGGCTTAGCTATTCTCAGTCCACAAAATATAGCCTACCTATCCACAAATATCGATCCAAAAGTCCACATACCAAAATAGCCAAAAATCTACTAAACTGGCCAAAACAGTTCTGGCAGAACTCTGCCCGAACTCGGTCAGAACTCGGCCCGAGTTCGGTCCGAGTTCAGCCAGGGGTAAATTCAAAATACAGTTCCCACAAAATTTGCCTACAACGTTCGTATGCGAAATCTTAGCATACGAACCCTATCCGAACTCTGTCCGAATTCGGTCAGCAAAAACACTATAAATAGAAAAGGACTTTCATATTTCCAAATCATCCAATTTCATCTCTTCTCTTCTCTATCTAAAGTGTTCTGCGCTTTTTACTTTCATATCTAAGCCTTTACACTCTTAGCCAAGCCAGTACACGTTCTGTTTAATCTAGAGTTTGGTATTGAAGAGTTGTATCGAAGGCTGTATTCAGAAAATGTTCTAGTTTTCCAATTGCCTTCTGGAGTCGGTCAGTGCGCTCGTCACCAAGCACAGTATTATGAAGTCGGTCGTGCACTTGTCACCAAGTATGGTGTTTTAGGAGTTGTAAGAGCTCAGTTAAAGCTTGTGCCATAGTGGATTAACAGCGAGCAAGAGTACTCGCGACTGGACTAGTCTTCTCAGAGGAAAACCAGTATACATCGTGGTGTTTACTGAGTTTAAATTATTGACTCTTACTTTATCGCATTTTATTTATCGTCTTTTATCTGCTATAACTGCTTAATATTTTTAATTGGTGATTATTTTCCGTTGCACATGCACACACTCTATTCACCCCCCTCTAGAGGTGCTCAACGGTCCTACAGATCTGTCGTCTAGCACAGATTCTAGACAGTTTGCAGAATAAGGCGGCAGGCTGTCAGATGTCTGACCTTGCTTTGACATGCTATCGCACCAATCCGACAGTCGGGGTCGAAGGGCAGACTTGGGAGGCTTTCAAGAAGCTTTTCAAGGAAGACTCTCCCGAACGTAGCACTTAGTGCCTTGAGAGCTAGTTTGATAGCCTAGTCTAGGAGAACCTGACAGTGGAGGAGTATGCTGGGGAGTTCTGTCATCTGGGCAATTCGTGAAGGAGCTGAGTGAAGCAGCAAAGGCAAGGAAGTTTCATAAGGGCTCGATCAAGGAGGTCAAGTCATTGACCAAGAGTGACCGCGATGCTAACCTTTGAGCAGATTTTGGCGGGCGCTCTGGTAGTAGAGGACGACTTAGAGTTGAAGACCAAGAGGGGTTGAGATACCTTTGGAGCTGGTAGCAGTGTAGGGCCAGCCAAGAGGTCTCATATCCAGCATTAGCAATAGAGGCCATTTCAGTACCAGCAGCATCAGGGTCAGGGTCAGGGTCAGGGTCATGCACTTTTCCAGCAGGCGCACCAGCAGCAGAGGCATGGCCATCAGTAGGTACCAAGGCAACAGTAGGCCATTACTTGCCCCTTCTGCAAGAAGCCATGGCATGGATGGAATGACTACAGGATGAGGTTAGAAAAGTGTCTGTTGTGCAATTTCAGCAGGACATCAGTTGAAGGATTGTTACATGATTTTCTCTCATATGGCTTAGGGTAGAGTCGTAGGCCAGGGAGGAGGAGCTAGAGCACCGACAGGCCAACAGAATGGAACACCACTACAGACTTAGCAGCAGATTTGCACAGCATCAGTAGTAGGCCAAAGGAGGACAGTAGGGGCGAGCTTTCACCATAGCAGCTGAAGAGTCCGAGCCAGTGGATGATCTGATAGCAGGTTTCATCCTTCTCGATTCTATTCTAACATTTTCTTTATTTGATTATGGGGCTTCCCATAGCTTTGTGACTGTATCTTTTGCTATTAGACACCATCTTGTATTTGAACCTTTGACTAGGACTTGCAAGATCACGACCGAGGGTGGTATCATCCTAGTCAGTAATTTTTGCAAGGATCGAAGAGTTATTTTGGGAGGCCGGGAGCTGGATGTGTGTTTGCTCTTAATGACACTACTGAGTTACGATATTGTATTCGGAACGGATTAGTGAAGTAAACACCATGCCAGTATAGATTGTCGAGAAAGTAGAGTGCTTTTCAGATCGCCAGGAGAGCCATAGTTTGAGTTTACCCCCAAAAGAGGTGTAGACACACACAAAAACGAAGAAAAAATATTGTCTTTTCTTATTGGCACAAGGAACCACAAATCGAGTACGACTGAGAGATCCTGTACTGAGGATCCCCGAGTACAAAAAGAATTCTGGGGAATGGGACGATGGAGATCGAGCGGCAGTTGCTCCTTTACTCCGTTGACACTCCGATTACAAAAGTCGAAGAAAACCTTAAAAAATTGCTAATTCTCGGCTCACTGGTAAGAAGGACAGCAATTTAGCTCTTGAAATGCTCTCCATTCTGTCTATTTTTGAAGAGGTATGAGACCCCTATTTATAGTCATTTTGTACTGTTTATGCGCCCACAGGTGGAAAATATACTTATTTTATTGTGGGCGCATAACACCCGTTTGGGTGCATAGGGTGTAGGTGCATGGACACTGGATGATCGTGGGCAGATCGTGGGTTGACATGGCTGCATGCTTCGGTGCACGATTGCTCGTGGAGACTGACGAGGCCACATGCTTCGGTGCACAATTGATCGTGGATGTTGACTGAGTCGTAGAGATCTGCTGCCTTAGGCGCATAGTATTTGATCTGCATTAAAATAATGTGGGCACATTGCTCCTCTTCGATCATATGGGCGTACAACTCCTCTTCGATCATGTAGGCGCATAGCCCCTCTTCGATCATGTGGGCGCATAGACTTTCCTTTGGTTCTGTGGGTGCATAGCCCCCTTTTGGTTATGTGGGCACATAACTTCTTTTGTCTTCTTCATGTGGATACATAGTCTTGTATTTTTTATGCTTCTACAAGACCC
Source organism: Iris pallida (assembly GCA_029216955.1). Classification (NCBI taxonomy): domain Eukaryota; kingdom Viridiplantae; phylum Streptophyta; class Magnoliopsida; order Asparagales; family Iridaceae; genus Iris; species Iris pallida. Next base: position 3,686,713 of record JANAVB010039218.1, read on the forward strand.
CTTCAATGTTTTTGAGACTCGAACGAGTGTCGGAATACTTTGAAAGAAGCATAGAAAAAACTGTCTCCACCAGCTTCATGGGCGCATGATAAGAATGACCCCTTTGGGCGCATAGGTGTTTGCTAGACTGTCGAAATATGGCTGTTGAGATCTTCCTTGGAAATCTGAAGCGATAAACTTATTTTGGAACGACATTTGAAAAGGTTCGCTATTTTATGCGTAGTCTGCATCAGCAAATAGTAGGCACATAATCTGTAAAAGATTGTCTCTGTGTAGGCGCATAAATCATGTGGGCGCATAGACCATGTGGGCGCATAGGCCATGTGGGTGCATAACTCCCCGTTAGTGCCTATAAATAGGCCTTGAAGAGAGAAAAAGTTCATTCTCTCTTATTTTTCTTCAGAATTTTCAAAGAGTTTTTCCTTTACTCTTTTTCGAGCAATCATGTCTCCCAAGGCTGCTTCGACTACCAAGTAGTCTACGAAGGGCAAGAAGACTGCAGCAGCTAGTTCTTCTCCTTTGGCAGTGTCTTATCTGGTTCAGGACCCCATCATGGGTGAGACGATGTCTCAAAAAATAAAGTCTCGAGCTTTAATTTGTAATGCTTGGACTTTTCTCTGCTTGGGCGCATAACCATCGATTTGCGCCCAAAGCAAACACTTCTTTTGTGAGCAGTCTGCGCTCACACATGCATGCGCCCACGCACTTTGTTGTGTTATGCGCCTATGCACTTGGTTATGTCATGCGCCCACACACTTCGTGTTGTGCACCCACACAGAACATGTGCTTATGCGCCCACACAGAACTTGTGCTAATGCGCCCATAGGCCCTTTGGGCGCATAGAATTTTTCAGTACTTAGATCTTTTTTCTGTAGAATCTAAGTTTGACTTTTTCTTATGTCTTCACAGTTGACATGGTTGTCCCGATTCTTGGTGGAATTCCTCTTGGCTCTGTCCGCCATGCTCTGGATTCAAGCCTTGTCACTGCAATGGTCAAAAATGCTCAGATGAAGATCAGCCATGACCAACCTTCGGTATGGAAATCGCTATGCTTGAATAGGACAAAATATTCTTGAAGCAGATGATGAATGATGAGAAGTTCACACTCGAGGGGCACGGAGCTTTAAGAGACCGTACTTCTTGTTTGGTGATAGCCTGGGATTTGAGAACAATGAGACGATATGTCTAGAAGACCCTCTGGTGGTCAGGTTAAATAACCACAGGATATAGTTACCATCGATGAAGTGCCAATACGCTCTATCAGCATTTACTGATCTGGTTGTACGGAGGCAAATGAAATGGGACCTGACCCCTGAACTACATGGGGTCATTTTTGGCAGGTTCCAATTCAACTCTGGTGACTAGAAGAAGGACACTTTCAAGTGTATCAAGGGCTCTACGTCTCACTCCACGAGGGGGCTGCATCCTGGGGCCATAATAAACGATGTCCCGATTGATCTTCACCCTTACGCTGCTGAGACTCTCTCCAACCTGATGCTATCAAAGAAAGAGTCGTATCCGGGAGGGAAGCTGTGGCTGGGATGTGTAATCCCAGCTGGCGAGCCTTCTTCAATTTTGCCTCTGCGTTGGTAGCACTTATGATGAAGGTCGTCCAATCCCTGAACTGATCGTCACCCATCCAGAGACTAATTGCAGGAAGCAGCTTCTTTTGGCAGATTTTAATCAAGAAGCTCTCGGGATTGCCTTGGGGTAATCTCATTACGGCTTGGCGGAACCGCTCGATGTAGTCCCTTATTAGCTCCATTTCTCCCTGAACGACGTCCATAAGAGACGACATCGTTACGTCATGCCCCACTTCGTAAAATCTTTCCAGGAACATGTGTTTGAAGCTGTCAAAAGAGTGAATGCAGTTGTCAGGAAGGTTGCGGTACTAGCCGAACGCGATCCCCTCCAATGCCCCGATGAATAATCGCGTGAGGATGGTATCACTATACGGCAAGTGATCGGTTGTAACTTCAAAGTAAGTCATGTACCGACTAGCAGAGGTCTTCCCATCATAAGAATCGATATAGAACGGCTTGTACCGTGGTAGAAAAGGTACGTCTCTCCATGCAACGGGGTATGGGTGCCGTATTCTGAGATTCCGAGAGGAGTCTCGGGCATTGAACATTGCCCGAAGCTCCTGGACTTTCCTTCTTGGCTTCATCTGCAGATGAAGGAACGAATGCCGCTAAAGGATCATCATCCAAAGGACGGGCGGTCGTGTTGGAATTCGTATTGACTGTGGGTCGCAGGCTTGTTTGTCCGGGCGTCCTCGCTGGCTGAGTTGGCAAGGCGGCTTTAATCTCATCCACGGACTTGATCAAGGACAGGAGCATGGCTTCCAGTACTTCTAGTCTTTATCGGTCGGAAGGCGCTTCATGATCGTCGTCAGCCATAAAGACTGTCCTCATGTGGGTAGAGGTCGAGGGGATTGTGGCAGAGGTACTCTCTGTGCCATACCCTTGTATAGAGAAATCGTCAGGAAATGTCAGAATATCATCTTCCTCTGACTCGAAAGGGGTGCTACCCCCTGTGCAGGAAGTCATATCATCTTAGTGAGGGTGGTTGCCCTCATGGAAATCCAGGTTTGTTGTACAGTTCTGGGGACCTCTACCCCCTGTATGTGCTCTTGGTACACCGGGTTGTCGCATACATTGAGGGGACTGCTACCCCCAGCTTTATCTACTCTCAAGGAGGCCGAAGGTGCATCCCCGGGTGTTGAAAGCTTCTTTTTGGATCGAGTGCCTAAATAGACACCCCATGTGGTTGATGGGAACCTTCCGGATAAGGGTCTCCTTGCAATACTAACCGAGATGGCCGGGCTGGAAGAGCCTGTCTTCTTTTCTCCCTTGCCAGGAAGAACCTTTTGAGTTGATTTACAGGAGGCAAAAGGAAACTCCCTATCCCCTGGAATTTTCACCTATTTTTTGAGTTATTATCGGACAGGTACTGGCTGTTGCAGTCGCTGGAAAACTGACTACCGATCTTCAGGTGCTGCTGATTTGTCGCAGCAGCAGTGGATGATGACTTGGGTGCAACGACGCCTCGAGAGGGACTCATTGCTTGCCAACGCTGCCATCTTACATTTGTGAGTAATCATGTCACGTAAGTCAGTAGGAGGCTGCTCTACCTTTGCACCAAACATGTGAACTCGGGTATCCCGAGCGCACCGGTACTTAGGTATCATGTTTGCTCCCTGATTCGTGGCTAGTAAAAGCACTTGCTCTGGATCTTTAAAGGGAGACTTTAAAGATCCACCCTGTCCGTTAGCCCTAGGGGACTGGACGCGAGTGGTTCTGTACAACTTTCCGTTAGGAGCCCGTATAACAGTCAATGGGGCCCGCTGACAGTCAGCAACTTGGACAGTCGACTGGGCTGGTTGGACCCATATTGCCCTAGACTTTTTTGACTTAGCGTCCAAAGGCGCATAGTAAAAAGAGTCCAGATTGATATATCCCGCATCCTCAGTAGGCCGCATGGCGTCGGGCCCACATGAGAGGCGATCGAACACAGAGCTTCTGACAGGGCCGTATGAGACATCCTGTCTGAGGCCAGGATTGGTCGTTGCATGGACCATCTTCTTACGGCTAGAGCTAGCTGCCGCATGGATCATCTTCCTACGGCCTGAGTTATCTGCATGTGGCCAGTGTTGGCTGCCACATGAGTTGTCTGCCTGCGGCCGGAGTTAGCTGTTGCATGGACAGACTGTCCATCTCTTCTCTGCGGCCTCTTTTTTGTCCGCATGGACTTCTCTTGTGCCCCCAAAAATTCAGCATCGTAGTATTTTCCTCTGCTGGATTTGGGGACAGCGGTGTCCTCTGCGGTCGGAAACAAAGCCGCAGAAGAGTTCTTGTCACCGTCTTGGACTGCAGAAGGAGCTTTTTCGAGAACTTGGTCGGGGGCAACAGTTTTGTGCACCGACGCCTTGCGAGTCCTCTTTGGGTTGGCTCGCTTCTGAGACGGGCTGGCGCTACCTTCAGAGAGCAATTCTTCAAAGGCTTGTTGGCTAAAACGAACCACAAGCATCTGCTGTGTAGAGCCGAGCTTGGACGCGTGAGATTGTATCACCAACTTCTTATCGGAAGAGAAAGACATCCCCAGCAGAGTCGCCATTGTGTTTGCCATATAAAAAAAATCAAAGATAGGTATTATAGAACACTGAAATTGATTTGCAAACTCGCTTGTACAAAGGAAAGCCTAGAAAGAAATCCTAGGAAATAATCTAAGTACAATTGTTTAGTTTTGATTCTGGGGGAATAAAGGTGGAGGCTCGGGAAAGTGCTATCAACTCTGCCTTACTCCGTGGACTATCTGATGCAGTCTCTAGCTCGTGAAGAAATTGCTTTTTTCTTGAAGGTTGCCAGTCTTTTGCTGGGGAGTAGCACCCTGCTATTTATAATAGAATGCATGTTGGGCCGTATAGACAGCCTGCGGCCACATGGCTGATTAGCACGCGAAGACCCGCTCTTTGGCTGCCATCTGTCGATTTGTTGGGATTTTGTTGCAGCAAATCTGGGTAGTTGGGGACTTGGTCAGATTGCCACGTGCCCTGTTGTGGGGAGCTGCATAGTTTTTCAGTCTTTGATCTGTATTTTGGCCGCATAAAGCTCATGCAGCTTGGATCATAGTTACTCTTGGCTGCATGAAGTTTGAAGAATTTGGGGCCGCATAAGTTTGAGCCGCATAAGGTTCATACGGCTTAGATGAAACTCTTCTGGCCGCATGAAGACGTACGAACCCTGCTTTTGGGCAACGGCTCACGTCTTATCTTTTTTTGTCAGAACTGTCATTTTTGTCATTTTTGTCAGAACTTGTCAGCTTTATCAGTCGAACTGCTCCTCTTGGCCGCATATCTTCCTTTTGTAGCTATTTGTCGACGGGCCGTATATGTCATTGAACTAGTCATACGACTTTCCTTCATGCGGACCTGTTTGGTCCAAAGTACCTATGCGGTAATTTGTAATCCGTATGAACCCCATATTTTTCATGCTTCTACAATAAGGTGTCCAATCACGAAATAACGCACAGTACACAAAACTGTACAAAACTTCCTCGTATGGTGAGTTTGAGAGCTCGTAGACACGACACGAGCTACGACACATCTCATGCTCGTGTCCACACGTAGCTCACATGTAGGGCTACACAATGGATACAACACTAGGTGTCCATGTCGTGTCCACACGTTGTTCGATACGTATATCAGATACGGGATCGCACGAGTTCAGGCACAGTGCATTACCAGTGCACGAAGGATTCTATGTCTGATACGACACGAGGGGCTGCGAGACTTGGGGGGGTATTCGCAGAAACTTCCCCCACATGTCCACCAAGTGTCAGCCTCCCTCGAGCCGTGTCATGTTCGCGGTGAGCCACGAGCAGCAGAATACTGTGCACGGGCTCGTACGGGAGTATTGGTGTCCATTTTGGACACGGACACGGTATGGAATCGTGCTCAGTGTCAGTGATATTGGATCAGCACGTATAAGGCTACAAAAACATATATATACTTACAGAAAATAAGAATAAAATAGTAACTGTGGTATTTCATCAAACACATGTCATAGGACACTGATACGTGTCCGATACGCACATCGAATCAATACCAATTCCTACCAAACTCACTCTACAGCTAAGGGACACCTAGATGGATTCAACTATGAAAAGAAATCTGAGATTTGAAAGGGTTTGATGTGATTTACCTATTGAGAGTAGATCTTAATCAAAAAGCCCAAAATGAGATGTTCCCTTCAAATAGCAATGGCCAAATAAGCTCTAATCTATGCAAGCAAGCTTCCTTCAACTTCTATTCTAGAAATGAATCCAAATGCAAGTGAGTGGGATCAATTTGGTGGAGGAATGGTGAGATTTGACAATTTGGAGAAGAAATATTAGGGTTTCCAAAAGGGGGATCTCTAAAAGCGGCAAGTGTCAAATAAGAGACATTATATAGGGGGTTGGGGGCCTCTATATGGCTGTTATGGCTAGCCAACAAGTTAGGGTTAGGGTTTTATTGAGAAAATAGGCTATGGGCCAATATACTAATTAGTTGATTCAACACTAGCTAATAGGCCCAACTACACATAGCACATATTCTCCTCATGCACCCAAGTCACGCTCAAGTTAACTTGAGTCAACTTAAGTTAGATTAGGGTCCCACACAATTCTACCATGCTAACTAAGTCACCAAAGTCAAAGTCAAACACTAGGCTAGTCTCTATAGTCTCAACTAGCAAAAGTCAAAAATCACAACCAACAATCAAACAATAATAAAAAATTTAAAAAATCATAATGACCAAAATACCCTCAAGCTAAAATGTGGTAGTGACATCAGCTAATTGCTATTCTATGTCAACATACTCTAAACAAATATCACCTTACAAAATATGGTCTCTAAGAAAATGATGTCTTATTTCTATATGTTTAGTGCGTGAGTGACAAATAGGATTCTTTGTGAGATTTATCGAGCTGGTGTTATCGCAGTAAATGGGGATGTGGTTGTAAGACAATTGATAGTCTTCTAAGGTTTGCTTCATCCATAAAATCTGGGTACAACAACGTCCTGCGGCTATATATTTAGCCTCGATTGTTGATAATGCACAGAATATTGCTTCTTAGAAAACCAAGAGACCGAGGATTTTCCTAGGAAATGACATGTGCCACTGATACTTTTATGATCGATCTTGCATCCAGCAAAATTTGCGTCTGAATAACCTATTCGGTCAAACGAATCAAGTTTTGGATACCATAGCCCAGTTGTCAAAGTACCTTTAAGGTATCGTAAGATATGCTTAACGGCGCTCACATGTGATTCCTTAGGACAAGCCTGATATCGTGCACATAAGCATACTAAAAATATAATGTCTGAACGACTAGAAGATAAATAAAGTAAACTACCAATCATACCTCTGTACTTACGTACTTTAGCTAGTTTACCACTTTCATCCATATCAAGCTGGGTAGACGGTGCCATAGGAGTTATGATTGGTTTGACATTGTCCATTTCAAACTTCTCTAGCATGCCTTTTGTATATTTGGCTTGATTGATGAAAATTCCTTGTAAATTTTGTTTGATTTGTAGCCGAAGGAAGAAAGTTAGTTCTTTCATCATGCTCATTGCAAGTTCACTCTGCATACACTTAGCAAACTCGTTGCATAGCATCTCATTTGTCAATCCAAAAATAATGTCATCTATATAGATCTGTACTAATAAAATATTCTTATCCACAGATTTTATAAAAAAGAGTAGAAACAACCGTTCTTTTTGAAAAATTGTGTTCAAATAGGAAGAAACTAACGTGCTCATACCATGCACGAGGTACTTGTTTGAGTCCATTAAGAGCCTTACGAAGCTTGAATACATGATCTGGTCTTTTAAAATCTTCAAAATCGGGAGGTTGTTTAACAAAAACTTTTTCTTTTATAAAATCATTTAGAAAAGCACTTTTGACATCCATTTGAAAAAGTTTAAAACCATGAAAATTTACAAAAACATAAAACATACAAATGCATTCTAGTCTAGCAACCGAAGCATATGTCTCATCGTAGTCAGTGCCTTCTTCTTGATTATAGCCACTAGACGTGCTTTGTTGCGTGTGACTAACCCATTCTCATCTAATTTAATTTGGAAAATATATTTATTACCAATGACCGGATGATCACTAGGTCTGGGAACAAGTTCCCAAACTTGATTTTGTTCAAATTGGTTAAGTTCCTCTTGCATTACAGAAATCCAAAATTTGTCATAAAAAGCATCTTCAACATTCTTTGGTTCTATCTTAGAAATAAAATCTATATTAGCAATAATATCTCTAGTACTTGAACGAATACTTACATCTTTAGATACATCACCTATTACCAGTTCTTCTGGATAATTTAGGGTAAATCATAATCGCTTCGACAGACTTTTCAGATATGAGGTTGGTGTATCTTCGGGTGTTTTGCTTGAGGGAGTTCTATGATCTTCATTATGACCGTTCAACTCGTCGAATGTGACGTTTATTGATTCTTCAATAACAAGTGATCTTTTATTGAACACTCTGTATCCCTTGCTCTTTGCTGCATATCCGAGAAATATTCCTTCATCAGCTTTCTCGTCAAATTTTCCTAAGTTGTCTTTAGTGTTTAAGATAAAATATCTGCATTCAAACACATTGAAATGGCTGATATTAGGAGTTCTATTGAACCATAATTCATAAGGAGTCTTTTTGGATATGGGTCTAATAAGAACTCTGCTTAACACATGGCATGTTGTATAGACAACTTCTACCCAAAAATATCTTGGAAGATTATACTGGTTAAGCATAACTCTGGCCATATCGCCAAGAGTTCTATTCTTCCTCTCCACAACACCATTTTGTTGAGGAGTTCTAGAGTAAGAGAACTTATGTGATAAACTATTTGAATCACAAAAAGTTTTAAACTCATGGTTATCAAATTCTCCTCTATGATCAATTCGAATTCGAGTAATCATGAATCCTTTCTTATTTTATAACTTTTTACAAAAGAAAATAAATTCAGAAAAGGTCTCATTTTTATTTACAAGAAAGTAAACCCAAGTATATCATGAATAGTCATCAATTATTACGAAAGCATATAGCTTACCTCTAAGACCGGCGACTCTACTTGGTCTAAATAAGTCCATATATAATAATTGAAGTGGTCGAGAGGTACTTACAACATTTATTAATTTGAAAGATGATCTAGATGCCTTGTTCTTTTCATATTCGGCACAGACTATATCTTTCTTGAAAGTAATATCAGGTAAGTTTCTTTGTGGATAGTCTTACAATAGTGTCCATGTTTGCATATCCAAGACCTATATGCCATACCCAGCTTTCGTCTTGAGATGTGTATGGACACTTTCATGTACTATTAGTACTTTCTGACAGATATAAAACATAAATATTATCCTTTCTTATTCCCTCAAAAGAGATTATTCCAGAAGATTTATCATAAATAAAACATTTATCCTCAACAAAATTAATTCTATAACCATGATCAGTCAATTGACTTATGCTCAGTAGGCTATGTTTTAATTATGTTACTAAACATACATCTTTAATAATAAGAGATGGTACCTATGTCACCATAACCAATTATATGTCCTTTTAAATTGTTTCCAAAGGAGACATAGCCTTCTTTTTTCATTGATAGAGTTGTAAATAAAGTATTATCGCCCGTCATATGTCTGGAGCAACCACTATCGAGAATCCATTTGCTTCTACTGGAAGGAGGAAGGTCCACCTACAATACAAGTTGAAGATGTATGTCACTACCAAAATCCTAGATAGGGCTATTTTTGTCAATTTATATTATTTGAGTATTTATTTGAATTAATTATTGTAAAGGTTTCATTTATTGTTAGTTTGGCCTATTAATTAAACCTTAACTTGTGAACCCAACAAGATTAGACATGACCACTTGAGCCCAAAACCTAGGATGAACACAACTAGCTTGATTTAAGTCATGTTAGGCTTAGTTTAGACTAGAAATTCATTTCATACTTAGAGCACATTTAACCCTTAAGTTAGGAGATTGTTCATTATGACTTGAGAGGACAAAATAGACATTTTAGAGAGGATTTTAGGGCTCCCATGTTGGCTGGTAATAAAGAGCCATTAAACCCTCTACTTCTTCATTTGGAAGCCTCCATAAACCCTAGAAGAGACCCACTTCAAGCCCCCTTCCATTCCATTCAATCCATTCACCAAAACTCTCCAAATTTCTTTCTAAACCTCTATTCTATAAGGCTAAATGCTTAGAGACCAAGGAGCTCATGGAGAAGTGTCCAAAAGAGGAGGAATTGTGCCCAACTTGACACAAGAGCATCCCTAAGGGTTTTTATTGGAAAATCAATCATCCAATAGGTAAAACCCTTGTATTTTGTTGATTTTGAGATCCTTCTTCATGCATGACACGTGTAGGAACACCCACATTCGTTAGGGGTACCCTTGGGGAGGTGAACAAGGCTCTAACACTTATTTTTGTGCATTTTATTTAGAATTTTTATGCCATCCTTGGAGAAATCCGAGGAGAGCCCCCCTCCCCAAGTGTTTGTTGAAATGCCTCATAGGCTATTCATGGTTTTGTTTTCAGTTTTTGAGACATTTTGTATTGGTTGTTCTTTAGTTAGCCTCTCCATTGGTTGTCCTAATGATTTCCTTAGTATTCTCACTAGTTTTTATACATATTCATATGTTACATGTTATCTATATAGTATGTTATATATATATAGATGTCATATCTATATATGTATGCATTGGTTTTGAGTTGGGGGTCTTCACTGTCAAGTGAACTATGGGTGTGTGTGTCTGTGAGATGGAAAAATAGGAACATCAGCTTATCAAAAGCAGCAACAGCAATAAGCAGCAGCAGCAGCAGTAAGTAGCAGCAGCAACAACAACAGTAAGTAGTAGCAGCGGTAAGTAGCAGCAGCAGTAAGTAGTAGCAGCTGCAGCAGTAAGTAGCAGCAGTAGCAGCAGCAGCAACAGTAAGCAGCAGCAGCAGCAGCAATTGCATATGTTGCATCATGGGTAGTAAAGGAGATGGCCACTGGGTTCAGATTTGTGTATCAGAGAAATTTGGATTTATGTATCAGAGGATCGAGGGGATATAGGAATTAGGTGTATTAGAATAGAGTGTTAGAGTATTGGTTGGTATCAGAACATGAGGGCAGTGGGGAGTTCAAGTGGTTCTGGCACTTAGCCATTTCTTGTGAGAGTAGATGTTAGTTAGGATAACTTAGTATCCTAGCAAGAGGGGTTTGTGCCCAATGCGGATGTATTAGTTAGTTTAGATGGGATATGTGTATCTTGAATATTAGTTTATATGGCCTTGGTTAGGAGGGTTGTTTAGTTTTGTTAGTTGGTAAGGTATTTTAGATGTATAGCTCAATACTATCTATATTTATATATTTGGTGTAGGTAATATCTATATATATAGGATGTAGGGTGTCCACCTATTAGCCTAACAGGAGTTTAAGCCTATAGTCTAGGTAGTATAATACCTGAAAGAGTTTAGAGTATCCCATATACATAGGTATTCATGTATAAGGTAATGAGTTATTACCTAGATATTGTATAGGATACTCTCTAAATGATCTAGGTATGGGGTTTTGGGCTAGTGGCCTAAGTAAGGGTAATTACCTATTAGGCTAAGGTAATAGGCTAATACCTTAGATATCTAGGAAGGTTTACCTATAGTCTAAGGTATAGGGTATTAGCAAGGTATTGAGGATTACCTAGGTGACTAAGGTAATATGTATGTTAGGATTGGGTATTTGCCTACTAGCAAAGTAAATGAGAAGTTACCCTATAGCCTAAGGTAGATTGATATATATATATATATTTTTTATATATATAAGGTATATATACATATATATATATATATATATATATATATATATATATATATATATATATATATATATATATACATAAAATATATATATATATATATATATATATATATATATATATATATTTATATATATATATATATATATATATATATATATACATGTATAAGGTAATAAGGGTAATGTTGGGTATATAGATACTATATTTGGGTATCTTGGTAGGTAATGGTTGATATGGGATGTTTTAACCTAGATTTGACCATAGTTGATCAATGTTGACTATTTTGACTAGAAGTCAACTTTGGGTCAGCATCTGACCTAGATTGGACTAGGAGTTTACCAGAGTTGACCAGTTGACCAAAAGTCAACTGTGGATTAACACTTGACCTAGTTTGACATAGATTACATATCACGCACTAGAAAAGCATGTCTATCACTGTTAAACCCTATTTAACACATGTATATCTCATATTTAGGTCTGTGACTCCACTTTGAGCCTCGATTCAAATTGACATCACAGGACAGCAGGCGAGTACATTCTCTGATAGTTTTTATTGCTTTGATATCTACTATATCCGATTCAGTTGTAGTATTTTACTTGATTCTCGACACGAGGATACATGGACTAGTATACGTTAGATCTCGTCATGAGATGTTATTCCTAGTTTACCTGGTATATGGGTACATTATTCGATCCTATTTTATGTACTTGTATAGACACCGCTTTGGGAGTGGACTGGCCCCCTGTTCTTAGAATCTCGTGTCATGATGTGTCATGGTTGGATCCATTATGTTATTAGGAGATAGAAGTTATTAGAGGTTATGTGATCAATACCCCCTCTTGTTACTACTTGTGCATAGGTCTACCCTCACTATACGTAGGGTGTAGCCTTACCTGATACTACTTGTGTATAGCTTTTTATTTTGGCCGGCCTGATCCTCTATACTACTTGTGCATAGTCGATCAAATGGAACAGCCTGATGTAGACCCAAGTCTATCACATAACACTCTAATATCTCAAGGCACTGTTTATATTTATATTGTATATTAGCTGTTTCTGTACTGCTTTATATTCCAGTATTTCACACCATGACATGGTATTCAGTTCACCTGTGTTGTTTTACTTCCAATCTTGATATTTTATCTTGTATTCTATTATAACTGTCTCTTATAGTATTTGTCAATTCATTTGAAACTGATGTTGACATTTGTACTTGCTCATATCATCACAGGATAACCCTACATGTTTTTCAGAGGACTTAGATGCAGACTGCTCAACCTTCTATGGGTATGGCATTGATGGAGACTACGACCATGACCTTCTTGTGGAGCCGATGCTCGCTTGTAGTGACTTACATTAGTTAGGTTTTTACTGGATTGCATTCCAGCTTGATACTTTGGACTTGTAGTATTTATTTGGGATTTGTATTATGTCTTAAATTTGAAACTTGTGGCTGTGACTTTGCATCTATTTCAGTCTATCTATTTCCATCTTTATCACTGTCATATTCGTGATTGTCTTCCATAGATTTCATGTGATTGAGTTGTGATTATATTCCTCCGTGCGAAGATAACAGATGTCACTTCCTGTTCCCAGAATACGTAAATTTTTGATTTTTTTGTATGTGGTATCTAGCACATGTATCTTGATTATATATCATGTATTTGTAACTGGCCAAGGCATAGAATAGTATCTCATCACAGATTAGTGTGCCACCTCTTGTCCTTGTCTGGTTGTAGGCGTGGCTCACTACTTCGATGATAAGATATCTGAACCTTATGGTTAGGATTTTATTTAATTAATTTAGTTAGTTGTATCATGTAGCATTTAACATGTTATTAGTCATATGGTTTAGAGCATGCTTAAGATTATGGTTTCTTTTAGTCAACCCAACCCCTATATATATTCTCTTCCTCACTCTCTCTCCTCATTCACTTTTTATTTCATTTATTTTCCTCAAACAACATTTAGGCAAGTTCATCTTTCACCAAATGGAGAGATTCTTGCATTTTTCATTTCTTGATTTTTTTTCTTTTGACATGATTTGTCTATATTGTTCTTCTTATCATCCTCTACAAGTTTAGTTCTTGGAGTTTTTCATTTTAATGGCTAGTTTTGTGTAGATCTAAGTTTCTAAAACTAGGGTTTTATAGATTTTTGTTGTTTTGATCTATCAAACTTCTTTACTTTCAAAAATTACTTGTTTCATGTTGTAAGGAATTTCATTCTACCCAATTTTGGCTTTTGAACCACTTGATTTCAACTTTGTATGAGAAAGTTATGCCATTTCCTTGTTCATGGGCTCCCCACACCTTTTGGTGCTATCGGGACGATGAACAGTGCAGCGCGCCCGCCCGATTTTCTGCCACGTGCCCGTACGTCGTGCTTGTGTACGCTACGTAACTTGCACGCTGTGCGCCCGCGCGATTTTTTGTCGCGTGCCCGTGTGTCGTGCTTGCGCGCACCTTGTGTCGTGGGTGGTTTGGCCCGCGCGTGCAGTATGTTTTGCACGCAGTGCGCAGTCCGCACATCGTACATGAGCGCACCTTGTGTAATAGACATTTTTTCCCGTGCATGCAGTGCGCCCATGCGCAGATTGCCTTGAATGACTGTTTTTGCCTCTTTGAGGTGTTTTGTAGCTAAAATCTTGAAAATCTCAAAACATGATAGTTGTATTTGTCTTGGCTTCTAGAATCTTCTTGTCTCACTTTAACCAGAATTCATATGTAACTTTATGTCACGAGGGGTCCACGTGACTTCCTGACTTGACCGTGTTCCTGACCTGATTACCTGTATGCGTGTTGGTACATATTCTAAGTGTGTATTTAGATACAATATTAGTATGCACAGCGGTGCTATTTAATGAGTGCACTGAGGTGTGACTCTGCGTGCTAAGTGATCATTCGTGTTATATATCAATACATGTATACCTTCCAGCACAGTTATGGTAATTGGTCAGTAATAGTATCGTGGTATAATGATTATTGTTTGATGTATTACACTAAGCCTGGATCTAGATTTGGGACTCCTTGAGCCGATGTGGATTCATACTTAGGGTACACGTACTATGGTACGACATACAGGAGGATGACCATGTGATGACGACATGTAATTCCAAGATTAAGATAGGGTTAATCTAAGCAACTTAAATCGGTAGAAGCATTGAAAGGGAACAGAATCTCGAGATCGTACGTCACCAGCCACCCCAGGTCCTGTCTTGATGTATCGGGTTGGCCGCCATCGATACAGCTTCATCCGCCTATAGTAGATGACTACATCCAACTCCTACGTGCTATGTGTGATATGTTTTAGCACGGTGGCCTTACGGGGGACCGGTACATAATCAAAGTGGTACGCGTATTTATATATATATAATGGATTGGCAAGCCCTGCTTGGAAGCGATACGATCTGAGGATTCCTATATATTGCCTTACTGGGATAATCCAGACAAATCATAGAAAGCCGTAGGATTGATTGGCCGCTTGTAAGCCGACTTATTTTTTATATGTTTTTTTATGTTAGCAACTGAGGAACATGGACTATCGTGGTGCATGGTCCAACCCATGTCCTTGTTTGGTTGATTGGTTGGGCTATTGTGCTACGATAGGCTATGGACCGAAGTTGCGATCAGAAGCCCTTCACCTCTCCATGATTATAGGATATATCTTATCTCGGCACGATATTGAAACCGTTTGTCCTTATTTGGTTGAAAGGGTATCGTATTGTCTCGATGATATGGTATAAGCCTATAACTCGTGAATCAGGTCTTAATTTACTCAATAGATTTTGTCTTATTCGTTATGTGCTCCCTTGTGGTACTTGCTATTCGGGGCCTGACCCTGCTGGTTTTGTTTGGCCAGATATCGTAGCAACGCCAGAGGATCCAGCCTTCTATCCGAACAATGGTGCACACCAGGAGTATCGGTGCCAGGGACCATGAGTGGGTTTCTTCTTTACTGCTCTGATATCTTCTATTTTGTACTTGGCTTTTAGCCACCGGCACCTGTTTAGCCGGCTGTTCTGGACATTAGTTTCCTTTTAATAATTGTAATTAAATCAGACTACAGCTCACTACGGTTATGTACCTATGACTCTCGGCACTAGCTTATCATTTTGTATAGTTAGGCTCATGATTTATTTTGATGAAGCGTCGGGGATGCCTTACTACTTTGTCTTATATGATCATTATTTACTGCTTCTTGTTTTGATTGATTGAGACATAGATGCTCTATGAGACCATAGGAGACTTAATTGTAGCATGCACCCCCTTGTCCCTTGACAGCTACGATTGTCGTATGACGTTTATACACCTCATATGGAGTAGCTGGCCTAGTCTGTCTCAGTATTCCGGTACTGGGGCATGACAAGGTTTTATTAGTGGCCCATGTAGGTCTGAATTTCAGACTTATGGGGTGTTACTATTATAGGAGTCTTAATCAAAACATGTTTCCTTTGATCTCCTGATTCGTCTTCTCTTTCTCCTATCTTGATTGCTAACTTGATTCTCATCCTCGATTCCTTTACGTCCTGTCTTTTGATACTTTGTATCCTTTCCTTTAGGGGCACATCGTTCTCGACTATTAGAGGAGCTGGCATAGGAGAGAATCCAATCGAGCAGGGACCAGTTGAAGATCAGCAAGGGGTAGCCCCTCTACCTGGATAGATTCACATCGAGAACGTTACCGAGCATGAGCCAGTTGAGCTACAGAGGCCAGAGGTTCCCGTACCTCCAGTGATGCTGGTAGTACCAGTAGCACTAGACGCACCAGCACTATTACAGATTATCAGAGGTTTATTAGAGACCCAGCAACACCAGACGGCAGCCCAACAGCAACAACAGACCCAGCAGCAAGAACAGAATGTATTACTGAATCAAGGGTTACAGCTAGCTCTTGAGAGGAGCATCAGGAATGACTCAGGAGCGTCAGAGAGGTTTTGCCGACTTAACCTGAGGTACTTTGATGGCAAGGAGGATGCCATTATAATGGATGCTTGGACTCAGGATATTGAGGCCATATTGACAGCAGCAAAGGTTCCAACAGAAGAGAAGGTTGACTAGGTCAGACTGTTACTTCAGGATCTCGCTCGCGACTGGTGGGCATCAGAAGAGGTTGGTATGAGGCATCCTATTCCATGGGATAGCTTCAGTACCAGGTTTAAGGCCAATTACTTTGGTGTGGTAGCTTGGTATGAGCTTCAGCAAAGATTTATCAGCCTCAAGCAGGCTGGTAGGACGATAGATGGCTATGCAGCAGAGTTGTGCAGATTGAATCGGTTTGCACCTGCGATGGTTGCGACAGAGCCAGCAAAGTCTATGAGGTTCCAACAGGGACTTCACTTAGAGATTATGCAGCTGGTCGAGAGGTACGACTACTAGACATTCGATGCAGTATTGATGGCGGCTCGGAGGTACGAACTTACTATCCAAAGGTTATCAGCAAGGAATGGAGGCTAAAAAAGGTCTCATACATAGAGTACAGGAGGAGGAGGAGCAGTACCTCAGACGTCAGCACCAGTGCCTGGCATCCGTATTCGTGATGCAGCACCGGTCACAATAGTTGTGACTACACCATTTCGACAACAGCAACCGAGACACCAACAACGTTAGAAGGCATCAGTAGGTTGCACTTATTGTGGTAAGGGAGGGCACACTCGGGAAGTGTATCGGTTAGCGAATGGGCAGTGCTTGAGGTGTGGAGGTTCAAACCACCGCGTAGCTAATTACCCACAGATACAGAGGCTAGGATGGCCAGCTCAACAGTTTTCAGTATTGCCAGCTCCAGAGGTAGTACCGTATCAAGGACCAGCACTAGCAGTGAGGCCACTAGCCCAGTGCCCATTACTGACGTAGGCTCAGATGTACCGACAAGTACAACATCAGGCAGGGCTGCAGAGGCCGCAGCAGCAGGTCCATGAAAGGCAGCAGCAGGGGGTTTGGCAGGATCAGAGGTAGGTAGAATTTGAAGTATTATAGTAGAGGTTAGCCGAAGGCGGTCAGATTGTGGGTAATTTTCAGTATTATCCATTATAATTCCTTGAGTTCTATATTCGAAGAGTGAAGGCGACTTTCTCGTCTCACTCATCTGCTCTCGTATCATGTGATACGTGATATTCATCATGTGTCTGGATTACGAGAGTACGTCCTGGGCAGAGTCTCGTTCTTGATTAAGTCATTGGTACCGACTTATCTCAAGCGTTGACCCCTGTCCACTTTGGGAGTCAGCGTAGGAACTCGAGGACGAATTTCTATCCAACTAACTTGGGAGACATATTTTATTTGTATGTCTTCGATCACTTTCCTTTAAGGGTATGATTATTGTTTGTACTTTTACTTAATTGCTCTTTCTTTTGTAATCTGTACATATGCCATGTGTTGTTTGATAATTGTGCTTCCTATATGTTATGAGTGTATTTCGTGATCGGAGAGCACGCTCGACTAGCCTTATCAAAATTCTGAGGACGAAATTTTTCTAAGGAGGGTAGAGAATTCACTCCCCGTTTCCGGAATACGTAAATTTTTAATTTTTCTGTATGTGGTATCTGGCACCTATATCTTAATTGTATGTATCATGTTTTTGTAACTGGCCATGGCATGGAACAATATCTCATCGCGGATTAGTGTGTCACCACTTGTCCTTGTCTGTTTGTAGGCGTGGCTTACTACTTCGATGATAAGATATCTGAACCATGTTGTGGTTAGGATTTTATTTAATTAATTTAGTTAGTTGTATCATGTAGCATTTAACATGTCATTAGTCATATGGTTTAGAGCATGCTTAAGATTAGGGTTTCTTTGAGTCAACCCAACCCCAATATATATTCTCTTCCTCACCCTCTCTCATCATTCACTTTTTATTTCATTTATTTTCCTCAAACAACATTTAGGCAAGTACACCTTGTACCAAATGGAGAGATTCTTGCATTTTTTATTTCTTGATTGTTTTCCTTTGATATGATTTGTCTATATTGTTCTTCTCATCATCCTCTTCAAGTTTAGTTCTTGGAGTTTTTGATTTTAATGGCTAGTTTTGTGTAGATCTAAGTTTCTAAAACTAGGGTTTTATGGATTTTTGTGGTTTTGGTCTATCAAACTTCCTTACTTTTAAAAATTACTTGTTTCAGGTTGTAGAGAATTTCATTCTACCCAATTTGGCTTTTGAACAACTTGATTTCGACTTCGTATGAGGAAGTTATGCCATTTTCTTGTTCATGGGTTCCCCACACCTTTTGGTGCGGTCGGGACGATGAACAGTGCCGCACGCCCGCACGATTTTCTGTCGCACGCCGTGCTTGCGTGCAACGTGCGCCGTGGGTACTTTTGCCCTCGTGCATATTGCAACTTGTGCGGCTGCACGCCCGTGCGATTTTCTGCCGCGCGCCACGCTTGCGCGCAACGTACGTCGTGGGCACGTTTGCCCTCGCTTACATTGCAACTCGCGCGGCCGCACGCTCGCATGATTTTTTGCCGTGCGCCCGTGCGCTGTGCTTGAGCGCAACTTGCGTCGAGGGCACTTGTGCCCGCGTGCGCTGCGCAACTTGCGCACCGCGCGCCCGCACAATTTTTCTCCATGCGCTAGCGTGCCATGCTTGTGCGCACCTTGCACCGTGGGCGGTTTGGCCCGCACGTACAATGTGCAGTCTGCACACCGTGCATGCGCACACCTTGCGTCGTGGGCATTTTTGCCCGCGCACGCAGTGCGCCCGTGCGCAGATTGCCTTAGATGACTGTTTTTGCCTCTTTGAGCTGTTTTGTAGCTAAAATATTGAAAAACTCAAAACATAAAAGTTGTAATTCTTTGTCTTGGCTTCCAGAATCTTCATGTCTCACTTTAACCAAAATTTATATGTGACTTTTATGTCATGAGGGGTCCACGTGACTTCCTGACTTGATCGTGTTCCTGACCTGATTACCTGTATGCGTGCTGGTACCTGTTCTAAGTGTGTATTGAGATACAATATTAGTATGCACTGTGGTGCTATTTAATAAGGGCACTGAGGTGTGACTCCGTGTGCTAAGTGATCATTCGTGTTATATGTCAATACATATGTACCTTCCAGCACAGTCACGGTAATTGGTCAGTAATAGTATCATGGTATAATGATTGTTATTTGATGCATTACACTAAGCCTGGATCTAGATTTGGGACTCCTTAAGCCGATGTGGATTCATACTTTTGGTACACGTACTATGGTACGACAAATAGGAGGATGACCATGTGACCACGACATGTAATTTCAAGATTAAGATAGGGTTAATCTAAGCAACTTAAATCGGTAGAAGCATTGGAAGGGAACAGAATCTCGAGATTGTACGTCACCAGCCACCCCAGGTCCTGTCCTGACGTATCGGATTGGCCGCCACGGATACAGTTTCATCCGCCTATAGTGGATGACTATGTCCGACTCCTACGTGCTATGTGTTATATGTTTTAGCACGGTGGCCTTACGGAGGACCGGTGCATAATCAAAGTGCTACGTGTATATATATAATGGATTGGCTAGCCCTGCTTGGATGCGATACTATCTGAGGATTCCTATATATTGCATTACTGGGATAATCCAGACAAATCATAGAAAGTCGTAGGATTGATTGGCCGCTTGTAAGCTGACTTGTTTGTGATATGTTTTCTTTTGGTAGCAACTGAGGAACATGGACTATCATGGTGCGTGGTCCAACCTACGTCCTTGTTTGGTTGTTAGGTTGGGCTATTGTGCTGCGATAGGCTGTGGATCGAAGTTGCGATCAGAAGCCCTTCACCTGCCCATGATTATAGGATATATCTTATCTCGGCACGATATTGGCACCGTTTGTCCTTGTTTGGTTGTAAGGGTGTCATATTGTCTCGATGATATGGTATAAGCCTATAACTCATGAATCAGGTCTTAATTTACTCAATAGATTTGGTCTTATTCATTATGTGCGCCCTTGTGGTACTTGCTATTCGGGGCCTGACCCTGCTGGTTTTATTTGGCCAGATATCGTAGCAGCGCCAGAGGATCCAGCCTTCTACCCAAACAATCGTGCACACCAGGAGTATGGGCGCCAGGGACCATGAGTTGGTTTCTTCTACACTACTTTGATATCTTCTATTTTGTACTTGGCATTTAGCCACCGGCACCTGTTTAGCCGGCTGTTCTAGACATTAGTTTCCTTTTACATAATTGTAATTAAATCAGACTGCAGCTGACTATGGTTATGTACCTATGACTCTCGGCACTAGCTTATCATTTTGTATAGCTAGGCTAATGATTTATTTTGATGAAGCGTCGGGGATACCTTACTGTTTTGTCTTATATGATCATTATTTACGGCTTCTTATTTTGATTGATTGAGACATAGATGCTCTGTGAGACCATAGGAGACTTGATTGTAGCATGCACCTGTAGCACCCAGTTTTCTAGATGAGGGTAATTTTAAAATTTTATAATTATTATTATTATTTATTGATATTTATTTTATATTATAATTTTTGGTGATTTTTATTCATTTTTAAATTATTTAGAAACAGTTTTAAGTCATGACTTGTGATTTTGATGTGCTGCCAGTGAAATCCTAGAGACTGTATGACCTAGAGCCTAACCATGTGATTAGGGATATTTAATTATCATTTTTAGCCTATGGGTAATTTGGTCATTTTGACTTATTTGAATTATTTGATTATTTATTGAATTGGTGAATTCTAGTTTGACTTTGACTTGTTGAGACCTAGTGGACTAGCCTAGAACCTAACCCTAGCTATGGTAACCCTAGTCTAACTTGAGTTAACCCATTTTAGTCATTAGAAGTTAGTTTTAGAATGAGAGGATTAAGTTTAGAATAAACTAGTCATGACTTATGGTTTAATGCAATGACTTACGATTTCATGACTTAATGACTTGTGACTTAAGCCCATAGCCCAAATAACTAAACCCTAACCCTAGAAATCAGCCCATGGCCAGCCACTTAGGGCTTCCCCCTTCCCTATAAGTATTCTCCCAATTAGTTCTTGCCTCTTTTGTATTGAAGGAGCACTTAGAGAAGGAAAGGTTTGTTAATTCTTCCCCATTCCATAGATTTTCCATTTTAAATCCTTTTCAACTCTAGTTTCTTGCATTATAGCTTAATACCCTTCTATTTCCTGTGTATGGAGAGTAATCCCAGCCTTGGGACAATTTGGGAGCATTGGCTATCAAGAAGGAATCCCCCATTTGGAGCTTTATCATGCTATTTGCACCTATAGGTAAATCTCCTCAAATTGATCTAAAATTATGTTTTCTTTGCATCTAGGGCTAGATCTTGGAGTCCCCTAGTTGTTCCTGGAGTTTGAGCAAATTTTGTGTCCATTTGGTGCCCGTATCGGGCACGTGTCAATGTGTAAGTGTAGGTGTTTGATGAAATGTCACTTAGGAATTTATTTTCGATTTTTGTAAATGTAATTACATGAATTTGTAGATCTAAGTAGGTACATTAATTTTAGTGAATGATGTTAGGTATTTTGGTGTCGTTTTATGTCATTTTTTTGGTGTTGGACATGCGTGCACGACACGAGCGCACTGTCCTGCATCACGGGCAGGATATCTCGCTGTGTCGGACACGTGGACACGCCAAATTTTGGGAGGATGTCAGGTCACTGAATGACATCATCCTCCCAAATTTTGGGGCTATTTGGTACAGTATGCGAGGAGTTCTCCTCCTCGCACTGGCCACACTGGCCGCGCGCGCGCGCTGTGCACGCGTGAATTCTAGCCACTAACACGGCTCTAAAGCTGACACGACACATGTCTAGGACACGTTACAGGGCCATAGACACGTAGCCCTATATGGGGCGAACACGTGGACGTGACCACGACATGTGTCGTGCAACGTGTCGTGTCCTAGAGTGACACACACGCGTGCACGATACTTCCTGAACACAGTTTTTTGTCTGTGAATGTGTGGTCGTTTGGACACGTTGTGTCCACTTGGTTGGACACAAACACCCCCTGTGACACGTACACGTGTGCTAGATTAGTTACCAATCTCTAGTTTAACATATTAACTTGAATTTGATACTCGAAATTGGTTTTCTTAAATCACTGATACTTAGGTTGCTATTTCGAAAATCCTGAACTGATTTCAGTTTAATCTGATTTAAATGATGTTTTTAAATTGCCACATTGATTCCTACATGTGTATTAGTTCCTACTAAGTTGGTTTTGCAAGTTAGATTAGGTTTTAATTGAGAAATGAGATTTTGATCATGGGAATGGACTGAACAGTCGACTGAATACACAGTTCTTTCCTGAAATTGAAATCCTAATTTTAATTCCCTGTTGTAACTGATTTTTGGATGTTTAATTGTTATGTTAAATCCTTACACATATGTATTAGCTAACTCTAGGATGGATTTGCATGTTAGATTAGTTTGTTAGCAAGTAAACAGGATTTCGATATTGATTTGGGCTGTGCAATGTGTTGACTGCTACAAATTCAGGAACTGAGATGTTGTTTTGTTTAATTCCAGTTTTAGACTAATTTTGATGTTAAATTTCATGTTAAATACTTTCACCTGTGTGTTAGCTACTATGGTTAGGATTTGCATTGGACAAATAGGGATTTCGAAATGGGTTTTTGATTGGTTTGGGTTAATGAAACTGTCACAAGCCTGAGAATCATATTTCTGAGATTGGCTTACACAATTGTTCACTGATTTCATATCACAACCCTGAGTTTAGTTCACTGTCATTTCCATTTCCTAGGAGCACTCGAAATCCTGAGTTTCATTGCCATGTTCAGTCATGTACATGCATATTAGTTCACTGTCATATAGTGCATCACACTGATTTACATTGCTTGAATGTTGGCTTGATGATTAACAAGATGGGGATTTCGATTTGGTGATTGTGTAGGGACTGTTAGCTAAGTCCCTGTTTTCAGTTTCCTGGAAATTATTCCTGAGATTCACTCACATCCCATTGATTAATGACACACACAAACTTTTCACATGTACACTCACCTACCCCCGTGCCATTACTGAAATCTTGAGTGTGATGCACCATACTATACCACACTGAATCCTATCATATAAAACTGCCATATTCCTATCAATTTAACTGTCATGACACATATCACACACACAAAAACCTGAGATTTATACACTGATTTGGTACACTGGTTTCATCTTGCAACAATACCTATACACACATTAATGACACACCCTACAGCTACATGTGTTACACACGCACACACTCAAATCTGTGAACAATGTCACATTGTATATTGTTTTTCCCCTTCATTTCCTTTGCATTACCATATATCACATAGCCCCTACTCACATCTCTATATCTATATATGTAATATATATGGATGTATGTATATGCAAGATAGATAATAAATGTATGAATGTAAGAATCTAATATACATAATGTATTAGGATAGTGTGTGTTTTGGTATTTTTAGTTAAGGGCTTAGAAATGGTAATGTATCCTATAGTGTATGTATATATATTTTTATATATATGTCTATGAGATATATTTAAGTATATGTTATGGTTTATGGGTTAGAACTTAGGAGTTTAGTTTTAATGTAGGTTTTAGATAAACCTAGACTAGTAGGGACCTATGTTGGCCAATAGTTGACCAAAACTCTAGATAATTGACCCAATAGTTTACGATTGACTAGAGTTGACCAAAAGTCAATATTAAGTCTAGATGTGACCTATTGACCTAGTTTGACTAGAGTATTGACTTAGGGTTGACCCAGAGTTGACCAAGTTTGACTTGGGCCTAGTTTGACCTAGACAGTTGACCAGGTTTGACTTAGAGTTGACTTTGACCTAGATTGACCTAGAAATCATGTAGATTGCATCGTAGACTTCACTTATCTTATTTTAAACATATTATAATCCATATTACTCTGTTTAGGGCATTGTGACTCCGGTGCAGACATCTGATATTACACGACTCTTTTCAAAGTAGCAGGCGAGTACATTCTCTGATAGTTCTCTCATTTATTTGTCAATTACTGTACTTCAGTTCTAGTTAGCTGTATGTGATTCTCTATTACAAACACGTATTGTTATTACTGAATCTATGTATACGACACACATAATTACTCGTCTTGCCTCTATTATTCGAATCACCATACGAATCACTATTCGAACCACCTATTCGTATCTTCATGTGCTGGTTGGACTTGTATTCGTCTTATGTGTTGGATTATGGATTCATTGTATTAGACTGGGCGGGGAAATACTGATTAGACATGTAGAAATATCCCCTATTCGAATCACCCCTCTGTGAATGATATTCGAACGATAGCCATCCCTCTCCTGATTAGTGTGTGGTGTGCCGTATTACCTACAGCCATTTACATGTCGAACTCGGTATTTTAAAACACACTTGGAGAATTTATTCAAATCATTGTTAGCTCATCATATGAATCACCTTATTCGTATCACCTTATTCGAATCACCTTATTAGAACAATGATTAGAATCACATTCGACTCATCTTGTATTAGACTCACATTGGGATTACACTCGACTTATATTTGTTAGGGTTATATACTAAAAGCATCACTTTTTTAGTAATATTATTTTCTTAAATTTTGAATGAGAATCATATGGACAAATGTTTGCATATTGTATTTGTTGCAAGTGTTAATACAAATGGCTGATATTCTATATTGTAGATAATATGGTGTGTGGTGTCACACAGAAGATCATATTATCAGTTCCCTATGGAGTATATAAATAGTTTACAACCTAGATGGACTTGGACAATCTATTGGAAAGGTTGTAGTATAATCTGGTATTAGTCTATCTTGACTATAGGTTTACACTAGTACACTTTGTGTGTATTGAACAGGACCACTTGAGGTTGTTCTCTTTGTATTGACTACATAAGAGAACAAACACCTCTGTTATTATTGATGCTTGTGCTCTTAACCCGGATATAATAACGGACATGTATATGCAGTGTGCATTATTTTGACTCATAAAAGAGTGAGATTCATTATGGATCAACAACCTCTATGAATTGGGTAATAACATTGTATGTATGATGGGCTGTTGATTATAAATGGAATCCATGTCCCGATACATCGGGTTGATGATGTCCCCTTAAGGAGCTCATAAGGATTGTCATGTAAACCCTGCAGGTGGATTATATTCGACATGACAAATAAAGTTGAGCGGTACTACTTAAGGATAAAAGATGTCGAATCAATATAGTTGTCAGTAACTTAATTTGATCGACGGACATACGATATCTTAACTTAGGGAGCCAAACGAGCATATAATAAAAGGAGCCCACAAACATAATTTAGGATTAGGGGGTAGTGCAACAATAGCTCATTAGTGGACCGAACTATTGTTAATGGGCCTGGATTGTGTGTTCGGGCTGAACACGGGATATCCAGATCCGTTAGAAGGCCTAACCCTAATTTCTTCCCATGGTCCTTGTCGTAGCCTATATATATCCTCTATTCTCTGGCCGCCAAATTACCGATCAGAAATCTGAAACTTTCTCTAAATTCGTGATTCACGTAAGGAGAGAAAGAGAGGGCTGTCAAGGAGAAGAAAAGGTTGGGAGATCGTCGCCCATACTGTAGAACCCTATAGGGGGGTGAATAGGAAAATTAAAAATTAACTACAACAATTGATGCAATAAAGACAATTGAAAGTAAAGAGTAGAAAGATCAAACGCAAACGCAAGGATGTATCCTGATATCCTCTTTTGAGGCAGTCCAGTCCCGGAACTCTCTCCGGCTTTAATCCACTATTTAACCAAATAGTACACACGAGTTTGGATCCGAAGAACTCGCCAACTTCAACACGAGTTTGGATCCGAAGACTCGCCAACTTCTACACACGAGTTTTCTTACGAAGGCTCGCCAACTTCAAATAAAAGAGGATGAGAACTTGTTAATCTTCTAACACGTGAAGATCGAAATGTACAACTCTTTAATACTCTAGCACTTTGGGAGAGGATGACAATGAAAAGCTTGGAAGAGTATTAATGGTGGAGCTCTTGGTTGTTGGAAAATTTATGAAAGAGTTGGTAATGAAGCTCAAGAGAGAGAGAGCTTCCTTTTATAAGAGAACCAAGAGTTGGTGGCATTTAATGCTCTGAATACAGACAGACCGGCATGCCGTCGGTATGCAGCGGCATACCGTCGGTATACCGGCCAAATAGTAACGGTCATATTAATGACCGTTTGAGAGCATTAAATGCGGCCATTAATGCTAGTCAGAGCAATTCGAAAACCAAATATTTGAAACTCAGTATACCGCCGGTATGCCGGAGCATGCCGCCGGTATGCCGACAATTTGTCACAGCAAGTTTTGAGTTGCTAAAAACGGTATACCGCCGGTATGCCGGAGCATGCCGTCGGTATGCCGACAATTTGTCACAGCAACTTTTGGGTTGCTAAAAACGGTATACCGTCGGTATGCCGGAGCATGCCGTCGGTATGCCGACAATTTGTCACAGCAACTTTCTGGACAAGAAAAGCGGTATACCGCCGGTATGCCGGAGCTTGCCGCCGGTATGCCGACTATTTGTCACAACAACTTTCTGTATTCTAAAAATGGTATAGCGCCGGTATGCCGGAGCATACCGCCGGTATGCTGCTCTGTAGCTATTTGATTTTTGACTTGTTCTTTTTACTGTCATCCGTCCTTAGGTGTTTACAGATATACCTAGACCAGTACAGACTCGAAGACTCTAAGCAGGAAGACGCCGTCTTATGCAGGGAACGCCGGTAACTGCTACAGTCTTTAAGGAAGAAGGAGAAAGCTCTTGAACGGAAGAAACCCATGTAGTAGATCTTCTGATAATATATGAATCTGAAGAACAGAAGACTAAACTACGAAGATGCTGTTAATTACTCAAAATAAAATGTGCCAACACATACGACGTCCAACTCGAGGAAGGAATACGTGCAGAAGATCTTGGGGTCGTCCGCTCGAGATTGCCAGGAATTACTTGTCTCCTTTCCGTCGCAGGTATAATTCGTGAACCCTAGTTTCCGCCTATGAAGGGTTAGAACACGTATTAGATTTTTTTTAACTTTCTATCGATCAATACGCACACCAAAGAAAGGGTCCTGGGAATTCCCAGTTCTATCAATTGGTATCAGAGCCACTTTGGATCTACGTTTTGATTGATACGTCCATGTTGTCCAATAAAACCTGCGCTATGTAATAGTCGGTAGATGTAGATCTTTCCTAACTCGATTTTACAGGCATCTTAGATCCAACTATTATGGTCCAATGCATCTTAGATCCAACTATTATTTGTATGACCGGAACAAGACCAGCATATTAATTTTATTTGTCATAAAGTTATGTTGACATGATAGTAAAATTAATAAGAAAAACCTACTTGAACAAAGTTGAATTTGTATACGTCCACACTATCGTGGCATGCTAAATTCATGGTGTTCAAGGTGTTGGTGAATTTTATATTATTGTTTTGAGGGAATCAATATTTAGTTAATTCAAAAAGTTTTTTTTGCCCTACATAATTTTATTTATGTGATTCTCAGGATTTCAAAAATGGGTTCTTTCAGTCCACTTATGGTGATTCTTAAAGAAAACAAACTTACTGGACCTAATTATATTGACTGGAAACGTATTGGATATTGTTCTGACTGCTGAGGAGTACAAATATGTACTTGTTGAGGAATGTCCACCTAAGCTTGATGCTAACTCTGATAAAGAGGTCAAAGAGGCTTATAAGAAGTGGTAAAAGGCAGATGAGATGGCGCGGTATTACATTCTGGCATCTATGTCAAATGTACTGCAACATCAGCATCAGGCCATGGCCACTGCTTATGACATGATGTATAACCTCAAGAAACTCTTCAGACATCAGAGTAGAGCAGCTAGGCAGTTTGCTATAAAATGTTTGCTGAATACAAAAATGGCTGAGGGTACACCAGTAAGGGATCATGTTCTCAAGATGATGGGTCATCTGAATGAGATGGAGATCCTTGGAGCTGAAATCGATGGAGAATCCCAGGTCGATATCATTCTCGGGACTCTGCCTAAAAGTTTTGACAATTTTTGCCTTAATTACAACATGAACAAAAGGTTGTATAGTTTGGCAGAACTTGCAAAAGAGCTACAGGATGCTGATTCTCTCTTTAGGCAGAGTGGTCATGTTTTTGTTTCTGAAAAGGCTTTTACTTCTAAGCCAAAAGGCGGTAAGAAGAAGAATAATATTCAGAAACAGGAAAACTCAGCAAAGAAGGGCATGGGACCTCAAGGCGCGGTGAAAAAGCTGAAAGGCAAATGTTTCAAGTACAAAGGGTCAGGACATTGGAAGACTGATTGTCCATTTCTCAAACAAGGGAACAAAGAAGGTATATCTCATTTACTAGTAGTTGAAACATGTTTAGCGGTGTTATCTACCGGCACCTGGTGTGTAGATACAGGAGCCACTAATCATGTCTGCAATACATTGCAGGGGTTCCAGGAAACCAGACGGCTCAGTAATGGAGAGATATGCTTGTTCATGGGTGATGCTACAAAAGTATCGGTCGTTGCATTAGGAGATGTTACTTTATCTTTTGGTACAAATAAGTCTTTGACATTGAGAGATTGTCTTTATGCACCTTCACTTAGAATGAATTTAGTTTCTGTTTCTATGTTAGTTAAGGATAGATATTCAGTTTATTTTAATGACAATATTGTTATTAGAAAGAATAAACATTTTATCTGTTCTGGTGCATTGGTTGATAATTTGTATGTTATTAATCCTATTTCGCCCACAATACAACTTATGGAAATGAATAATATGTCATCTAACTTAAATAAGAGAAAAGAACCTTCTTCTATTAACCAAACATATCTTTGGCACTTGCGATTGGGGCATATTAACCTAAGAAGGATTCAAAGACTGGTTGAAGATGGACCTTTGAGTTCATTGGAAGTGGAGGCACTACCAGTCTGTAAATCCTGTTTTGAAGGTAAAATGACCAAAAAGCCTTTTACAGCAAAGGGGTATAGGGCCAAAGATGTGTTGGAATTGATTCATTCTGATTTGTGTGGACCCATGACTATCCAAGCTAGAGGTGGCTTTGAATATTTTGTCACATTTATTGACGATTATTTAAGGTATGGATACATTTATTTGATGCGCCGTAAGTCTGAGTGCTTTGAGAAATTCAAAGAGTAAAAGGCTGAAACGGAGAAACATCATGGAAAATGTATCAAGTCATTACGATCAGATCGTGGTGGCGAGTACCTCTTTGGAGAGTTTAGGGATTATTTATCACAGGCTGGGATTGCATCCCAATTGACTGTACCTGGAACGCCGCAGCAGAATGGTGTAGCCGAAAGAAGGAATAGATCTCTTATGGAGATGGTTAGATCAATGATGAGTTATTCGAATTTGCCAGATTCGTTTTGGGGATATGCCTTAGAGACTGCAGCTTATATTTTGAACTTGGTTCCTTCTAAGTCAGTACCTCTTACTCCCACAGAGCTGTGGATTGGACGTAAGCCTAGTCTGAAACATATTCGCATTTGGGGTAGTCCAGCACATGTGCTGAATGGAAAAGCAGATAAGTTGGAATCTCGTACAGAAGTACGCTTATTTGTAGGCTATCCAAGAGGAACGAAAGGAGGTTTATTTTATAGTCCTAAGGATCAGAAGGTCATAGTTAGCACCAATGCCCGATTCTTAGATGAAGACTATGTGATGAACCATAAACCCACAAGTAGAGTTGTTCTAGAAGAACTGAGACGTAAGAAACCAAGTACTTCAGTACCAACAGTACAAGAGGATAAACCACAAATAACTGCACAACGTGTCACAAATGTTACACCACAACCGATAGTGCCTCGTCGTAGTGGAAGGGTTGTGATACAACCTGATAGATATATGTTCTTGGGAGAGTCGTCAGACTTCGTCCCTGAGGAACAAGATTATGATCTCTGTACCTACAATGAAGCACTCTAAGATAAATATGCAGAGTCTTGGCAAAACGCAATGATATCTAAAATAGAATCTGTGGATTCTAATCAGGTCTAGGAGCTTGTAGAACCACCCGTTGGTGTAAAAGCCATTGGATGCAAGTGGGTCTATAAGAGAAAAAGAGGATCAGACGGTAAGGTTGAAACCTTTAAAGCTCGACTTGTAGTAAAAGGTTTTACTCAAAGAGAGGGTATCGATTATGAGGACACCTTTTCTCCTGTAGCCATGCTTAAGTCTATCCGGATTCTTTTATCTATTGCAGCTCATCTCGATTATGAGATTTGGCAAATGGATGTCAAGACAGCTTTCCTTAATGGAAATCTTGAAGAAGACATCTATATGAAGCAACCAGACGGGTTCATTGAAAAGGGCCAAGAGCATCTTGTTTGTAAGCTCAAGAAGTCCATTTATGGACTTAAGCAAGCTTCCAGATCTTGGAACATATGTTTTGATCGGGTGATAAAATCCTATGGATTTGATCAATGTCAGGATGAATCATGTGTATACAGAAAGTATGACGGAAACGTGGTGGTATTCCTTGTACTTTATATGGATGACATCTTGCTCATTGGAAACAATGTGAAAGTGTTATCTGATGTAAGGGTATGGTTATCCAAACAGTTTGATATGAAGAACTTGGGAGAAGTAGGTCACATCCTTGGGATCAAAGTCCTACGAGATCGCAAGAAAAGGATGTTGGGCTTATCCCAAGCTTCCTATATCGTTACTGTACTAACTCATTTTAGTATGCAAAATTCTAAGAAAGGTTTCTTACCTTTTAGACATGGAATTGCTCTATCAAAGGAGCAGTGTCCGAGGACACCTAAATAGATAGAGAACATGAAGGCAGTTCCTTATGCTTCAGCAGTAGGAAGCTTAATGTATGCAATGCTATGTACGAGACCAGACATCTGCTTTGTCGTAGGCATGGTCAGCAGATATCAGTCTAACCCAGGACAAGAGCACTGGACTGCCGTAAAGCATATTTTGAAGTACCTAAAAAGGACTAAAGAGTATATGCTAGTTTACCAGGCAGATAGTTTAGTTCCCTTGGGGTATACAAACTCAGATTTTCAGTCAGATAGGGATTCCAGGAAATCTACCTCAGGTTATGTGTTTACTTTGGGAGGTGGAGCCATTGTGTCGAGGAGTATCAAGAAAAAATGTATTGCTGATTCCACCATGGAAGTCGAGTATGTGGCAGCCTCTGAGGCAGCCAAACAAGCGGTTTAGCTCAGAAACTTTCTGTTGGACTTGGATGTGGTACCTAGTTTGCCTAAGTCTATTACACTTTATTGTGATAATAGTGGTGCTGTTACAAACTCGAAGGAACCACGAGCCCATAAGACTGGCTAACACATTGAGCGCAAGTACTACCTGATACGAGATTTCGTAAAGAAAGGAAAAGTTGTTGTGATCAAGATAGCATCAGCCGACAAACTAGCTGATCCTTTTACAAAGAGCTTACCAGCTAAGGCTTTTGATAGTCATGTTGAGGGAATGGGAGTCAGATGTGTAGCAGCATGGCTTCAAGTATAAGTGGAAGATTTGTAACAGTATACTGAAAAGCAATGCTTTGAGTATAAGTGGGAGATTGTTAGGGTTATATACGAAAAGCATCATTTTTTTAGTAATGTTATTTCCATAAATTTTGAATGAAAATCATATGGGCAAATGTTTGCATATTGTATTTGTTGCAAGTGTTAATACAAATGTCTGATATTCTATATTATAGATAATATGGTGTGTGGTGTCACACAGAAGATCATATTATCAGTTCCCTATGGAGTATATAAATAGTTCACAACCTAGATGGACTTGGACAATCTATTGGAAAGGTTGTAGTGTAATCTGGTATTAGTCTATCTTGACTATAGGTTTACACTAGTATACTTTGTGTGTATTGAACATGACCACTTGAGCTTGTTCTCTTTGTACTGACTACATAAGAGAACAAACACCTCTGTTATTATGGATACTTGTGCTCTTAACCCGGGTATAATAACGGACATGTATATGCAGTGTGCGTTATTTTGACTCATAAAAGAGTGAGATTCATTATGGATCAACAACCTCTACGAATTGGGTAATAACATTGTATGTATGATGGGCTTTTGATTATAAATAGAATACATGTCCCGATACATCGGGTTGATGATGTCCCCTTAAGGAGATTATAAGATTGTCATGTAAACCCTACAGATGGATTATATCCGACATGACAAATAAAGTTGAGCGGTACTACTTAAGGATAAAAGATGTCGAATCAATATAGTTGTCAGTAACTTAATTTGATCGACGGACATACGATATCTTAACATAGGGAGCCAAACGATCATATAATAAAAGGAGCCCACAAACATAATTTGGGATTAGGGAGGTAGTGCAACAATAGCTCATTAGTGGACCGAACTATTGTTAATGGGCCTGGATTGTGTGTTCGGGCTGAACACGGGATATCAGATCCGTTAGGAGGCCTAACCCTAATTTCTCCTCATGGTCCCTGCCGTAGCCTATATATATCCTCTATTCTCTGGCCGCCAAATTACCGATCAGAAATCTGAAACTTTCTCTAAATTCGTGATTCACGTAAGGAGAGAAAGAGAGGGCTGTCAAGGAGAAAAAAATGTTGGGAGATCGTCGCCCACACGATGTCCAACTCGAGGAAGGAATACGTGCAGAAGATCTTGGGGTCGTCCGCTCGAGAATGCCAGGAATTACTTGTCTCCTTTCTGCCGCAGGTATAATTCGTGAACCCTAGTTTCCGCCTATGAAGGGTTAGAACACGTATTAGATTTTTTTAACTTTCTATCGATCAATACGCACACCAAAGAAAGGGTCCTAGGAATCCCCAGTTCTATCAATATTGTACTGTCTGGACTCATCATGTTACTCTGGTTCAGCTAGATTTTATTTTACAGTCTTTATTGCCATGATTTCTTCTCTTGTTTAGTTACTTACTTTTCTTGTACCTTATCTGTCTCTCTATACCATCACCTGAATATAAACTGCCATGTTCATCAATACAACTGTCTATAACTACTTTATAGTTCTCTGTCATTTACTTGGGTTTTCTAGATAAGATGTGCTCGTTCCTGTCCTGACTGGACCTGTTGAAATTTTACAGATGATTGTCCTGAGGATACTTGCCCTACTCATTATGGACCTGACGAGGGATTAGCTACCTTTGGCCCCGACACTCGGGAGTGATCGGGAGACTAGCTAGTAGACTGGTTTTGTTTTCATGTTTTAGAACTGGAATTGTAATAACTTGAGATATGAGTTTGTATTTGAGTTTGTTGAGATATTATTATTTAGTAGTTTATAATTGTTGTTGTTTAGTCTTTAGTTATAAACTTCTGTGTCATCTTATCGTGCTTAGACTGTGATTGAGATTTCATTATATCTATACTTGTCCTCCGTTCGGAGTTGAGATTTGACAAGTATATTATATAATTGTGTGAGTTATTGATTAGATAGTAACCTAGGACAGCGTTCTACCGCCGACACTACGGCGTAGGCTGGCCGCTATTACGTACTCGTACCCTCACAGTGGGTGCGGATCGTGACACGTTTTTAGTGGTGGCCCATGCAAGTAGAGAGTCGCATTAGTGCGATGTCGTGGTAGTGGAACGATTAGTTGTACTGCTGCGCGCCTGCGATAGGAACTCAGGAATAGGCTTAGTTAAGAGAGTACTCAATCATAGTTAGGACTACTTGAGAAGATTCCTGGGATGACCCTTGAGAATCTCATTATAAACCATCTCGAAATTCGATTCTGACAGTATCTGTCTATATTCCTGGTTCATCGTTGAATTTGATTCTTGGTATTCATTATTGACTTGATTTTCTACCAAGATAACGTTATGGATTAGGTTGCCTCAGTCATGGAATCTAGAGTCTTCTACCGCCATATTAGCTGGTTTGACGATGAGATAGAGTCTAATTTTGGATGTATTTCTCGGGTGTAGGAATTCAAAGTTTTTGCAGCCAAGCTAGCGGCAATACGAAAATTTTAAATACCATGATTCTAGAGGTATGTACATTAGTTGTGGACTCCATGGATTATTGCAGTCATACTTACTGGTGTGACGAGGATTTTGGTAACATGGTTCTGGATAGACGGGTATGATTATCAGATTGCAGAATAGAGACCATATAAATGGTGCCCTAGTATGATTGAGTGGAATATCATGGTGGACATTACTTGAGTGTCATGGATTAGATAGAGGGATCTAGGCCACCTGTAGTGCAGTACCGTACCCCGCACCATCAGAGGGATACACCCTAGAGGGGCAGGGCTTTTATGCTGAAAGTCGAGTAGACCGACGCTACGGGTGACGGGTTAGCAGGTCTGTCTTTTCTGTTCTTCTTTTCATCTTATTGTGTGATTCCATTAGTACCTGTCAGGATGTTTTATGCTGTGATAGATAGTATAGTGACCCTGATCAAGATCGTGATATCAGGACCAGTAGGATTGTGTAGCATGTTAACTATCGACCTTGATTGTTGGGGGTTTGACCTAGTAGGGGTATGATCATCTTAATTTCGAGGACAAAATTTTTCAAAGGGGGGTAGGATTGTAACACCCAGTTTTTTAGATGAGGGTAATTTTGAAATTTTGTAATTATTATTATTTATTGATATTTATTTCACATTATGATTTTTGGTGATTTTTAATCATTTTTAAATTATTTAGAAACTGTTTTAAGTCATGACTTATGATTTTGATGTGCAGCTAGTGAAACCCTAGAGACTGCATGACCTAGAGCCTAACCATGTGATTAGGGATATTTAATTATCATTTTTAGCCTAGAGGTAATTTGGTCATTTTGACTTATTTGAATTATTTGATTATTTATTGAATTGGTGAATTCTAGTTTGACTTTGACTTGTTGAGACCTAGTGGACTAGCCTAGAACATAACCCTAGCTATGGTAACCCTAGTCTAACTTGATTTAACCAATTTTAGTCACTAGAAGTTAGTTTTAGAATGAGAGGATTAAGTTTAGAGTAAACTAGTCATGACTTATGGTTTAATGCAATGACTTACGATTTCATGACTTAATGACTTGTGACTTAAGACCATAGCCCAAATAACTAAACCCTAACCCTAGAAATCAGCCCATGGCCAGCCACTTAGGGCTTCCCCCTTCCCTATAAGTATTCTCCCAATTAGTACTTGCCTCTTTTGTATTGAAGGAGCACTTAGAGAAGGAAAGGTTTGTTAATTCTTCCCCATTCCATATATTCTCCACTTTAAATCCTTTTCCACTCTAGTTTCTTGCATTAGAGCCTAATACCCTTCTATTTCTTGTGTATGGAGAGTAATCCCAGCCTTGGGACAATTTGGGAGCATTGGCTATCAAGGAGGAATCCTCCATTTGGAGCTTTATCATGCTATTTGCACCTATAGGTAAATCTCCTCAAATTGATCTAAAATTCTATTTTCTTTGCATTTAGGGCTAGATCTAGGAGTCTCCTAGTTGACCATGGAGTTTGAGCCAATTTCGTGTCCGTTTGGCGTCCGTATCGGGTATGTGTCAATGTGTAAGTGTAGGTGTTTGATGAAATGTCACTTAGGAATTTATTTTCGATTTTTGTAAATGTAATTACATGAATTTGTAGATCTAAGTATGTACATTAATTTTAGTGAATGATGTTAGGTATTTTGGTGTCGTTTTGTGTCATTTTTTGGTGTTGGACACGCGTGCACGACACGAGCGCACTGTCCTGCATCACGGGCAGGATATCTCACTGTGTCGGACACGTAGACACGCCAAATTTTGGGAGGATGTCAGGGCACTGACTGACATCATCCTTCCAAAATTTGGGGCCATTTGGTGCAGTGTGCGAGTAGTTCTCCTCCTCGTACTGGCCGTACTGGCCGCGCGCGCGCGCTGTGCACGCGTGAATTCTAGCTACTGACACGGCTCTAAAGCTAACACGACACATGTCTACGACACGTTACAGGGCCATGGACACGTAGCCCTATATGGGGCGAACATGTGGACGTGACCACGACATGTGTCATGCAACGTATCTTGTCCTAGAGTGACACACACGCGTGCACGACACTTCATGAACACAGTTTTGTGTTTGTGAATGTGTGGTCGTTTGGACACGTTGTGTCCACTTGGTTGGACACAAACACCCCCTGTGACATTACACGTGTGCTAGATTAATTACCAACCTCTAGTTTACCATATTAACTTGAATTTGATACTCGAAATTAGTTTTCTTAAATCACTGATACTTAGGTTGCTATTTCGAAAATCATGAACTGATTTCAGTTTAATCTGATTTAAATGATGTTTTTAAATAGCCACATTGATTCCTACATGTTATTAGTTCCTACTAAGTTGGTTTTGCAAGTTAGATTAGGTTTTCATTGAGAAATGAGATTTTGATCATAGGAATGGACTGAACAGTCGACTGAATACACAGTTCTTTCCTGAAATTGAAATCCTAATTTTAATTCCCTGTTGTAACTAATTTTTGGATATTTAATTGTTATGTTAAATCCTTACACATGTGTATTAGCTAACTCTAGGATGGATTTGCATGTTAGATTAGTTTGTTAGCAAGTAAATGGGATTTCGATATTGATTTTGGCTGTGCAATGTGTTGACTGCTACAAATTCAGGAACTGAGATGCTGTTTTGTTTAATTCCAGTTTTAGACTAATTTTGAGGTTAACTTTCATGTTAAATACTTTCACCTGTGTGTTAGCTACTATGGTTAGGATTTGCATTGGACAAATAGGGATTTCGAAATGGGTTTTTGATTGGTTTGGGTTAATAAAACTGTCACAAGCCTGAGAATCATATTCCTGAGATTGGCTCACACAATTGTTCACTGATTTCATATCACAACCCTGAGTTTAGTTCACTGTCATTTCCATTTCCTAGGAGCACTCGAAATCCTGAGTTTCATTGCCATGTTCAGTCATGTACATGCGTATTAGTTCACTGTCATATAGTGTATCACACTGATTTACATTGCTTGAATGTTGGCTTGATGATTAACAAGATGGAGATTTCGATTTGGTGATTGGGTAGGGACTGTTAGCTAAGTCCCTATTTTCAGTTTCCTGGAAATTATTTCTGAGATTCACTCACATCCCATTGATTAATGACACACACAAACTTCTCACATGTACACTCACCTACCCTCATGCCATTACTGAAATCTTGAGTTTGATGCACCATGCTACACCACACTGGATCCTATCATATAAAACTACCATATTCCTATCAATTTAACTGTCATGACACATTTCACACACACAAAAACCTGAGATTTATACACTGATTTGGTACACTGGTTTCATCTTGCCACAACACCTATACACACATTAATGACACACCCTACAGCTACATGTGTTACACATGCACACACTCAAATATGTGAACACTGTCACATTGTACACTGTTTTTCCCCTTCATTTCCTTTGCATTACCATATATAACATAGCCCCTTCTCACATCTCTATATCTATATATGTAATATATATGGATGTATGTATATGCAAGATAGATAATAAATGTATGAATGTAAGAATGTAATATACATGATGTATTAGGATAGTGTGTGTTTTGGTATTTGTAGTTGAGGGCTTAGAAATGGTAATGTATCCTATAGTGTATGTATACATATTTTTATATATATGTCTATGAGATATATTTAAGTATATGTTATGGTTTATGGGTTAGAACTTAGGAGTTTAGTTTTAATGTAGGTTTTAGATAAACCTAGACTAGTAGGGACCTATGTTTGCCAATAGTTGACCAAAACTCTAGATAATTGACCCAATAGTTTAGGATTGACTAGAGTTGACCAAAAGTCAACATTAAGTCTAGATGTGACCTATTGACCTAGTTTGACTAGAGTATTGACTTAGGGTTGGCCCAGAGTTGACCAAGTTTGACTTGGGCCTAGTTTGACCTAAACAGTTGACCAGGTTTGACTTAGAGTTGACTTTGACCTAGATTGACCTAGAAATCATGTAGATTGCATCGTAGACTTCACTTATCTTATTTTAAACATATTATAATCCATATTACTCTGTTTAGGACATTGTGACTCTGGTGCAGACATCTGATATTACACTACTCTTTTCAGAGTAGCAGGCGAGTATATTCTCTGATAGTTCTCTCATTTATTTGTCAATTACTGTACTTCAGTTCTAGTTAGCTGTATATGATTATCTGTTACAAGTACGTATTGTTATTACTGAATCCATGTATACAACACACATACTTACTCGTCGTGCCTCTATTATTCGAATCACCATACGAATCACTATTTGAACCACCTATTTGTATGTTCATGTGCTGGTTGGACTTGTATTCGTCTTATGTGTTGGATTATGGATTCATTGTATTAGACTAGGCGGGGAAATACTGATTAGATATGTAGACATATCCCCCTATTCGAATTACCCCTCTGTGAATGATATTCGAACGATAGCCATCCCTCACCTGATCAGTATGTGGTGTGTCGTATTACCTACAGTCGTTTACATGTCAAACTCGATATTTTTAAACACACTTAGAGAATTTATTCGAATCATTGTTAGATCATCATATGAATCACCTTATTTGTATCACCTTATTCGAATCACCTTATTAGAACAATAATTAGAATCACATTCGACTCATCTTGTTTTAGACTCACATTGGGATTACACTCGACTTATATTGTACTGTCTGGACTCATCATGTTACTCTAGTTCAGCTAGATTTTATTTTATAGTCTTTATTGCCATGATTTCTTCTCTTGTTTAGTTACTTACTTTCCTTGTACCTTATCTGTCTCTCTATTCCATCACCTGAATATAAACTGCCATGTTCATCAATACAACTGTCTGTAACTGCTTTATAGTTCCCTATCATTTACTTGGGTTTTCTAGATGAGATGTGCTCGTTCCTGTCCTAACTGGACCTGTTAAAATTTTACAGATGATTGCCCTGAGGATACTTGCCCTACTCATTATGGACCTGATGAGGGATTAGCTACCTTTGGCCCGGACACTCAGGAGTGATCGGGAGACTAGCTAGTAGACTGGTTTAGTTTTTATGTTTTAGAACTGGAATTTTAATAACTTAAGATATGAGTTTGTATTTGAGTTTGTTGAGATATTATTATTTATTAGTTTATAATTATTGTTGTTTAGTCTTTAGTTATAAACTTCTGTGTCATCTTATCGTGCTTAGACTGTGATTGAGATTTCATTATTTCTATACTTGTCCTCCGTTCGGAGTTGAGATTTGACAAGTACATTATATAATTACGTGAGTTGTTGATTAGATAGTAACCTAGGACAGCGTTCTACCGCCGACACTGCGGCATAGGCTGGGCGCTGTTACGTACTCGTACCCTCACAGTGGGTGCGGGTTGTGACAGTACCCTCTTGTCTCTTGACAGCCACGATCGCCGTATGATGTTTATATACCTCATATGGAGTAGCTGGCCTAGTCCGTCTCAGTATTCCGATACTGGGGCGTGACAACAGGTTATATACAATTGTGTCTAGATGTTATATGTTTTAGATGACCTATACAGCATTCTACCGTTGACTCTGTGGCGTAGGCTGGATGTACCCATGTGCTCGTACCCCTAAACAGGGTACGGATCGTGACAATGTAACCTTAGTTACCCACTTTCTTGAGGGTTCGGATATGTTAGTTTTAGGAACCAAATATATATATTCATCTCAACTAGTTTCCTAATCTTACATTGATGTGACCCATGTCCTCTTATACCACAATAATGACATATAGCAGATATGTTTATGCTGGATAAAGTTCAAAAATCATGTGTGTGTGTTTTTGAAGAGGGGTGTAATTTTTTGTGAGGAAATTTATACATGAATGCATGGCTTCTAGAAGTTCTAGTATTATGGGTGTGTTGTGTTTGTGTTTAGCTATGTGATTCGTGTTCACTTCAGTTACAGGCTTGACAACCTGTTTATCCAGTTTAATCTCTAACTTTTTAATGACATCACAGGCTTCATTGTACTTGGCTGTGAGTGCATATATCCTTTGAGCAGCAATATTGTACTTCTTCTTCTCTAATTCATAGATATCCTTGAGCTTTGTATTATCATGATTTGCTTTCTCAAGCTCCTCAAGAGTGTCATGTAATCTCTATTTCAAAGAAGAATCTCATCTGTGTTACTAGAAAAAGTTTTATCTCTAATATCTTCCAGTAATTGAGATTTCTTAGAGAACTCAGATTGAACTGCTTTTAGCTCTTTCTTAGAACACTTATATATATTCATCATCTTTTTTGTATCTTCTAGTAAATCACTAAAGGCAGCGAATAATTCATCAAAAGTAAATTCTTCAAATAAAGGACTTGTAGTTACCTCAGCATCTGTAGGCATGAAGCATAGATTAGATGTGTTGTGAGGTCTTTCTTCTTCTTCAGAATCACTCGCCTCACTTTTACACCAGATGCTGGTATTGGCGTAGTTCCTTATTGAATTCCTTCTCTTGATTGATTGATCGTATATGCTTCCCTTTCTTATGACAGGACAGTCTTTCTTGATAAGGCCTATCTTCTTACAGCTATAGCAAATTGGTTCTTCGTCATCTCTGGAATCTTTTTTCTTCTTGTTAACTTCTCATACTTCAGGAATCTTCTGAAGTTTCTCGTCATAAGGCTATTTACTTATTGTCTAAGCTATCGTACTCACTCTCGTCATCATAAGCTATCTTATGATGTGTCTTAAATGTGATAGTCTTCTCCTTCAGTGCTGGCTCTTCGAATTCCTTAAGGTCTAGCTCATGTGTCATAACCTTTCCCATAAGAGTCTCAAGAGTCATTGTAGTGAGATCGTTTCCTTCAATGATAGCTGTCTCCTTAGGATTCCAGTTCTTGGTCAACCCGCGAAGTACCTTTCGAATCTTTTCATGATTGCTGTATTCTTTTCCAAAAGAAGATAAAGGATTAACAATATCTAAGAATCCAGTAAACATGTTTGTAATAGTCTCATTAGGCTTCATTTTGAAGGCCTCATATTCTTGTGCAAGTCGTAAGATTTTTTATTACTTGACCTGTGAAGTTCCTTCATTAGTTACCTCAAGAAGTTTCTAAACCTCGTAAGATGTGGCACATGTTGATACTCTATTAAACGCAGTTCTGTCTACTGCACAAAATAAAGCATTGATAGGTTTTGCATCAAGACTCGTTTGTTTCTTTTCATGATCAGTATACTTGTCATATAGTTTTTCGACCAGTTCCCATCTACGACGATAGGTAGTGGTTTCTTGTAACCGTCAATGACAATTGACCATAAATCAAAATCAAGTGACTTGAGATAAAAGCTCATGCATATTTTCCAATACGTATAATTTGTGCCATCAAATATGGGTGGTCTATTTGTAGACTGGCCTTCAGCATTGCTAGTGTATAACGATGCCCTTTTTCAAGGAGTTTTAGTCCAACTTTGAGAAACTTAGCTCTGATACCAATTGTGGAATCGATGGCACCTCTAGAGGGGGTTGTAAACCCCCTAAATTTTTACTACATTTTTTTTTCATTTTATTTATATTTATGTTCTACTTGAACTTGGTATTGAGTTCATTTTTGTATTGCTCGTCGAGTACGAATATGTGCGAGGTACATATTTTTAGAAAATATTTTTTTATAAATTTTATTTATGTACAAAAAATATAGTTATTTTGATATGATATAGTTAAATATTTTATTTTTCTCGAAAGTATAACTTTCGTCGCACCAGTGACAAAATTTTATTTATTTATTTATACCTATTTCAAGGTAAATATATTTTGTACTAGTCGCACGCGAAGTACGTAAAAGTTGATTTATGTAGATACTTTACCATTTTTCGAAAATTATTTTTTCTATCTTAATATTCCTACAAAGGCATTTTTGAAGTATTATTCATAATTTTATAAATTTTAATTATTTATTATACAAAGAGTAATTTCAAGTAATTTCTATCAATATTTAAATACTTATTATGAATTTTCAAAATTATTTATTATTATAATTTTAGTGTTCATAAAAAAATATTTTAAAATTTTGTTTGATTGATATTTAGATTAATTATTATGATTTACAAATATGAATGTATTTTATGGATTCTATTTTAATGTAAAGATAGATTTACCTAGATTTAAATTTGATTCAGAATTGGATTGAATTTGCTTTAAATATATTTAAATTAATATTAATTTATCCAAAGGGGGTTTGAAATTCCTAGTCAATATCAATCTAGGAGTCCACCTCCTATATAAGGAGAGCCTCCATATGTGTTTCATCTTCACAAATTAATCCACAAATATTCCTCCACAAGAACCGTGCATCGTGTCCGTGTACGTGTCCCCTCCCCGTCTTATTCCATATTTACAAATACAATTTTATCTTAACCGTGTCGGACACACCCCGACACAATCAAATACCTAACCCTATTCTGAACCCCCGCTCGCCACCCGTCGATCTCGACATACCAACAACCAGCCCCAATACTCCCTCCTCCCGATCAAACCGCTACCACCACCAGAACCAGACCCCGACCGCCTATGCCAAACTGACACCACCCACAGCACCCCGTCATTGCCACGTTGTCTACCACCCAACCTTGCCGACCGAACCTAGCCCCAGCGAGATCCGACTTTCTTTCCCGGCCACCCTCATCGGCGCCACCACCACTCCATCATCATCAACATTAACACCCATACTAGAACCCGACACCACCACTAGCAATAACCCAGCACCACCCGACAACCCGACCAGTCCTGGCCAAACCCCGGCCAAACACACACCAGTGCCACCATTATAACTATCCACCGCCACCATCGGTCGAAGCCGAAAAACCCTCTCCCCACCTAGCACTCGCCATTACCGTCGCCATCATAGCCGCCA
Source organism: Iris pallida (assembly GCA_029216955.1). NCBI lineage: Eukaryota > Viridiplantae > Streptophyta > Magnoliopsida > Asparagales > Iridaceae > Iris > Iris pallida. The sequence continues at coordinate 3,729,916 of JANAVB010039218.1, forward strand.
ACTACCATCCCCATTACCTTCGTCACCAAGACCAGGACGCCGCCACCACTGTCTCCTTCTCTCACCCGCCTTCATCCACCACCGCCACAAAACAAATCCGGCGCCACCGCCACCGCGCTCGGTGCCACCACTCTTCAAATCCTACCTATCATCACCACTAACCTTTTGAGCCGTTGATCCCCGCCGGCAAACGTCCTCACCGAGTCTGCCTTCCACTGTAGTGTGAGTTCCGGTTCCTGTCGCGGGTGCACGCATCCTCCGCCACCGTCGTCCCTTCTACGACACCCTGCACTCGCGTCCGCTGCACCGGCCACCGCGTGAGCCGGTAGCCCCTTCGTCCTCTCCCACCTCCATCTCTTTTATGCTTCATATTTCTCTCTATCCCTTTCTTTTTCTCCTTCTACTCAAAGTTATTCTACTGCTTTTGGGCTACTCAAGAGAGAGGACAAAACTCTGTACACTTTATTTCGTTACTCTCTACTTGGTTTCATTGCATCATTACAAGTATAGCACTCATTAGCATTTAGTAAGTATATTATTATTATTGATAATTGAATAGGGATCAATAGCTTCTTTTATTTGTGTGGTTTTGTTACATTCTCTCCCTTCCCTTTGGTTGTAGCAACATTAATTGCTCAAGAACCGAGGGAAGAGATTTAATGCACTGCTGTGCAAGTATAGGTATTCAAATATTAAAGTATTTAATATGTAATGGTATACATATATGTCGTTATTATTATTTGTACTTTTGATTAGTGATAATTAGTTACTATACATACATTATTGTTTTGCTACCAGTATCGATATTGGTACTTAGGAATATTTTCTTATTATTAAACTTAATATCATTGTTTCAATTATAATTAATATCATTAAAATTATTATCGCATTATTTTAGGTATTTTAAATCATGACTTTTGACCTAAGATTGTATTTTGAGACTTATAGCCTTAAAAGATTTTTCTGGTATTTATCCAAAATTATTTTGATTATGAAGATATAGTTTTAGAATATTATAAGTACTTTTCTTTAGCCTAAATTGTTTTCCTAGATCTCTAAGTATTTATTTATAATATTTTGAATAAAAGAAAAGAAAAAAAGAACCTAGTTTTAATTATAATAAATTTTTAGGATAGTATTCCAAAATATTAAGTATTTTATAGAAATAGTTATAAATATCCTATTATATCAAATCCTTCGAATACCTATCCTTCCCATGACTAAATCAAATCCGCTCCATCTTCTTGTAAAATCCAAACTTCTCTAAATCATCCCTAGTCAATTTGAGTATTCTGGACCCAATGGAACTGTCCGTGCCACCACCAGAGGTCACCTTGTGTAGTTGTTACCCGAATTCGTAGTTCGTGCCACATTGATCATTGCAGCACACCAGGCGTACTACCAGGCAAGACACCTTGCCATTAGCTGTTTATTTATTTTAGCTTATATTTCATACATTATTTATTATTTGTTTTATGTAAAATAAACTGTGATACATGGCATAACTTGTTATAACTTACTATTCAGTTATATTTTCTGCTATGCATTATTTTTCTTACAAATTAAACTTAGATTTAAGGGACCACCTTGTGTGTTGCATTTATTGGCCTTAACATGTTGTACCACGAAGTTGTGTGTCGCATGTAGAACACGGACGTACGTGATTGGCTGGCCACCAGTACGTATAAGCCGTGCGATAGAATTAACCGCTAATAGAATTCCATGCTAGTTTGACTTACCGGTTATAGAAGTTTTCTGTTGTAGATACATAGTAGGCATTGGACGAGAAGGATAATTCCTTAGCGTATGGGCTACTATGTACTTTCCCTTGTGACCCGAATGTTCCGCTGGAGATACGGGGTTGATGACCCATGAATTACTGACGGCCACTGGCGTTCTGCGGAACGTTATGCTCTTATTGATTGGGTCTCTGGTACCCAAGGGGAGACCATGTCGATCCCATTTTAGCCAGGGCCCATGCGTAGGAAGGATTGTTCTTAACTACATTTCACTTAGAACGGTTAGGCACCCTTATCTGTTAGGTATGAGTACTCTTGGTTTAGTTACTTGTATCTGACCGTGGCTTGGAACAATAACTTGTCACGGATTAGTTCGCCACACCTTGTCGTAGTTTGGTTGTAGGTGTGGCTTACTACTCCAATGAGAAGGTATTGAACCTTGTTGGGGTCCGGATACCATATTGGATTCATAGCATGGAAAGATACGTCATCGTGAATTAGTTTACCATCTCATGTCCTTGTTTGGTTGGGAGGATGGTACGCTAGTTCAGTGGTGTGTATTGGACCATGTTATAATTCAATTGACTTATTTATTTGAGTAATTTATATTCAGTTATATTGGCATGATATTATGTGTCTTGTTACGTCCCTCTGAGGACCTGGACCCCAGGTGTGTGTTCATGTCTTCCGCAGGTATTCTAGTCGAGGTCGTGGTCTTCTCCATTTATTCGAAGATGACGTATCTTGGATCTATCCTGCTACCTTCGTCATTTCTTTTGTATATCATGTACCTCTCCCTTTTATTTTATTGGTAGTGGATGTGTCTCCACCCAACATATTGTATCAAGACAATTCATTATCATTATATGATATCTTTTATTCATTTATTTTGTGTGGATGAGATTAGTCATAGTTCTACTGTATTTTACAGCTTACGTATATTTATTATATGGCTGGCATGCCAACGTTTCTAGTCCTACGTATTTTGGGACTGGGGCGTTACAGGGGTGAATAGAGTGTAGCGGAAGTAATATCTCCAAATTAAAATTAATGCAGGTAAAGGCAAATGTAGACAGATAAATAAATGCAGTAATGTAAAGTAGTAAGTAAATAGAAAGAAAGCAAGCAATACACAGACACCAAAATTTTATACTGGTATCCCTCTGAGAGGACTAGTCCAGTCTTGAGTACTCCTGCTCGATGTTAAATCCACTATTTGAAATAGAGATTACACCGCGTGCTTTACTCCGAAGGACATGACGACTTCTTACAACATCGTATTTTTATCCAAAGCCCATGAACAAACTTCAACTCTGTCTGAAAAGCTTTTATACTCCAAGCTTGTACGACTCGAATACTCCTAATCGAAAACTACCGGCACTTAGAGGAATAGGATGAGTGAGTAAAATGTCAAATTCTCTCTATTTATAGTAGTTTTTTAACCATAATTCGGACAGAACTCGGTTAGGGTAAACATTCAAATTTTTGAACGTTGGAGATCCAAAAGACTAGGAAATACTTCTGACCAGGAGTGATTCAAGGGGACTGAGTTCGGTCCGAGTTCAGCTACTAGGTTTTCAGGATATTTTAGTTCATAAAAAGCTTTTGGATATTGGTTTAGTTTGGAAAGAAGATAGGTTTATTTTTGTAAGGATAAAGTTCTAAATGCCAGTGATCCGACTCACAAAATAATCTAGACTCAATAAATAAAAAAATATAGAATAAATTGTAAAAAAAAACACTTTGCTTTGATGAGCTCAACTATGGTCTTCTATAGTCTTCTTGCTTTACGTATCAAAGTCCGAGTTTTAGGTCAATTATCGAAATCGGGTTGATCATGACACATGGGCCAACAGATACTGGACGTGACCAAGTGTCATCCTACTGGCACATCTGACATCCTATAGAGTTATGATTGATATCAAGGATATTGAGTGCATGGGTCATTATACTACGAAACTATCATGACATCATGGATATTGTGTACACAAATTATTATGACCCTTTCATTATGTGTTTTTTAATGAACCGCCATAGTTGATTGTTGACAAAGATCCCTGAGCTTGCTTCCAACTTTATTCTATTGTACAAATATCCATCTCCAAAAGTATCTCAGAAACTTTATTGTTGCTCTTAGCAAATGAACTATTACTACTACAACAAATTTGGGACTGATTAGTGATTGTGTGCTTCTATCATTTATTTTATGCCATTTGCGTATTATGGACTTTGCCTACGTACTTTATTTTCACCGAGTCCTACATTTCTAAGGTTGAGAAATTATTGGGTTTATTATGCTACAATTGATTGTTGATCATGATCTTTGACTCCTTTTGTCTTATAATAGTCTCGCAATAAGATTAAAGATCAAAATTGAGTGCATTCTAGAGATTTGAAAACTAAGCATCAACCTTCCAAATCCTGTATCGATTTGAGTACATATTTGCGTCAATATATACAATGGACTTACAAGTTACAACAAAAAATAATGACTCATGTATTTTTTTATTTTGATGAATTGATTTCAATTTTAAGAAAATAACTCGAGGACCTCCTCTGAAGGCGG